>OY282580.2:0-600000 GCA_958299025.2 Drosophila histrio | reverse complement strand
TGCTTTTCTTCTGCACTCACTGTGTGTCTGGGCAGCACAACACAAATTTGTTGTGTGTGTGTGAACAAACTTTTCACGCTGCAACCTTTTCAGTCTTGTTCAGCACTTGTCGCAGCCAAGTTTCTGCTCATTTACAGCTGTGTGTTGATTGCACAACAAAAACAATTCGTTTGTGCGGTAAAATTCGCGAATTGTTGCAAAATTCTAAAAAAAATTTTACACGTTTCACCGCCACGCGTTGACAAAGCCAGGGATGGAGAATATCGATAGACTTTCGATATCGATGCCCACAGCAAATAGATCTATTTGTTAGAATAATATAAATTTATATAACAATTCATTTTTTATATTTATTCTTTGGCTTATAAATTGAATCACAATAAATATTATAATTGTAAAATGCTTAATAATCGTTATTTATTAGCAGACCTGCCAACCAACTTTAAATGCATATCGATAGTGATATAAACTATAATCGGGTGTCCAAATATCGCCAAATATATCGATACTGTGCATTGGTAAATCTGAAAAACTCATCCCTGATTTTAGTCTGTGAGATTAGCAGAGCAGGCGCACACAGCGAATAAAAAGAGAAAAGAAAAAGCAAGAACTTTGCAAAATATTATTTATTTTAAATAGTGCACAGAAAGATATACAATGAGCACCGGTGGTAGTGGTGGTGGTGGTGCCGGTGGAGGAGCTCGTCCTCCCCCACGAATTGATGGAATGGTGTCGCTAAAGGCAAGTATAATATTAGAAAGTACAGCAACGCGGCAGACAAAATGGCGGCCGGCGATTACTGTCTTTGGTTATCTAACCTTTCCAATGAATATGGTTTTACTAATACATGTTCTTTGTTATTATATATTTATTGACTGCAGGTCGACAATCTCACATATCGAACCACGCCCGAGGATTTACGTCGTGTATTTGAGCGTTGCGGTGAAGTTGGCGATATTTACATACCACGCGATCGGTATACACGTGAAAGTCGTGGCTTCGCTTTCGTTCGGTAAGTAGTTCATACCATGCCTAATAATTAATCTGCCACTTGTGGATGTTATCGAAATTGTGAGGTTAGACGCGACGTTTGCATACTCTGCGTTTGATGAATACGAATCACGCCCATCTGTGCTCGTATTCCCCAGAAAATGTGATGCTAGATAAAAATGTGTTCACTTGCAACTGTTGCCTACCAAATATCTGCTAGCCAGCATACTGAGAATACAACAAATCGCTTCAATATTCTATATACCTTCAGCATCTTTGCACTACTTGAGCATGATTAACTCTGTTAGTTATTTTACTCCTTGCTAAGATGCTAGATTAAATGTGTTCCTTTGCAACTGTTGCCTACTCTAAATACTACTAGCCAACATACTGCGAATACAACAGCTTCTCATTAAAAAATTCACTTATTCATCCATCACACATAAATGCTAAAGGTCACTTTAATATATTATCTTTTAATACACATTATATGCATTGCTTGCATAAAATATACCATTGTGGCAACCGTATGTATATAATATTCAAAAACGATAATAATTCTTTGCATTTTCGTATTTCTAATGCATGATCCCCTTTATTGGTCAATGCTACATACGAAGATGCCAGATAAAATGTGTTCCTTTGCAACTGTTGCCTACTCTAAATTCTACTAGCCAACATACTGTGAATACTACATACTTTTCTATTAACAAAAACATTTACAAATGCAATAACTTACTTACTTTTCATTGTGTTCCACACAGTTTCTATGACAAGCGCGATGCTGAGGATGCACTGGAGGCCATGGATGGTCGCATGTTGGACGGCAGGGAGTTGCGCGTACAAATGGCCCGTTATGGCCGTCCGTCGTCGCCGACGCGACGCAACAGCAGCAGCAGTCGTCGGGGTGCTGGACTAGGAGCTGGTGCTGGTGGCGGCGCTGGCGGACGTCGTCGATCACGTTCGCGTTCTCCGATGCGTCGTCGTTCACGAAGTCCGCGTCGTCGCTCCTCGTACTCACCGCGCTCACGTTCACGTTCGGCTGGCAGTCGCTCTCCCGGTCGTCGTGGCAAGTTCTCTCGCAGTCCAGCTCGTGGCGACAGTCGCAATGGCGTTGGCAGCGGTTTAGGAGCAGGCGGCGGTGGCGGCTCGCGTAGTCGCAGCCGTTCCTAAGGGCCACATCTGGCTTCATACGTTCCATAATTATACGTACGATAAGGTAAGAATTTAATACGCTCTTTCCATTTAGCATTTTATGTTAATGTGTAATGTGTTAATTATAATAACATAATTTGGTTTTATGCAATCTGTAATAGATTATCTTCTTTATGTTGACAGCCTCTACTGACTTGTGGACAACGCCAACCGACCGGGAAACTCTTCAATCGGGCTGCAAATCATCTCATGCTGTGTACCAGAACAGCAGGTATACAAAAAAAAAAAAAAACACAGTCTTACACCTACTACTATATATATACTTATAAACTGAATACTTATAGTACACTATTTTAAGTTGAAGAAAACTAAAACAAAAACTGATCACAGAACAGAGCATAGATTTAGCCCATTTTGTCCAAACTTTGTTTTAGTTTGTTTTCTTTAGTTTCTTCTTAATTGTCTTCTGAACAGAAAGACCGAAAGAGATAAGAGAGAGGGGTACTTAGGGATCTATGTTTAGCATTTAATTTGGGCGCCATTACCAATTTGTGTAGCACTTCAAAATAAAACTTAAAATCAAATTAACTTGCATCGTTAATAACTAATAATACTTAATTATGTGAGGCACAATTGAATATTGTTATCTTTGTTGGGCTGCTGCCTTGTTTGATTTTTTGTGTTTGCTCCTCTTTTTTTGTTTTTTTTTTTTGTTTCGTTTCGTTTCTGTATTTGTATCATTTACGATAAACTTTATTAACAAGCTTTCCAACCATTTTACACATTTATATATATGCAGGCAAGTGTGCGGCGGTTGTTGCAGTCGTTGCTGTAATGTTGCTGTTAATGTAAATGTTATGTTAATATGGCTGGCGAGTCGTGCGTGGGCATTTGGGAGAGAGAGAAAGAGAGAGAGAGACAGAGCCGAAGCAAAGCAGCGCTCGTTTTTATTTTCTCAGCGAGAGAGCGGCGCGCCAAAGCAGACACAACGTGAGCGGAGAGCGGAACAACGCGTCGCTGCTGCTGCTGTTGCTGCTGTTATTAATGTTGCTGTTAACTGTTACTGCTGCTCCAGCTCCGGCTCTTCTTACTGTTGCTGTAGCTATGTGAACTGCAAACTTCGCTGCGCTGCTCCTGCTGCTGCCGCTGCAACTGCTGCTGCTGCTGCTCCGATCTTCCCCACACAGCTGTTTCGTGGCTCGACGTCTGCGTCTGCCAAATGCTGCTCTCCTGCAGAGATGTATGTGTGTGTTTTGTTTGCCGTTGGCCGTTGGCGTTTCCGCTGCTTCACTTCTTATTCATAATTGTTGCTGCCTGTTGCCGGCGTTGTTGGTGTTTATCTGTTGCGGTTGGGGCCTACTTTTGAGTTTAGCGAAATTTGTAGCTGATGTCCGGATGTCTCCCCCGAGAGAAACAGACGATTGAAGTACCCCTAATGTAGTGAAAATTCCAACCTGACTGTGTCTCGGTAGACATTAAGCAATTGCAGGTAAGTCTTAATTCAACAATTACAGCTAACATTATTCTTCAGTTGCAGCGCAGTATCGAATAACAAAATTAAATGCATTTACGAACATTAGAGAATAAAATGAAATAAAAATAATAGACCCTATTTACTTTTTTAAAGTAAAGGGTCTAAAAAGTATAAAACATGTGTTTTTTAATGACTGCAATTGAACTTGGAAATCTATGGCAAGGTGAATTTACTAACAAGCTGCTATCTGCTGTTAACAACTTTTCTCAACTAGAGCCCTGCATGAGAGCACACTAAACTCAGCGGGAACAAAACAAAGAGAGCGAGAACAGACACGAGAGGGACGCTCTTGTGTGCATTGATAAAATTACCGCTGCTAAACTATCAGAATTGTGTGGTGTGTGTAAGGAATTGCATTATTGGTTACAACTAGGTTTCGCGGGATTTCCCACTGGGTAGCTTCTAAGTAAGCGATTAACTCAGCGCGGGATTTCCCACTGGAAAGCTTAGCTTCGAGTCAATGAGTCCAAAAAATGAATAACTCATAAGGAATTGAAATTAGCATTTGCAGAGCACACATGATTTCAGACTCTTAACACTGTCAATATTTATCACTTTTTACATCCGTAAAACTCCAGAACTGGCGAAAAAATAGCGCTAAATTGACAACACTGCCTCTAACTGTTTTTAGTTATTTAAGCAGTCTCAACAATTCGGAATACGTCACCTAATAGAAAACTCACCAGTATGGTGATTGTACCACATGTAAATAAGGTTCCCACTTGACATAAAAGCTCCGATCAGTGGAAATGAAAGCTTTTGGCATTTGAAGCAAAGCTTTAAAAAGTTTCGTGTGGATGGCAAGGAAGTTGGTAACATAGAAAACAGTTTTATTTATTGACAAAACGTTTCCAGCACAACAAAAACACCAGCAGCAGCTGATATAATAAAAACGAACACACTTTCTCATTGTTTCTTTGTTTTTTTTTGGAAAAGTAATAAGTTAATATCAAAATATGACCTACAAAAATCAAATAGCCAAAAATGATTCCTACGAGCCCGATCTGCACATCGAGGGCACCTACGTCTGCCCCATGCCGCAGCCCCCGGCGCCACCGAATGCCGGCGACAGCTGGCACGCCCACTTGACGCCTCACGAGCGTCTCTTCTACCATCAGACAATGAGTTCGGTGCGTTACAGCAAACGATTCCGTGGCAATGTCAATATTCCGAAGGATTCACTGGATCTGCAGCTGCAATCGCGTTACGATCATGGCCGGGAGACGTTTCCCGACAAGATCGATGTGTTGCTGCAACGCGACTCGTGTGCGGCCATCAGCAGCTGGGCGGCGCCCCATGGCCAGCGGGAGGTGGGCGCGGTAGCCAAGCTGAATTTATTCCGTGTGCTGCGAAATACGCGGGTTGTGCGCGTCAAAATGGAGGATGCACTTGGTCATCCCCTCCGAATTGGTGAGTACTCTCGGGTGCCACTGAAATTCAGATCGGGTTCTTGTAGATCCTGTATAAAAGGGTCTGTTAGGTTGCACGGACAGCTCCACAAAAGTCGAGTTCACCCCGAGGCCATTCGGCCCATTGTGGTGTCCGTTGACTGTGGGAGTAAAAAGGGTTGTTGGGAGGGTTATCCTTCTAAGAAGTGCAGGGCAGTCTAAAGTGTAGGAGTTCTGATTAACTCATTCATACACACTTCAATTCATTCCCACTCGCCACTTAAATACTTAAATCCTTTAAAGTATCAAATCAACATTCTTTAAGTGTTTTTTTCTTAACCATCGCTAAACTTGCAGTTCACTTACTGCAGTGGTGCCCAAAATGCCCTACCCCGCGTGGTCTAAGCTAATCTTTCGGCTTGCGCTGCTATCGACACACTTTTTGTATTTTACGATAATACAGTATATTAAAATACAAGTTAGTTACTCACCTTTGCTAACCATACTTAATTTGCTGTGACTGCTACAAATCTTAATGAATGACTATCAACTTTATGCAGTTAGTAGCTTAGACTTAAGCTTTCAAGCGATACAACTGCTGAGATAAATCCGACGCGACTTTCTAGCCAAAACACTAATTGTTATGCCGTTTCAGTAATAACACTTGCTTTCATTATTGCAGGTGGCATCAAGGAGAAGATACATCCGTCTAGCGTCAAGCTGATCTGCAGCGGAGTCCACACGCAGCTGGTGAACAACGGTTTCTCCCGCCAGACTTCCGATGGCAACTTCTTCCGCTATTAGAAATCGCTTGTTGTTTCCGAATTCCATACAGTTAGTTTGAAATTGTGTTTAAATTTTACATAATTATTGGACAAATTGCAATAAAAATTGACAGAGCGACGACATAAAGCTGGTCACGCAGTCGGCGTCAGTTTGGGCTTCTTGTTGGACTGTTGATCCAACGCTAGCTGATCCTCCGTGGTCACCTGCTGCTCCCCCTGCTCCTTCTGATCATTGTCAGTTGTCGTCTGCTGTGCCGCTTTATGACGTTGTTTTTTGTTTTGGTTACGATAACTCTTGGGCAGTTTGTTGTCACCAATCCTGGAAGATCAAAAGGGTTAGAGACAAGGTATAAAGGATTTAAGTGCAGACTCACATGATGGTGGCTCTTGTGCCTGGTCCCCAGTGTGGTGTCGGATTCTCCTGGAATCGAGACAAGGCCTTTTTACGACTGCTGGGATTGGCGTCCACGTGTAGTTCATCAAACTCATAATCCTGGCTGCAAGCCTTGGCGAGAATTGCCTCCAATGGCGTACCGGGTATCTTACGATCTTCCCTAACCGGGTGACGTTTGCTCCAGCAACGTAATACATCCCAGAGCACTGCTGGCGGAGCATTTGTCTTCAGAGAATTCTTGCTGGCATGTGAATAGGAAACACGATATCCGGCATGCAACAAGGCGGAACGCATCTTCAGCATCGGCACAATTTCCAGCTTGAGAACACAGCAGAGCTTATCCGGTGTATAGTATAAAGGCACGTCTTGCAGTTCCTCCTGCACCATGGACAAAACGCCCACAATACGTCGCTGGGTGCCCAGTTCATTGAGTGGCGTAGACTGCACAGCCTCCAGCAGATCCCTGACGAACTCCATGTTGTGTATGGGTGCCGACCAAATGGGACCGCCCAGATGATGCCGATGATTGCAATGTTCGCACTGGGCGTTGACAGCCGGACCCGTGGGAATGCCGAATTTGATCAGATGCGGTTGCTCGGCGGATTTGACACGCACTGTGCCCAATGGTTGCAGTGTAAATGTTTCACAGCCTGTGCATTGATAGATCCACGATTGCTTGCTCATGCTGTATTTACACTGTGCCTGGCCGGAGTATACGCGTAGAAAAATACGTACATAGAAATCCGCCGAAATGCTGAGCAGTGGTTCAATGTATTTGCCGTGTCGATTAGCGTGTGTTTCGATGCAATGGAGTAGTATACGTAGTGCCATCTCGTGGCAGCACTTCATGCGCAATGGCACCGATCCGTACTTAACATAGCATGCCTCCGGAGCATTGCCGGCTAACACGGCCATGTCTGTGGCGGTGACTAGCAGCAGGCCGCCATCGGCGAGACACTGCATGGCGCCGTCCAGAAAGCGATTCGGACAGCCATAGGGATCCAGATCGACGGCATCGAAGCGTTTCTCCGGCACAGTTGAAGTATACATAAGCGTCCTTAAGGATAGAATCAAACGGAAGAATTTTTAAACATTTTGTTGATTCTTAACGAATAAATTAATAAATAACTTATTTGTTAACCGAATAAATTTAAAATTTGCGGTCATGAAGAGCCGCACTCTACATATTAACCGATAATTTGTAAGCATAACGACATTAATCGGCATTAAAGCATTTCGATAGACAGATCGTTTTTGCCATTCAAATGGAACGGGAGAAAACGATTGGTACGTACGAGAGCTCAACGTTATTTATTAAAATAACAATTGTTTAATATGAATTATCAGAGAATGTATACGCCGTCATTAATTTAATGATTGTTTCAATATATCGGCCCCACACGTTTCGGAATATCCTATTTATCCTAGCCAAAAAAAAGTCCATACTACAAAACTCATTTTGTTGTCTTCTTTTTCAAGCAATTTGTATTCAAAACAGTTGGAGCATAATATTTAGTATGAACCTTTTAGGGTAGGATAAAAGGATGGCTTGTTATGCTAGTGTACTTATTATAATATTAGGAGAGTTTTAAATTCATAATGTTTGATTATTTAAAAAGATCTGAGTATAAAATAATAATTCTCCTTCTACTTACATGGCATCCGCATGACTTGTCTCTATCAGATGCTCCACATTGTTGTGACGCACATTGGTGTTGATGGACTCTACCGCCTGCTTGGACAAATCGTTGGCAATGATCTGACGCACTCCGGCAATCTCCTGGGCATATCTTATGCTCCTCAGACCAGTTGCAGCAAGTGCTTCTAAAATACGCATGCCATCGTCGTACTGTGTGCCAGCTGTATAACTAGGTGGCAGCGCTGGTTTGGTCTCCTGATCTCCATTTTCGGTGGATTGTTGTTTCTGTTTTCGCTGCTGCTGCTTGAGCGCCTTTTCTGCACGCTCTTTCACCAATCGTTGGAAATACACATTTAGCACCGATATGCTCAAATCGCGATTGAACTCTTGCACGGGATTATAGAAGACATTGCCGCCCGATATGATATTGGCATTTCGTTCGATAATAATGTGTGCATTAGGATTTGCTGGCGCGGATTCATTCTCCTGTTGCACATTATCCACTTCCATTTCGTCGTGTTTGTTGCCGCTTATCAACACGTTTTTCATTAGAGTTGTGTTGACTCGTTCTGAATAAGTTCAAATGAACGGGTCATTAAAATGAACGAATGAACTTATTCAGTTTTTTTATGAACTTATCGTTCATTTTGGTCATGAAACTTCTAATTGTTTTCTAAGAATTTTTTATCATTACAGTTACATTTAGAATACATAAAGTGCCGTAATAATAAGAATTTATTTATTATTTGTACATTAAAAGTATAACATTGCATAATTTTTTTTTGTAAATAGATTTTAATCAAACAAAAGTAGAAATAAAACAAATAAAATCCTAACGCTAAGTATCATTTGGCATATATTAAACATAATTAATTTTTAAAGCAGGACAATTATATATATATTGGCCGAATTGAACAACTGAATAGAAAAACCCATTTATTGTTCATGACCAACTAAACAACTGTCCAACTGAACAACTAAACAGATAAAGAACTGAGCAGCTGAAAAACTGAACAAAATGACTGATTTAGTTCACGACTTAAAAATGAACGATTGAACTTATTTAGAAATTGAACTAAGAATCCCAACTCTAATGAATTACACAACTAATCGATATTTCGCGCGATATATGTTATTACGATAGCACCATATCGATATTGAATTCGATATCACAATATGTAATAGAATGCAACGTTAAATAAATAAAAGTCTAGTTGCATTTACTTTGAATGCTTAAATAAAAGATTTGTTTTCTATATAAAAATAATAATATAAAGCAGATTACAGTTTTTGTTGAAAAAATAAGTGCTAACTTATGAGTATTAAATATATAGCTCTTATTTATATTATATATTATTATTATTAGGTTGGCAATTTTATTTAAAGACTTTTAGCAATTACAATCACTGATTCGGTTCCTTAGTAAGAATAAACAATAAAAATAAGATTTATTCTCTAAGCAATATAATAAAATATAAATATAAGTATTATTTTGTAAGCAATGTTATAAAAATTGAAAAAAATATATAAATACAATCAAAAAAAAAATAATTATAAGTATTATTCTCTAGGCATTTTTAAAAAAAATGTAAAATAATTATTGCGTCGCATGCTCGGATTCAAATCCTCAGGAAGTGGTAGCCACTGGTGGCCACCACGCGCTTGACATTCGTAAGCGGCTTGAGTAGCTTCCGCTTGGCAATGAGTATATCGGAGTGGACGATGTCGCTGCCGCCATTCGTCGAGGGCGAGTCCAAGAATTGTGTGGCCGCAACGCCCTTTGGTTTCAGCAGCACAGGACGACAGCCAGCGAACTTAAAGCGAATTGTGCCGGCACAGTTCAGTCGGAGATTGGGCTGCACCAGCTCGGGAAAGGCCTCGCCCAACGTGGGCTTCGGCTTTAGCGCCTTGCTGGGATCATCGCCATGGCACATGGCCGCCGCCAGCGTGCTCCATTCCAAGCGACGCACGCCAGGCTGTGCTTCAAGTCTATAAGCAGGTTGCCGGGCATGAACATAACGCTTTGAGATCATCTTTTCATACGCAGCTGCAGAAGTTTCGAGTTGTTAAAGGATTAAAGAATATATATAGTGTTGTCTACTCACTGGCAAAGTGCACCAAGAAGGGCTGCAAGCTGCCAGCTCCACAGCCGTACTCCAACCACTCGTATAAATGAATGTCGTCACGTCCGCCTAGGAATATGGCAGCTGGCGCCAAATCTCGCCAGAGACTTTCGGGTATATTGTTGACATTGAGCTTATAAATATATGGAATGAACTCCCGGAAGGCGTATTCGCCTAGAGCAATGAGACCTCTTATAGCACGACTGATGTACTTGTAATCTGCAAGGCGAATTAAATAAGAGATTAGATTAGGGACCTCATCCTTCTTCTCCACTTCTCACCTCTCTCACTGCACACGTCTCGACTGTCAAAGAATCTCGCCAGGCGTCGCTTGATCAGAAAGAGACACTCCGCATGCAGATAACCACTTTGCGAGGCCAGTTGGCCAATTGTCTCGCACAGCTCGTCGACAAAAGCGTTGCCTACGGGCGTGGCAAAGTAACTGGATAATTGCTGTGGCTCCTGTTGCACCTGCTGTTCGGCAGCCTCATTGCTAGCATCGTCTAGCTGCAGCTTGTAAATGGTCTGTTCCTGTGAGGCGTCGCTAGTGAACGCAATATCCGGCGGAGGCTGTTGCTGTGCTTGCTCCTGTTGCGGTTGTTCCTGCTGTTGCTGCTGCTGTTGTTGCTCCTGTTCTTGTTGTGGATTCGAATACTGTTCACTGCAGTTAGGCTCTAGTTTAAGCTCCTCATCGATCTCCATTTTGATCTGCACACTCTGTGACTGTGGCCTTCCCTCGGCTACCTTTATGGTCTCATAGGGCGCCATTAGCTGACTGATGAGTACTTCGGCAAGATGAAAATACTCCTGCCGGCAGCTGATGTGATTTGCCTGGGCATTGTAGTTGCAGGCACGCAACAGTCGCCAACAGCGTTGGCTTACTTGATCGTGCTGCCGGAAGGCAAGCAACTGCAGCATTTTGCTGACAATGACACGGTAGCAAGAGCCCATAACTGGTGTCAGGAAGGCCTGGGAAACGGCCACGCTGCGAGCGTTTGTCTCGCCAAATATTGCAGCTGTTGAGGCAGGAAAATAATAATAACTTAGATCAGAGAATAGTAGGAAGAGGCAATACCACACTTACCAGTTACTAAACTCTGCACATATTGCTTTAGCTGATCGGTGTTCTTATCCTCAATCGGGCAAGAACAATTGAAGTCCGCCTCGTTTGGCAGTGAGAGTGAAATGTCCTTTTGGAACTCGTCGCGCAGCTCAAAGATTTTGTCGGAGTGGAAGAAGTAACTGCCATCGTAGTCTATGCAATCCCAGTCGCTGTCCATGGCACCAAGCATTGGCGGCACATCCGCATCGCTTAGCACCTCATTGACTAGATCGTAGGTGACCACACCTCCAGAATGACGTGAATAGATCTTCACATTCTGTTCAAGTATAAGTTGAAGTGTTTAATATCATAAGCCATAAGCTTTCATTTGCACACATACGTTAATAAGTTCCCAGACTTTGTAGGAAGCGTCTTCCGCGAGGCGTGCGCAAACATCCTGCGACAGTTCTACATCCGTTTGATCATGCTGCTCCCAGAAGATCTTGATACTGCGCGGGTCAAAGCCAGCATAACTTTTGTGATGACCCTGCAAGTTGAAAGAAGAAGTAACTATGAGATAAATCAGTAAATAAAGAAAATTCCACTCACAACTCTGTTCGCATTGTTTGCCGTCTCCACGCCAACTCCGTGTGCATGTCCGGCCACTGCAAAGGATGCGTCAAAGAGATTATAGTTGCCCAAACTGGTTGTCGGTGTTGTAGGCGTTGTGGCCATGTTCACATGTGTGGGCGTGGCCGGCAAACTGCCCACTGGGACACCAAGATTTGTTGAGACTGAGTTTTTGCTGCCTGTCTCCAATTTTGTATTCTTGGAACGTGATTTGGTTGACTTCTTGCTTATTTTTCCAAGCGACGACTTGCTCGGTTCCTCCGACGAGCCACCGCCTGTTGTTTTCATTATGTTATTTCTCAGAGATTTCCTTTATTTGTATAAATTTATAGTTTTGCAGCGCGACGGTTTGATAAACAATTTTGCTTAACAGCTGATTTTAGCGGTCATCGGTAAGTACTCGATACCTCGATATATTCTTGCACCGCTGTCGAATAAACAATTTCCTGAACAGCTGATTTTCGCATTTAATTCTGCCGGACGATAGAATTGCATTCGATATATATTTGCAATGTTGTTGAACCAAAAATTTCGTCTACAATCGAAAAATTGTGGCGGTCGGTCGATAGACATTTAATATTTTGATAACAACACTGCTCGGACAACTGTTGATTTTTAATTCTTACGATTTTATAATAAAGCCTTGTCTGGCATTAAAATTATGGCGGAGGCTGCCAATGTACGCCAGAATCTTCAAAATGTGCCCTCGATCTTTGAAATATCGGCGGCGGAGACATTGGACAACCTTATCTATCCAGCACTCAGCAAAGTGTTTGATTACTTTGGCCTGCGATTGGACTTTAAGCTTTGGGGTAACCTGCGAGTACGTGAGGAGCTGTCGCCGCTTGTCACCTGGATTCTACAGTATTTATATCTGCGCAAACGTGCCTCCTCCTTCGGCGAAAGCTTTTACGGACTACAGCGAACGGCGAGCGCAACTGGAGAGCTGTTAACTCGTCAAAAGCAGTTTAGCTCCGCGACCCTTCTCACACTCCTGCCCTACATTGAACGCAAGCTGAGAACGCGAAGTGCACAACACGATAATACCTATGCCTGGGAATCGCATCTGATCAAGCTATTCCATGTGTACAACGCCTCGAAGGCTGTGCACACATTCCTCTACCTAATCAAATATGCCTCGAGTCACTCGCCGCTGTTCCGTGCCCTCCACCTGACTCTGCGATATCCCAGCGAGCCACCCAAGGAGGACAAGTGGACGTTCATCTTTCTCAAGATGCTCGAAGTGCTGGCTTTCTTCCTGCAGTTTATACAGTGGTGGTACTCGAATGATCAGCGTCGCAAGGTGGGAGGCACACTTCAGAATCCAGAGCCAATGCAGGAGCGCCAATTGCCCGATGAGCTGAAGGAGAATGCACCAAAGCGAGGAGAGTGTCCTGTCTGCCTGATGCAGCTGCAAACGCCAACAGCGTGCGCCGTGTCCGGCTATGTCTACTGCTGGAAATGCATTGTCACGCATCTGAAGGAACACGGCAACTGCCCGGTGACAAACTATCCCATCTCCATTGATGATCTAGTGCGCATCTACGAGACGTAGTCATTATTGAAGTAAAATAATAATAAAATAACAGAAAAACTTACAATAAATCCAAGGCAGTTTACTTCGTTGTATGTATTATATTGTATTTTAATTTAAATAAATCATGTTTCATACGTATGGAATGTTAATTAAATAAATAAAACAACATTGATAATTAGTCATTAATACATTTATAAATTTAACTAAATTAAATTGTAATAAATAATCAAAAAAAAAGAAACATTTATATATTTATTGTATTTTAAATTAATCACTCAACTAGCACCCCAAATATAAGTCATTCTTGTATCTTAATTAAAAGTGAAATACAATGATTAGGTAAGTTATCAAGTTATACGGCATGGTATTATCTTCCAAGCCTCAAATATTTCATTTAATTAGTTAAATGGTTAAACTATCAACAAATCCCCTTGAAACTAGTTAAAATCTTATCTATGTATTGAAATTTAATTTAATATCTTATTGGCAAGCACAAATATTGCACTTAATTAGATAAATTGTTTTATTACTATCACTACACAGCGTTGAGTTCTCTATTTTATTAAATCAATTATTATTTAGTTGATTTTTTCTACCAATTAATTGTAATAATTTAGACAACTTAATTGTAAATAGTTGTTGTGCGCATTTTAATACCACAAAATTCTTACTCGTGATTTTTCACCATTTCATTTACATTTTTACTAGCCCTAAATATTTATTTGGAGTTTTTCCTACTACAATATATTTATTGGGAATATAAAATACAAAAACAAGTTGTATTAGTCTGTTAGTTTACAACAAATATATCTAAATGTCTGACAGAAAGTATCCGTGGTGAGCATCGTGACAGAGATAGACCGAGTAGAAGTCGAAGACTGAAGTCCAAAGATATCCCATGAGGGACCAGCTGACGATATACTCACAAAAAGCAAAGAAGGTATAGGCTGCGGGAATGTTGGAAAATGTGGAAAAGAAAGAAATGTATGTAAGTGTGACACACTCACCCAAGGGCAGGCAGAAGTTGGTGTGCAACAGATACCAGCTCCACATGATCAAAGTGCCGCCAAAATAGGAGATGACCAGCCTACGCTTCAGCATATATGACAACTTCTGATGCGGTCCAACGACACACCGATTATGTTTCATAAAACAAAAGAAAGATATGCCTATATAGCCGCAACTGGAGAACCAAATGGAAAGCACAGATACCACATGAATTGTCGAATCGCCGGAGATGTGAGCCCAACGTGCCATAAAAACCGTGCTGAGACTCTCATAGATGAAAAATGGCAATGCCAGCCAACCCAAGCCTATCCAAAAGATGTGTCGATAATAGCGCCAATAAAGACAGATGATTAGCAAACGAAATGGCAGCAGCAACCACGTGACGAGCTTCCAGCCAAACAGATTTGCTCTTGCTATGGCCGACACGGACGGCAGAATGTTTAGCACTTCACAGTCCGTATATGTGGAACCCTCAAAGTCTATTAACATAGTTCGAATGATAAAAAATGCCAGACTTAACGGTGTAATCGCGAATCCAAATGACAACAGCCTGGCGATGGATACTCGAATTGTAGACGACGCATCTGCCGGCAAATCCTTAATAGATATTGGTAATAATTTCAGCGTATCAGCCATAGGAACTGAGTCAAAATCTCTCTTATAGGAAATTTGTTTAATATAAAGTTATTTTACAAGCTGATTTGATGACTGTTATGTTAAGTTGCTTTTCTGTTTTGTAAAATTAAGTAAACTTTGAGCTTAAGCTAATATACCGCAATATATACAGAATACAATGTGGATATCCAATGTGTATGCGTAGCGATCTATAAATGCGTTAAATAGACACCTTTCCTGGCATCGCAGACAACGTTTAGAGCGTAAAAGTCCCAGCACGATGTCATATGGAATCCCATGTTTGTTAGCACAACAATGTACTCGAAGAGCGCGAAGAATGTGTAGACTGTGGAATAGAAATTGGTTAATAATATTTAGAAAAACTGGACACCTTGCAGAGCGTTGATATAGTAAATTGACTTCAATGAAATTCTTTCAGAATATATAAGACATTGCCCTATATATAATCTGTGAGTTTGGTTGAACAATCTTAAGAAATAACAAAGTTTTTCATACTAAACCATAAGCCATAAACATTGTAATTGTTTGATACTAGTAGAGTTGTGTCGATTCGTTCTAAATAAGTTCAAATGAAGGCTTTTTATAATATGAATGAATAAACTTATCCAGTTCTTTATGATCTACTATATCGTTCATTTTGTTTCAGTTGATTCTTTCTTAGAATTTCTTATCATTAGAATTACATTTATAATATATGTATGAAGTGCCGTAATAATATAGAATTTACTTTAATTGATACAAACGGACAGGGCGTTATTGACTCAGCTTGTCGGGTTGTTGATACTGAAAATACTATCTCCTTTATGGGGTATATTAATAAAACTAAATATTAGTATAATACGCTCTGCAAAGCTGTAAATATTAAAGGTGTATCCATTTACACTTACCTCCGGTCTCACAGCGGGCATTGTGCCGCATGAAACAGTAACCGGCCAAGCCGAAGGCCACGACATTGATTAGGAAGAGATTGCGTTTATATCGCAGCGATTTTTCCTCGTGCGGCAGCAGCACAATCTTGCGGGCATTCCTGTTCAATAGGTAGGAGATCAGCATGTAGCACTCACTGCACGCAATGAATACCACAAAGGAGTTGCGATGAATCTCATAGTTATCCGCCGACGTCCACAGGGAAAGCGAGAAGAGCGCAAAGTCTTCGATGACATTCAGCGTGCACGCCAAGATGCCAAACATGCGGCGATTGCGCCGAATGTGCTCCCTATAATACTCCAAGTACATTTTGGCCACCGCCAGACGGAACGGCATGTGCAGAATTATCGCCAGACGCCAGATCGTCTTTTGTGGCTCATAGTTGCCGATTGCCGCAGAGACCGACGGCAGATAGTTGGCCACATCGCAGTGCGTAAATGTGGAGCGCACAAAGTCAAACTTTAGCGACCACACCACGCAAAAGAAGAATGCGCCCAGTGGCAGGCTAACGGCAATAACGGCCAACCTGGCAAAAGAGATGCGGAAGAGCACCTTCTTGGACTCGTTCAGACGCTCGTATGTGGGTAACATGGCGAGCTGGCGGCAATCGGTATCGTCAAAAATCTTTAGCGGGCGTGGCGCTTCACATAATTTACACGCGCCCAATTGTTGCTACCACAGTTATGAACCTTTTAACCGAACACTCATATTGCATCTTCGGCAGCGCGTAAACAAATGGTCGAGGCTGGTATGCTGACGAGCAGCAGGCAAAATAAGAGGCATATAAAAATCTCTCGCGCCATTGCTCCAATAATATTATTTGAAAACTCATAGTAAAATATTTAATGCTGCACCATATTATAATAAATGTGTATTGCAAATAATTTAATCATCTATTATTTTTGCAAACAATTCGCAAGCAAAGGTGGTGAGTTGCGTACCAAGCAGATTTTCTTATGCGTATATCGATAAGCTACAGCTTATCGGAATATTTTTATCTATGGCCAGGGCTGGATTGCTGGCAAGGAGGTGACAAAAATCATGTAAAAATCACCACAGCATTTATAATCACCATTACCACAATATCGAGATTATTTTTAAAAATGTTCGAACCTTAATACTGCACCTTATAATAATACATTCGTAAATACTTTATTAATCATCTATTTGTAGCAAGCAAAAGTCGGGAGCTGCGTACCATGCTTACCTGTCTACATATATCGATATGCCACGGCGTACCGGAATTGTGTTATCGATATATCGGTTAGTGTTATGACCAAAAAACAACAGATCTGCAAAACAACGCGCTTTTTTATTGTTTATGAAAAAAGTACTGCATCGGAATGGATATAATTTTGGCCAACGTAAACAGCCTGCAGTTCAAGGCCGAGCGGGACCTGATCGAGCAGGTGGGCGCTATCCCGCTGCCGTTCTATGGCATGGACAAATCCATCGCCGCCGTCTGCAACTTCATCACAAATAAAAATGGCCAGGAGTGCGACAAAGGAAGTGCCTGTCCGTTCCGGCATATACGCGGCGATCGCACCATCGTCTGCAAGCACTGGCTGCGCGGCCTCTGCAAGAAGGGAGATCAGTGTGAATTTCTGCACGAATATGACATGACGAAAATGCCGGAATGTTATTTCTACTCACGCTTCAATGCCTGCCACAACAAGGAGTGCCCGTTCCTGCACATCGATCCACAGAGCAAGGTGAAAGACTGTCCCTGGTACAAGCGGGGCTTCTGTCGCCACGGTCCGCACTGTCGGCATCAGCATTTGAGGCGAGTACTCTGCATGAACTATTTGGCCGGCTTCTGCCCCGACGGACCGAACTGCAAGCACATGCATCCGCGTTTCGAGCTGCCGCCCCTCGCCGATCTCAGCAAGGATCAACTGCATAAGAAACTGCCAACGTGTCACTATTGCGGTGAGCTGGGACACAAGGCAAATTCGTGCAAACAGTATGTTGGCAGTCTGGAGCATCGCAACAACAACAACAACATCAATGCCATGGATCACAGTGGTGGGGATAATAACAATGAGGACGGTATTTCCAATCATCTGCCGCCACCGCCGTTCCAAAAGATTCCAACGCCTCTGGAAGAGATCACCTGCTACAAGTGCGGCCACAAGGGACATTACGCCAACAAATGTCCCAAGGGTCATCTGGCCTTCCTCTCAAATCAACATAGTCATAAGTAGTGCTAAGCCGTGTGGATAATATCATGTTTGTGTACATCTAAGAAATTCAGTTATCAGGAGTGCAGAGTAAAATCATACGTCAAACCATCAAACATGACTGTCATACATTCTATCGAGTACTTGAGTTGACCTATTAATAATGTGTAACTAGGGCTGCAAAAACTTCGTCTTCGATGATTTTGATTGTTTTCAAAAACATATCTATGCATCGAACTTCTTAGTGTAACTAAAAAGAAAAAATCCAAAAATACAATTTTTCATATAAATTGTTTAAACTAACATGTTGTTTCTCATTTGTCAGAAACTAGGCAATGATTAAATCAATTGTACAGCGCGGTTTATGCTACCCTGGTTGTAAACACGGTTTGCCACATTTCCTACACTTGTACCAAAGTAGGTACTTTTCTTAATCGTTGGTACATTTTCGAAATTATACATTTTTTGTAGGCTTATCAAACTTTAATTCCATTTCAACTTTACTTGCAAATTTTATTTTAATTTTTTAATATAAATGCAAAAATTTAGACTAAAATTGTCATAATTTAATATATGATGCATCAAAAATGGTACATTTCGCAATTGCTACATTTGTACCAAAATTGGTACCTATTTTATTCGTTGGTACATCGAATCAGTTATCGAATATTGTACATTTCCTTTTTGCACAAAATATTTACCAACAGTGGCAACCATTGCGGTGCATCAAACTAAAAAATAGTAATTTAATTTGTCGCATGTGTTCTACTTTAATTTTAATAATACATAAATAACGAATAATTACAACCAATAATTTTCGTCGGTCGCATATACTGTTATCGATACTGCTATCGATTCTGCTACTGAAACTGCAGTGGAAAACTATCGCCTACCTGCTACGCAATTTACTGCGCACACAAAACAAAGTGAAAAAAATAATTGAAGAGTAAACATCAGAGGCGTAGATTTTATTATAAAGCAATACTTTTTTCTTGATCAACTTCAACAATAATCCCATACAAAATTTGAATCGAAATTAAACAACGACTCGGCTCGCACCGAAAAAAAGTGTAAAAAAAAGAAAGTCAAGCAAAATGACGATTCTAGCGAAGTTAACAGGTGAAAAGAAGGATCTGGAGAAGGTGCCGTTGCCGTTGCATCTCAACGATGAAGCCATGATGCATCACGGCTCCCTAATCAGTGTAAGTGTAAGCCCGAAAATAGTTTCTTTTGTCCTTGCGAGCCCCATATCCTGTGTGTCCTTCGCGCTCATTGCGCTACAAGTTTCGTTTTCATTCGCATTCGTATCTATGTATGTATCTCAGTATGTGTGTGTGTGTGTGTTTGTGTAGGCGGACGCAAGTTGAAAATTACTGTAAGCTAACGTATTCACCATAGTGCCCTCTTTTGCACAGTGTTGCCAATTCAGCTATATTCCCGCCAGTATTCTGGAGATTAACAAAAGCAGCTTGAATTAGAACAAGTCGTGATCGAAAAGTTAAATTAATGCACTAGTCACAATGAATAAATCGAATTAAATTTTTCACATATCAACTCTTACTGCTAATATATATATATTTTTATCTATTGCTTAATCATTAAATTATTTTTTTCATTTATGTGTTAAAATTTTAATTGTCTAGTCTTTTTTTAAATGGCTTTCTTAGGCCTAGAAAAGTGGGCAACACTGCCCTTAAGAAAGCAAACGTTGTTGTTGCGCGGTGAAATGATGACATTATTTAAGGGGCCTCCACAAATCGGAATACGTCACCTTGTTGTAAATTCACCATGGGCGGTCGCCTGTTACTGTCAGATTTTTGTGTACATGCACATATGTATGCGGATGTGTATGTGTATGTATTCTCAGCAGCATGCATTTCTATTGATTTTTCCATGCTGGCATTCCCAGTGTCCTTGCACTCTTTCCTTCGCTCGTTTTGAGGCCAAACAGTGTTCTTGGTGTTGTTATTGTTTGGCATTGCCAGCAGCCCAATTTCGATAAATCTTCAATGGCTTTTACTTTTGTATTTTTGTGTGTGTAAAAGATTCCAGTGCAAGAATGGCATACACACATATGTATATGTATGTATGTATGTTTACATATATACGCTTTAAGCTTTGTTTTTATTTCTATTTGATAAATGCAACAAAATATTGCGCTTTTGCAAGTGGTCTAAATTCTAGAAATATTTTGCCCTTTGTACAGCAGCGATAAGTCTTCATACACACACATATGTACGTATCTACATACAGAAACCATTTGCTGGCTTATTTACGTAGCTGCATGACATATGTACGTATGTATGTACATGCATGCACTGCAATGAGTGTGCATGTGTGTAAATGTATGTGTGAGGTTAAATTAACCCAGTATAGAATTTCGTAGAGAGTTATGCTAGTTTCACACTGTGTCTCTGACAAAGTTATGCATAAGTCATTGTCACAAATGTTAACTAAAAGTAGGCGTTCCATATGTTTGTAAATGTCAAAAATGATAGTAACAAACATTTAAAACGTTTAATCATTTAATAAGCGAAATTAAAAATATACATATATTCAAATGTATCCACATTCCGCTGTGACAGTGAATGACGCAGTGTGAACCTAGCATTCAAATGTAATTGATACACCCCTGTCTCCATTATAAAATGCACAAAAAGAAGGTGTAAATGCGTCGTTATCAGCAACTACATGAGCACAGATCAATTTTATTTTGTATATTTTGATGACATGCCCTTTTCGTCCACAAATCGAAAGAAAGAAAAAATTTGAAATCTATACAGCTGTAATTTTGCACACATGATAAGTAGTAGTGAAAAATGACGCTACCAACGTACAAAAGCTTGCTGCGTGTTTGTGTGTGTGTGTGTGCGTGCTTGGTTGCGTATGTATATTCATGTACATGTTTTTTGTTAGGGTATTAAGCATTCGTTAACTGTACGATTATTATTGTGTTCCTCATTATCTTGTACTGAAAACAAAAAACAAACACATCGAATTTGCGATAAAAGCAAATTTTATTATTTTATTGAGGCTAATTGTGCAAAGTTGAAATAATTAGTCACACTGTAAATTATTAAATATTTATTAATATTTATGGATTGCAAATAAGTGTAATGACTTTAAATAAAGGCATGTCTATATGAATAGAAAAGTCTTAAATATACTATTTATTGCTGGTTTAATTAATTTTAATTTTCATTATATAAATTAATACTATGATATTAGTAAATTTCAAAAATGACAAGAAATATGAAAAATATCAAGAAAAATGCTCAATAAATACCCAAAAAAAATGCAAATATAATTTATCTCTTATTATTTTTGATATACATTATAATAATAATTATTATCTTAAAGTTTCTTAAACAAACAAATATTATAAATAAAATCTAGACATAATTAAAGAGTTGATGGTCTTAGCAGGCAGTACCCTATAATTAAGTTAATAGCTATAATTTAATATTATAAGTTAATTGTATATAAATAAAATAAATAATAATCACTATTTACATTTTCATTTTATTAACGTAAACAGCCTAAAGGAGCGTACAGCGATGCGGATACAGAGTCCATGGTGTTCAACCGACCGCAGTACACCTGCCTGAAGTCGTTCCTGCTGTTCCTGATAGCTGTGATTGTGATGCTGATGGGCGTGCTTGGCGGCTGGACACTCTATCGTTACTATTCTCCGAATCATGGTAGCGTGCGTTATCATGCCCTGTGCGATATACCCTATGCCGAAGACTCTGTAGAGTTGCCACGCTTCTATCCACGCAACGATGATGCGTTCACTTTGAACTGGCGTTCGCTGTTGCCGCTGGCCAGTGCCAATTCGGGCAGCCAAGGCGTTGATGGGCAATTCGATGATCTGGTTAACGAGAACTTCTTCCGCGAAGAAATTGAGCTGGATAGCAGTGATGATGATGGCTATGCCAAGATTGATGTGCCGGACTTTAAGGATGGACGGCGAGGTCGCTTCATGCATGACTTTAAGGAGAATCAGTCGGCCATCATTGATACCACCACCAATCGTTGCTTCATCATGTCGCTGGATCGTGAGACAACACTGCCGCCCAGCAGCTTTGTCGATCTCATGCAGAAGATGGGCTCCGGCTACTATAACATCGATACGGAGCGAGTGCGTCGGAATATGCGTGTCATTACGCCACGCATCACCGACTTCTCCAACATCTCGGAGCGCATTGCCAACGAGTGCTATGACATGAAGATCTACATGATGGAGAAGTTTGTTTCGGGCAGTAAGTATCAGAGATTACAACTAAGTTCACGTAAGATACTCTGCTAATATTCCCCATTTTTTACCCTTACAGTTGCCAAACGTTCGGCTGATCCGCTGCCCGAGGCCGGCAAGTATGCAGAGTTTATGGGCAAGGGCGTGATTGAATACGATCTGGCCAACATTGCCGAAGTGGAGGCTTACGAGCAGCAGCAGCAGCAATTGGCTTGAACTCCTCAAGCTCTGGTCAACAGTCGCAAAATATTTTAAATCTAAAAAAAAACATGCAAAATCCAACAGACAAAGAAAAATGCAAAAAAAAAACAACAAACAAAAAAAAAAGAATACACCGTATTGATTTGTGTATTATATGTATGTTTAAAGATGATCTGGAGGCTCTGGCCTCATTTTGTAGTCTGTAGTTTGAGAACCATGCTTATAAAAATCAATTGTTCGCTTAAATGGAACAGAACAGACAGACAGACAGTTAGAACGAACATTGTATTGGCCAAGAGGCTAAGCTCCATAAGAATATCAAATAATATAACATAATAGACACCCTATTAAGAAATGTACCTAGAAAGCAATTTAATGCGATTGACGAAATTGTGACAAATACAAAAAGCGAGTGTGAAAAGGGAGGGGAAAGTTGAAAGTTTGGGACCGGGACCGGGACGGGAATGGCAATGTTTTTAGATTGGTAGTAGCGCTCGTACAAGTTTCTATTGTATATGAATAAGGCAAATCCCAAGCCCAACAACCAAACCACTTGATACATATAAATACACACTGCATTCAATTCCAAGTACATATTTTATATTATATACTATTTAACTCTATATCTCTAAAAAAACAAAAAACAAAATGCATAAGCGTGCTAACAATTAAACAATTAAATTATGTATAGAACGAATCGAATCGCTATTTACATTTGCAAGGAGAAAACAAACGAAACATCGGACAACAAATTAATCTAAATGTTCTTTAATCGATTTAAATGTATTAAAACGCGAATTTGTGATCTTTAAACAAACATTCTCTGGCTTATTCTCTTTGCAACAACAAACGCATAAATCAAACCTAAACAATATTAAATGTGAATGGGGATTATCCTAGAGACAAGTAATAAACTTTATTAGGCAAATTAATTTTCATTCTTTTTTTCTTTCTGTAATTATTATTATAACTTTTATTTTGTCAAATTGTATATTGAACACTTTAGTCCAAATTTTAATTATTAGTGATGCTATGCTATTTTCAAATAAAAGTTATATATGTTTTATAATTTAATTTTTATATAAAACTCTTTTTAATTTGGTATTTTTTGCATGTGCATGCAATTTGTACTTTTATCACATTTATTTATTATACCAAACTAGTCGAAGTCGACTAGGAGAGACCCTTTACTTATTCTTTAAAAAGGAAATAATCTGGTAGTTGTCGAACTCCAGAACTACACCGCAAGATGATTTCTGATTTCTTCTCCAAATGCTTTAACTTGCAACTAACCCATATTATGCTACAAATCAACAAATGATTTTTATTTTTAATTTTTATTTAAACAAAATTACAATAACTTATATATGTGGTTTACATAAAGCTATTGTGTGATCCACGCCATAGGCCACTTTTGTTACTTTGCCGTTGAGTGCCGCTTTGAAGGGAAAAAACTGATCCTTTTTGTGACCCAAACCGAGATGGCCGAATCTATTCTTTCCCCACATGAAGAGATCTCCATCGGAATTAATAGCGCCCATGTGAAAGACGCCGCAACCAATGGCAACAACAGTTGTGGCATTGCTGAAGTCATTGCGTCCGAAGAGCGGCGGCAGCAAATGCTGTGGCTTCGAGGTCTGCTCGACGTAGGGTCCGAAACCTAAGATGCCATAGCCCCAGGTGTAGACCAGGCCCTGATCGTTGAGGGCCATGCAAAAGGAGCCGCCAGTCGCGACGTCCTTAACTTTGCCAATGCCCTGTGTTATTTTTAGGGCTCTCGGCGAAGACAGCTGCATCTCTGCATCCGGTGAATCATCCAGCTGGCCGTATTCTGAGTTTCCCCAGCCAAAGACGTCACCGTGCTCGTTCAGTGCCAAAACACAGTCCGATGCGCAGGCAATGCGCACAATACGCTCCTTCTCAATATCGCCCGCAACAAGAGTTATCGCTCCAGCGGAATAGTAATTACCCTGTCCCGTCTGTCCATCTGCGCCCCAGCCACAGCTGTAAACCTTGCCCAGCTTGGTGAGGAACATGGTGTGATCCTGTCCGCACTCTACGCTCACTATTTCATCCTGCTCGCCACAGATATCCGCCTGAGGGATTCTGTGTATTACCGCACTGCGTGTATAACATTCCTGCTCAATAATAAGTCGGCCACACTGGCCATACGAATTATTGCCCAGCGTGAAGACTGTGCCATTCTGGGTGACCACGACCAGATGAGCGCGTCCTGCCGACATGCAGCGCACCTGCATGCCCTCATCCGTGTCACTTTCCACACGTGGCAGGCGAATTGCTGTGGGATAGATGAGCACGTCTAGATTGGCGGGTTCTTTGCTTGTCGGCTTGAACTGAAAACCCAACTGCGAATCTGTGTTGATACCGCTGCCGAACAGCGTCTCGCCATCCGATCTCTTCACGGCGTAGGCCGTAAACCCGTAACCAGCCGCTACATCCGTTATATCATTGTTGTTGGAGAATTGCAGCCTCGTCGGATGATGAACCATTTCCGTATATCGCTCCTGTGCCTTTTTAACGCTTGTCTGCAGCCCCAAAGCACCTGTCTCCTGGAAGCCCCACACATACACGCGATTCGCATGAGTTCCCGAGATTTTGGGTTCATAATCTGAAATAAATTTTCAGTTAACTGTAGAACAGCATAAAATTTTCAGTTTTACTTTTGATTTTGCTCTTGTCCTGTGACAAGACGGTACGTTTCGCCTTTGCAGTATATTGACGGGCTAGCCGTGGTATCACTATTTTCGCACTCTTAAGCATTTTAACTCTTTAGCTTAACATTAAATTAATATTTAAGGTATTTTAAATAATTGTGTGCCATACATCGTGACTAGAGTTGTTCATGTATATCGGTATATCGATAAATATATAAGTTTGTGATGTATTATTTTTAGTCGATATGTTTCTGAGCGATTATACCAATATCCATTGAGGAACATGGCGGCAAAAATCTATTTTAACAATTTTGATAGTATTTCATATAAGTACAAACTTATAAACAGATAGTAAAAACCCGTGAAAATACTATTAATTTGAAGGCGCAACCAGATATTGATATATTGATTTTTGTCAAAAATTTCAAGTTAAAATAATATGTTTTTCATATCGAATGGTCCTCGATATGTTATTTTTAAATAAGAAACCCTGCTCGTGACCCTTTTGATGATATATTAAATCAATCATCTCTAGCACGCACTACTATATATCGATGCCACAGCTGTTTATGATAAGTACTCGATGCTGTAGAGAAGAAATATCGATGTGGGCGACATCAATACTATCGAAATTGTAGAGAGCGACGAAGAAGTAGCTCCGGTAAAACTGCTAAAAAAAACTTAATTATTAATCGCGAATTATTGCTTAAAAAGTATTAAATTGCATTAACTGAATGCACCAAAGTACTGTTGCGTAGTAAATTAAATCGAAAAGTGTTGAGCTCAATAATAATCGTCGGTTTCGTGTGATTTTCCTCTGGCCAACATAATATACACACACACATACACATACGAGCAGATGTACACATAATGTACATTTAATGCATTATTATTATTATTATTGTGAACGTGTGTAAAGTGCAATACACTTTGGCAAGCGCCTGAAACATTGGAATATATATATTGTTTGCTGCAAGTGAAGAAAGTGCATTTTTACATGAGTGCTTCTGCTTCACAAAGGGCTGGGGCCGTTGGCTGCTGCTAGGAGTTGCCGTCGTCATCGCCGTTGCCGTCGCCAAAAACTTTCGTCTCCGGTAGGTACACACAAAATATACGGCTGCTCCTGTTTAGCTCCTGTTTTGTGTCTCGCTCTCTCTATCTCTCTCTCTGGCTCTCTGTGTGTCTTACTCGCTCTTTCTCTCTCTTAAAGTCACTCTCATTTGTTATGTTTGGTTTTGCTCTCTCACCACACACACACACAAAAATTGCGACATCGAATAGCTAACGGAGCCAACGGTACTTTGCCAGGACAACACACCAGTGTTGCCAACTTTTCAGGGCTTCAACATATAAAAAAAAAGCTAGAAAAGTCTAGAATTTGTTCAAGAAAGCCAAATCGAAAGCTATTATAGAGTTCAATTTGTTTGTATGTATACCCTGCACTCGTTGAGAATGGCCATTAAAAAAATGTTGAATAATCTGTCGTAATTTTGCAAAAAATTTAAACCATTTTCATGCGTTAAGTACTTTTGAGCATCGTTCCACACACGTATCGCCATTCGCTATTTCCCAAACTTCAGCAGAAGTAGCGGGAAAATAGCTGAATTGGCAGCACGCAGCAACACACTACATAACATACATACATACATATGCATATGTATTATGTGGAAATTGCGCATCTGCTTGCTCTCTTGCATTGCCATCTTGTCATCTGTCACTTTCTCTCTCTGTGTCGTTGGGTGTTGCGCCCATTAACAACCCCCAAGCGGCGCTCTTCGCTCTTTTGCTGCCACTCTGTCTATTTCTCCGGTCCATCCTTGTCATTTCAACTGAGATTTTGGTAACCATGTCCGGAATATCGCCTATGGCAATATGTGTCAGCAAACTGCTTCGCTCTCGCAACCATTTCCTGCCCCCGTTTCCCGTTATGAGGCCAAACAACCACCATTCAGTCTATTGTGACTTTGTAAAGTTCACAACCCACAATCCACATGACACAGGTTTCTCTCTCTCTATCTCTCCGGTCAGAATCCATTCGATAGAAAAACAACAACTCAACTCGAATGCATTTATAGATGCTGTGGATCTACAGTGTGTCAAGTAATTGTTTTGACAAAATACAAAATTCACATATCTTTTTCGTATCTTATTATAGTCGTTTATGTTGCTTAGAACAAGTAACAGAAAAAGAAATAATGATTGATAAATAATGATTTTCTTTGACAAAACAATTAATTGATATACTGTATATAGAGTCTGCCCTCTCAGATTTATGTACATATCTAAATGTTTATAGTTGCCGAGAGTTCCAAGTTGTTTTGTGGCTGCCCTTTTAACACACACACATCAACCAGATAACGCATGTTATTTTTGCTGCATTTCGTTGCCCTATTTTCTGTGATTTAAGAGCATGCCCCCCCCCCCCCCCCCCCCCGCTTCCTTAAATAACCAATCCCTTTGCTTTGTTTTCAATTTGTTAGCATAATTTTTTTGGGTGCCAGTTTTGAGTGTTTCTTGATATGCTCATTGAGTCTTAGTCCGTTGATTGGAACGAACACTTCCGCCTCATCCCCCCCACCCCCCGCGGAGCATCCCTTAAAGCAACTTTACGCCTCATAAACTCAGCGCTGAGCACGTGCAACTCTTTCAATTTCTCTTTGACGAACTGTCTCCGAAATGAGTGCAGCGAAGATATGAACAAAAGCAAATCCACGCTACCTTGGCAATGTGTCTTGCTTCCAACAACAACAGCAACAACAACAACAACAACAAAACTAACATGCAACAAACAACGCGACAACGATTTGTTGGACGCATTTGCTCAAAACAGTTCAATGGCCATAAATAGAAACCATCCAAGCGTTTATTTATGTATTTATTTAACCTGAACTAAAAGCAGTCGACTAGAGGAAATTTGTGTTTAATGCTTCAAATAATATTGGAAATATAATAAATACGCTTTTGACTTTAACATGTTAACAAATAAATCTATTTTATATACATACAATTTTAAGTTGAACGCTTAAAAATGTTCTCTCGCTCTGGCCAAGAATTATGAAATAATGGATTTAAAACAAATTCCTTAATATCTTCTTTATTGGTGGGTTAATCGCGGTGAAACTTGCAGCAAATTGTTCAGCTTGAGTTTTTAATAAGCCCAAATTATATTTTATATCTTATACATTGTTGAATTTTAAATTAATTTATTGAACTGTCAATTTTAAATCTATTTTTTACATCTCTAATTCTTTTGTCGACTACATCGCTTAGTAAATTAATAAATAAATATCTTAACCTCGGTTGGTAACAGAGCTTATGGCCGCCTGTGTTGTTGGCCCTCTTGAGTTGCCAGTTAAATCAATTTAGTGGTTCTTTTCGTTGTAGTCGTTACGCTCTCAGCTTTCTCTTAGAGCGAGGCCAGAGTGAAAACAAACACTGAAGTTGACGGAAATGCAAACGTGCAGAGATACGGAACAAAGAATCATATTATTTTGCTGCTTTTAGTCAAAACTATTAAAACTTTCGCCTTCACTCAACGAACGAATACGATTCCCCCCGTGTCGCATTTTCTATTTCCACAAACAGAACTCTTATCGCTGATATGACAACATTTAATTTCATGGAAAAAACAAAAAAAACTGGAAATTACCTATGAGTAGGCAACTAACTGACCTTCAACTTAAATATGAAACCTCTTGGCCTGAATGATGATTATTGATCTTTAATTATTGGGCATTTTGTAGTCTTTGGCTATTGACATATTGACATTGACTTTGGTGTTTCTTTTTGCCATTTTCTGCCGTGGCCAACAACCTTTAGACGCCTTCTCTGAGAATTGTCATTATCTTTTACGTAAATAGACAAAAAACACCTCATAAACTTGTCTTTCTGCTGTCTGTCTGTTCTACATTTTTAGCAAATATTGTTGGTCTTTTTGTTCGATAGTTTCGTGTCCAATTTCAATTCCTGTTCGTGACTCATCGATTGCCAGTTTCAATCTCAGTTTCGATTGTTGGACAACAACAACGAGTTGTTCGCTGTTATTGATTCTGTTTGCTGTCCAATCAAAGCACAAAAACATCAATTAATGCTCGTCCTCCATTGGCTTTTCTTTTATTGAATTCAATTGCGAATTATCATCATTATCATCTTCATCACATCTTTCCATTGCATCCCTCATCATCATCATCATTATCATTATCATCCCACACACACTGTTAACTGTTATCATAATATCCTTGCCCGAAGGTCCGTTTTCTTTAAATTATTTGTGCAAATTATTATTTGTTAATCATATTTGTGTATACGTAATTATGTATGTATATTTAAGCACTTGAGCTCATAAATAGTTTTAATTGCTTTCTCGCAAATGCTTCTTTGAGTCACACACACACAAACACACACACACAGCCACGCGCGCCATTGCGGTTGTCATTTTGGTACATTTGTTATTACTTGGTACCTTAACTTTAAAAAATGGTACATTTTTGCAGACTTTCGATTGTACTATCGAATTGGTTGAAGTATATTACAAGGGATAAGTTAAAGCGGATGCATAAATAGTTAAATGAGCGCATTTTGAATATTATCGATTAATTTGTTTTCTTTAATACTAATACTAAAAAAAGTAAAAATATAATCGTAACTAATATAATTATAAAAATTAAAAATATATATAATATAATCAAAATACAAAGTTTTTTCGAAAATGGAACATTTTCCCTAACAACTGGTATAAAATATTTGTATGAAGTGGCAACCCTGACACACACACACACACACACACACACACACCTATACTCACACTCACATATAGAGCTTTGTTTTTAATGCGTTTTCTTCACATTCTTGTTTACATTTGTCTGCTCTTTCATTTTACGTTTTCTCTTTCACATCTTTGTTTGCATTCTCGCCGCATTCGTAATCGTTTAATTTGCGTCCACACCACAACAACAACAACAACAACATCCACTACAACAACAACAATAATAGCTGAAATATGCATTGGCAAGAGGAGGCAACGTGCAGCGTCTGCAACACGAACAGCAACAATAACAGTAACAACTACAATAACAACAGCAACTCACCAAGAACAACAACAACAACATCTACAACTACTTTCATATCATCTTCATTATTATAAACAAGCAAATTGCTTGCAAATCAACTGAAATTGTTGCTATTGTTGTTGCTCTATTGCTGCTTGCTCGCTGGTTGTTGCTGTTGTTGTTGTCGTCTGAGCAGCAGCAGCAGCAATTGAATCTCAAGTTGCTGCCCGCCAAAATCTCAAATAGGAGGAGCATTCACCAATCCGTCACCTGTTCGGAGCACACAGCGCGCTTCTCAAGCCATTGAGGAGCCACAGTGGAATGTTGGAGTACCCACAAAGATTTGCGCGCAACATCCCCTCCAACAACAGCAGCAGCTCCTCCACTGGCAATTCAACAGCAGCAGCGCCGCAGCTGCCACAGCATCAGAACTATCAGAGTTATCAGAGCTATCAGAATTCGTATCGTCAACTGGCAACTGGCACTGCAACTACTGCTTCTATTACTGCACCGGGTTCGCCAGCTCATCATCAGCGCCAATCGTCGCTGCAACATCATCATCGCACTCTGTCCACGGCCTCTAGTTGCAGTGCCCAGCACAAAAGTGTGACCTTCGGCCAGCCAGCGTCATCGGCGCCCTCAGATTACAGCAACGGCAGCAGCAGCGGTAACTCCAGTTGCAGTGCCGCTGGCAACGCTGGACCACAATCAATGGCGGGCAACATGAAGCACGGTAAGAACTTGCAAATTTATTCCCAATGAAATTTAAAGAAAATCCAAACAAGTATGCATAAAACCCCGTAACAACTAGGAAATTCCAATAAAATATACAATCCCATTGAATCTCATTGAATTCATTTAGGACTTATTCCCAATACAATGCAGAGTTTAATTTTGTTTAATATTAGGTATAAATCGTAATATTCCCATAAGATAATTCAAAAACAATGAAATACACAGTCTAGACGACTACAAGAAACCCAAATAGTCAGAGTGCAACATTAGGAATCTCTGAACCAGTCACCCCAAAGATTTCATACCCTTGAATAGCCCTGTATTTCATTTTCAGCCAAATTTTTCCTATGGCAACCATATGATATAGTTGTCAGATTCTTACCAAATATTATCAGAATGTAAAAGGCAATTCTCCAAGCATACAATCAGTCAGTTTAATTGAGAAATCTTGAAAACAACAACGATTTTCATACAAAAACTTAGTTTTCAACCGATTGTTAGGTTAGGTTAGGTTAGGTTAGGTTAGGTTACATGAACTGCTTAACAAAAAGTCGAGATTACCCCTAGGCTATTCGGCCCATTTTGGTGTGCGTTGACTGTGGGAGTAGAAAGGGTTGTTGGAGAGTTGATAGGAGTGGGAAAGGGAATTTGATGTTGCCTGGTCCTGAAAACCTTAATTGGTCCTGTTGGGCGGGATTCGCCTTTGGAACCAGCCAGTGGAGTCCAGGAAGAGTACCAGATCCTCCAGTCGCAGTTTTGCGAGAAGAAGGGTTCCCCAAGAAAACGGGTTCTCCTCCAGTCGATCATTGCCCATGAAGGTGTCCTTGTCAAGCATCTTCAGCTTGTTGTCGGACAGATCGATCATTTTCTAAAATATCATTGATAATCAATCTCAATCTCTACTGTATTCCCTTGCAGGAAAATCTCAGGAAGACGTCTGCTACGTGGTAGCAAAGTATGACTACGCAGCCCAAGGGGCACAGGAGTTGGATTTGCGCAAGAACGAGCGTTATCTGCTATTGGATGACTCGAAGCATTGGTGGCGCGTCCAGAACAGTCGCAATCAGTCTGGCTATGTGCCCAGCAACTATGTGAAGAAGGAGAAGCCCTCGCTCTTCGACAGGTGCGTTTCCCCGGTTCCCCCCGCGGCACAGTTGATGCACAGTTTCCCGCCGTGTTGCATTCATTGACCATTAAACGAGTAACTCCAAAATGTGTTCAACTAAAAATTGAAGTATTCTTTTTATTCTGATTTCAGCAGAAATAAGACAAGCCAAAAAAAAAAAATATGTCGAGTTTGTTTCCTACTTGCCTCCTTTTGCTTTTCAATTATTATTCAGTAATTCTATATTATTGTATTGTAATTTAGTTTTGAAATGCTTTCGGCTTTTGTATTGTATTCTTTTGCTTTAGTTAATTATATTTTCGAGTAGAACTTCTAAAACCCGCACGATCCGCCACGCCCCACACACACAAATAAGTATATTCCCCCCCTCCGAATGTTGAGCCCCTCAAACAAATGTAGGACTATTAACCCTTCCAAAAACCTTTTTAATATAGTTAATATATCTTTATGATCGTAGCATTAACTAATCCCCAGTTGTTTGTCTGTTTTGTAGCATCAAGAAGAAGGTGAAAAAGGGATCAGGTTCAAAGACACTGCCCAATTGTTCGCCGTCGCGTCAAATCGAGAGCCCAACCATGTCACGTCGCTTGCCGCCGGATCCGTCTGAGGCCATTGGCAGCGCCATTGTCAAGTACAACTATCAGGCTCAGCAGCCGGACGAGTTGTCGCTAACGAAAGGCACCCGCATCCTGATTCTGGAGAAGTCTAACGATGGCTGGTGGCGTGGCCAGAGTGGCAATTCGGTGGGCTGGTTCCCCAGCAACTACACAACCGAAGATTGTGATAACGATGGCGAGATACACACCTACGCCATGGCGGAGAACGTGCTCGACATTGTGGTAGGTGCAATTGCAATGCATGGCTAAATGGATCTATCTCAAAAATAGTACATCTAAGATTTATCCACTCATACACATAGTTCACTTTTGATTTCGTTAAACTCATAAACTAATTTTATACATATCCTTCTTCAGGTGGCACTCTACAGTTTCACCTCGAACAATGATCAAGAACTGTCGTTTGAGAAGGGCGATCGCCTGGAGATTGTCGATAGGCCCGCCTCCGATCCAGACTGGTATAAGGCACGCAACAATCAGGGCCAAGTCGGTTTAGTTCCACGCAATTATCTACAAGAGTTAAACGACTACTTGGCCACACCCTATCGCAATACCAGCGGCAATGCTGGCAACGGCAATGCAGGCAGCAATGGCGCCAATTCCAGCGGCAATGCTGGTGATTCCATGGAGCGTCGCAATGAGGGCAACAACAAACCATCTCAGCCCTCGCAGCCCATCGAGCGTCCCAATTTGGCGGGCAAGTCGTGGTACTATGGCGCCATCACACGCAGCCAATGCGACACCGTGCTCAATGGCCACGGACACGATGGTGACTTCCTCATCAGAGACAGTGAGACTAACGTGAGTTCAATTGTGAATTTAATTCATCATAGTTTCCCTTTAAGTCTAAGCACTATGGCCAGACCGTAACCCAAAGCGATCATCAGAACCCCTACACTTTAGCAAGAACAGGATAAGGGTGTTGATAGGAGTCTTGACGGGTCACTGTCCCTGTCCGAATGGCACTACGTTACGGTGTCCCATCACAAGACTTCTGTCGCAGCTGCGGGAACAAAGATGAAAAGGAGAGTATCCAACACCTTATGTGTGACTGCCCTGCACTTCTTAGAAGAAGAACCCGATTTCTCAGGGAACCCTTCTTCGTGGAACTGGATAGTCTCGCAAAACTGCGACTGGAGGATCTGGTACTCTTCCTGGACTCCAGTGGCTGGTTCTAAAGTCTTATAGAATAACGTATCTAGAATACTTAAATTGGGGAGTAATGAATGAGGACCACAAACAAAGTTCCAAGTTGGCTTAGTAGATAGAATGCACGACACTTGCGCGGGGGATTCACATATGTAGGATTACGTCCATACTTGTTCTTAGTTCTTAGTGTTTTTGCTTAAGTTCTTGTAATACTTACAAAAATATTAATTTATTCACTTGCAGATGGGCGATTATTCGGTTTCCCTGAAGGCTCCCGGACGCAACAAACACTTTCGCGTGCACGTGGAGCAGAACATGTACTGCATTGGACAGCGCAAGTTCCACTCGCTGGATCAACTGGTCGATCACTACCAAAGAGCGCCCATCTACACAAATAAGCAGGGCGAGAAGCTATATTTGGTGCGGCCGCTGCCAAAGGCCAATGGCACGTAAATGGACAATGGATGAAGCTAAGGGCATCTCATCAGATAGGGCATATAATATTACTCGTAATATACATAATAACATACACACAACATTTACAACTGGAACAGCAACAGCAGCAAGAATTACTTCAATGATATATACATACGTACATACATTTATGGCTAACTTAACGCGTGGTGCAGCTTTGATGTAAAGATGTAAACGCAGTGTCCAAAACTTCAGTTGTTATCGCGCCTAGACGAGTTACCGACTGTATAATGTGTATATATATAAATCGGTTGGTTTTGTGCGTTTGATTCTGATATAAACGATTTGTTAATTCGCAGAGCAGAGTGTAATAGACAACAGACTTTTTGTACTTTTATAAAATTACATTTTACATACACATAAATATTATAATGATTAATTAACGCTTCGAGATTGGCTAGCTATCAATTTGTCTCGTTTCTGTTTTAATTTTGTGATTAGGCTTCTTTTTGTAAACTACTATGTACGCCATTTAACTAAGCAAGATACGATGTTGCTAAAAGAACAAGAACGAAACGATTCTTAAACTCAATTCTAGATGTCAACATGCATTAACATTTACACATACTACTCTACGATACGATACGATATTTCAATTATGATATTGTGTACACATTGAAGAAATAAGCGCTTTTAAATCCCCAACACTTGATTTGTAGATCTATATATGTGTGTGTGTCTGTGTGTGTGTGATGTTCATGAAAAACCATTTGTCTATTATCCGTGCGTGTGTGTGTGTGTATTTTGCAAACTGCTTTGAATACCTATAAAATGCTCAATCCAGGGCTATAAAATAATACCGCATATACCAAATCATACCGATACCTTTGAGTATGTAAATATATAAGCGGATATACCCCCGAACCCGTAAGAAAAACCACCAACAATCGGACACAACAGCTCACGGTTCAGAAGGCTTCCAAGTAGAGGAAGCAAACCTAAATTATTTGGTTTCTGGGCCTCAGCCAGACACAGGAGATAGCTAGAGATAAAGAGAAAAAAGAGGATGGATTCCGCACCATCACATTATCATCACTCCCCACAGTCATTCTTGTTATTACAAATTACAAATTTAATTAACATCTAACGATATAATCATAATACGAATACCAATAATATCTACAACAGCTGTTCTAGCCGCATAATTAGTATAAACAACATAATCATCGTACGAATCACCAAGAATCACATGAGAGGAGCTCTCCGCCTCCCCAACCCCCCAAACCCAAACCCCCTATTATACTTATAAATAATATACATATACGCATATAAGCCATACTGTACAGTTGATGATGATGCAATGCAATGCTAAAAACTAAGCACACTTTCACATATATATATACATTATTATTATTTATATATTTACTTTACTCGACTCTATTATAATTTACTTCTTATTTATTAATAAGTAGACACACAGCGATTCCAGCTTTAATTTTTGTTTAATTATTACATTTTGTTTGCCGTTTTTATACTTTGATTATTATTATTGGTTTTGTTTTTGATTTAGCTTAAGTGAGAGGAGTAGTAGATCCGAAGATGGGGAGGTTAAAGCTTGTTGCTTTAAATGGGCGCTGTAGATGGTTCAAAAAAACCGCAGAAGGGGTTTAAATGACTTTCGACTTTATTTCATATGCGAATTTTTTAAATATATATACATATACATATTAATATAAAGATTAAATAATTTATAGTAATTTAATCAATTGCTAAACCACAACTAGTACTAAAAAATAAAAAGGAAAAATGAGAACAAACTAGAAATTATACCGAAACGGAAATGAATAAAAATACATCAAATAAATTATAAACAAATTGTGTTTTCAATTCATCCCAAACCAAAAAAAACCAACCCAAATACTCGTATAAATAAAAGATTATTTCGTTTAATGATTTTCATTGTTTTTATTGAAATTTGTAATTTTAAATATTCTTTAAGGCTTCGATAATGTTTTACATGTTAAGGCTAAAAATGGAAAAATTCTTGCTTCTTATTGGACTGGACTTTGTGTAGGTCGTTAAATAATCAAATGAATGAATTACTTATATATGTACATATATATCCAGTAAGCCGTATGAAATATATATATATATATATAAATTTACATATATATATATATTCTGAATCGCAATTAACAAACTTTAACTTTGTGTTGAGCAAACTCTAACTTTCATCTAAGTGTGTGTGTGTATGGATCGATAACAAGAAGCATTTGAATTTAGGTACAAAAGCATATGTATTATTTATATGTATATACTCGTATTAATATTATGTATTATTTATTAATTTATATGGTAGATGCTTGATATTATATGGTTGTATGTTTAATGAACAGTTCCATAATCTTATTAAGGCCACACAATCAATAGCTGACGATAGCTTTTCTTAAACAATCAGGAAAGTGGAAAGAGAGCTAAAAGGATGCGATGATCGAAACATTTCTTTTCAGTTTCTTTCGACTTACAATTAAAAGATACACAAACAAAACGTGTAACGAACGAAACGAAACAGAACTAACCCGAATTTGATGATGATGCTACCATTAAATCTTACAATTAACTCTGTATTAGTAGTTTCTCTTTAGTTATAAATATTATATGTTATATATAGTTTAAGTTTAAGCTAACACGACAACTGATGCTCACATGGAGAAGATTAGTTTTAATTTGTAGTTTAGTAAAAAGTCTATAGATGCTAAAGGCAACGTTAAATACAAATCTTTAGTTACTTGCAAATGTATATATATATATATATTGGGAAGCGACATCTGTTACGCCATATAAATATATGTAGAGTTAGCTTGTAAAAGAATATATATATATAGATATATATGTATATATTGTACGATCTGTCGCAATTGTGATCCTCAACTCTGAGGATTCTTCTTCAGCATGTACATACGCATGTACTATATATATAACTTGTATTAATTTGTAGATTATTATAGCTATTGTTCGTAAAATGGACTAATTTCGGTTCACTTTTGCTTTTGTTCAGCGGCTTTTCTTCTTCTCCAATTTCTATTCTCTTAACGTCTTAGCCAAGTTGTGTGCTGCTCAGGTTGATGTTGTTGTTGTTTCTGTTGCTGCTGATGTTGGTCCTTCGAGTCTGAATCTCATAAAAATGGATTGTTGGTGTTAATGGCGCCACTAGCCTGCGTAGAAAGAATTCAACTTTAATGATAACGCCAAGCAATACCCATTAAATTGTACTCACTGCAAATGGGTTGTTAAAAGCGCCCGACATTCCGCCAGCCATCACAGGAGCCGGCTGCATGCTGCCAAAGCCACAGCCATTGGGCAGTCCCGGAGCGACAGCAAAACCGTTGTTATTGAAATTGAAGAAACTGGCATGTGACATTTGCTGTGACGGCGCCCCCGTTGTTGTGGTTGTGGGCTGCATCAACTGATGGCCAACATTTTGAAGGGGACTGCTGCCATAGCCATTTGGTATTAGCGTCAGCTGACCATAGAGATTCTGCTGCTGCTGCTGATGTGCGCTGTTGTTGTTGGCCTGGAATGGATTCACCACGTGGTTGACGTTGCCATTGCCGTTGATGAGCAACTGCTGTTGCTGCTGGCTTTTGAAAGGATTGACATTGTTGTTGCTGTTGTTGGCAGCAGCTGTAAGATAGGTAATAACCATAACCTTTAGTCGATTTGTATCAATAAATAAATGACTATCTCTAATTTAAACAAATAAATAATTAATATTATTAATTGCATGCATTTACGTATTTCTACCCCATTAAGATAATTTGTTTAGCTTAGGTCACGCGTATTAGGCAATTCGCATTTGGGGCACCAACACTTACCAACACTGCCAAAGGCGTCTGCAATGTGAGCGTTGCCGTTGGTTGGCGTCGGTGCCTCTGTGGCAACCGCTTCACTGGCCTTCAACTCACGCAGCTGCTCATCGAGGTCCTTGAGAGCGGCATAGCGGTCCTCGCTGGGTGCACTGCTGCTGCCCTTGGGACTGTTCTTGTGCCCCAACGTCGACTGCTGGCTCAGCTGGCTGCTCTGAAGTGTGGCGCCTGCAAGGGCAAGAGTATAGAATAATTAGTAAAGGCTCTCTTCCAAGAAATTTTTCAAAATGGTAAATGGTAGCAGGGAATTCAAGTCAAGTCAAACAAAACACGCAACGAAACTAGCAACAACAATAAATTATGATAATAACAAACAGGGATCGCAGCAAATAAGAGATAAGAACTGAAAAAACGTATCTGAATGAATGAGAAAATCTCATAAGCTCATAGGTAAAAGATACATTTTTATTTAAAATTTGTTAAAATAAATATATTGTTATATATATAATAAGTTTCTATTTAAATAAGTAATTATATTATAACTCTTATTCTTCTTTAGAATATATAAGATAATCGATTTTTATTTGTTTAATGCAAATTTAAACCAAGAGTTTTAATTTAATTTATAAATAATAATTGAAATTCAAATATTATTTCTAATATTTTTTAGCAAGATTCAAAATGAGATTGATTTATAACTTTTATTCAAAAGAGTCAAGAAATAACTAGAAACAAAACAAAATCAAGCTAAACGCAACGCAACAAACTCAAAAGCCAGAAAACTTACTCCACGTAAAGAAGGGATTGTAATAGGCATTTAAAATATTGCAGTTTGTATCTGTTGCTGTTGCATCTGCATCTGCATCTGTATCTTTTTCTGTGTGGCAGCTGTCCTCGCAGCTGAACAAGGAGCTGCGTCGGGAAGTGCTCGACGAGCTCTGCAGAATGTAGGGCAGAAATGGATTCGTTGGCGTCAGAGTTGTGCTCATTGCCGCTAAAGAATCTTCGCCGGAAAAATCATCGCAGCTGGAGCACAAGGACTTGGCAGACAAGGATGTCACGGAGTGTGCTAGCTCTGGAATCTCTGTGGGCTTCTCCTTTTGTTGCTGATATGCCGATGAGATACTTGCAAACGGATCTGTACTGAGATCTGGTGGGCTCCAATCGTTCCAAGCTGGTAACGACGGCTTCAATTGGAAATAATTCAACGCTAAGGAAACAGCGCAAATGAAAGCGCAGAAATTAGAGAGACAGAAATTATCGATTGTTGTCGTGGTGTATGCGAGAGAATTGCCAAGCGAGAATTGAGATTGAGAATTTTTGAGAACTACTCGAAATGTTCAATGAATTGCGGGTGCCAAGCAGAGTAGCGAAAATGGGCAAACGATTCCGTTGGAACATGTGGAGATCAGTGTGTGTGTCTGTGTGTGTGGCAAGTACTTAAGGAAATTTTGGGATCGAAAGCAACAGTTGTGGTAAAAAATGTTTACTAACTAAAGCAATGTGAAGAAAATATGTTAAACTAACTTGTAGTGTATTTTAATTCCAATGAGGCAAAGGAAATCACCCTATTGGAAAACGTTATAGCCTTTGTAAACAATTATTCCGCGTTACTGCGGAGTAAATCGATTTATGGCTTGTCGATTTTGTATTCTGCGTTTGTTTACATCACAATGTCAAAACCGAATTGACATTTGGCCCCTTGCAAAAGTTATAGCGTTTTCCAATACTAGGGTGAAAACATTTGTCCAACCCTGTATTCATTTATAATATTCTTTGATTTACCAACACTTATTTATTAAAAAGATAACAGCGTTTACGATTTATGCTCAAATCAGCTGAGAAAACATTATTATGACTTTTATATATACTATAATACAATTAGATTACTTTTTTGCAATTTTTAAATACAAACTATAAGGCAGTTAATTTTTCTAAGCAATAATATAAGCTATGAAACTTTGTTTTACATATATATATATTAATATTGCAATTCTTGAATGCAAATTAAAACAAAATATGTATTATCTTGGGAGTAAAATAACAAAAAATGGGAAAAATAACTATTGCATTGCAATTATTACTAAAATACATTGTCTATTTTTTTATTTTTAGGAAAGGAACGAGAGATGAGGGAACGATCAACTCACCGGCAACTCCATTGTAGATTGGCGCATGCTCGAAATCCGCAAAGTTCTCAGTTCCATTGCCATTGCCATTGCCATTGCCATTGAGCTGATGTTGCTGCAGTTGTTGCTGTTGCTGGAGATGCGCCGCCCTGATGGGCTGAACCTTGGCGTAACCGTTGCTGGAGCCAACCGAACTCGCCGAGGAGACAGCCGGCGAGCCCGTGGAACGCGCCGAGGTGGCATCAAAGATATTGGCCGTGCCAAAGTCGGCCACAAAGTCTGTTTCCCCAGCAAAGCCGTTGCTGGCGCAGCTGCTCGTGTCTGAAAGTGCGCCCGTTGACGTGGAACCCGCACTGTTCAAGCTGCTCAAACCCAAACCCATGAAGGCATCGTGATTGGTATTTTGATTCTGATGCTGATGATGATGATGCTGTGGCCGACTGATGGCCGTTGTGGATGCCGTCTTGGCCAGGCCATTGGCTGCTGTGCGTTGAGCGGCGGGCGGAGTCAGATGAATGCTGGCATAACCATTGCTCGAGATGTTGCCCGTGTGATAACCATTGTGCATCTGACCATTTCCATTGTTATTTCCATTGCTAGACGACTTCAGATTGACGGCATTGGCCAGCGACTTTAATGGACTTGCCGGCTCCAGATAATACCGCTTCCTCTCGTACTTGTCAATCATCAGCTCACGCTGATCCTGCTGCGGCGTGGCACGTTTGGCGTCCCACAATCCCAGCCACGTCTTGCCACAGAGCTCGTTGCCGTGCGCCTTGAGAAAGTCGATCTCTTCCTGTGTGAAAGTGGCCATCGATATGGATTTCACTCGATGTGGAGGCGTCAGGCCGCGTCTGCAAAGAAAAAGCACAATCCATAACGTTAATAAGCTGGCAAATATAAATTATTTGTTGATTTGATGATTTTTAGCAAGGAATTGAGAAACTATTTATAATTTGTAAACATTTGTAAATGATCACAAATTAATGTTAGTAATAACTAATAAAATAGGGTTTCATAATACAAATCTAAGATCTAAGATTTTACCACTCATTCACATTGTTTTTGTCCGGTTTGATTTTTAAACCCTTGACTTTAAAAAAGTATAATTAGACCCTTTATATTATAAAATTATAAGGGTCTATTAAGTTTATCAAAGTTTAAGGAAGTCTGGCAGACCTCATAAAGTATATTTTTCTGTCTGACCGTCTCTCCTGCTGTATAAACACCTAGATCTCAGTGACTATAAGAGCTAGAGTAACCAAATTTGGTGACAATACTCCTGAGGCCTCCACATAGGTAAGTTTGATTACGCCTCAAAAAATTGGAAAAATCCGAATAACACGAGTGATTTAAAAGATAGAAGTCCCAAGTTCGGCATACATAAAGTTCGACCCCTACCAGGTTAGGTTATTATTCTTTTGAAAGGGTCTCTCATAGTCGACTTCGACTGTAGCCTTTCCAACTGGTTTTTCCTTAGAAAGAGAGCAGCAGAGATCCGGTTAGAAACAGTTAACAGGTGGATCGACGCCCACCAACAAACACCAATCGACAACCGACAACAAACAGGCAACAACACTTCAATCGGGTCACAGTGACCCGCTAAATGGGCATTCAATTTCAGTTAATTGCACAAATTAATTATCGGCCTTGGTGCTCTGACTGCAATTAGAGCAGGCCAAGTGGAAGAGAAGCTAGTAAAAAACGAAGCACGAAAAACGAAACCCATAAATGAAAACTCAAAGCGAAAACCGGCAACAGCGAATTTGCCTCGACGTCTCTAGAAGCTAATTTCTGTTTTTCACTAATTTCCACAAACGAAACGGGCACAACAGCCACAACTACAACAACAACAACAACAGCAGCAACATATGTGGCATATGCATGCACAAATACATGCATACAATAGATATATGTACATGTATTTGTAGCTACATATGTATATTGAAGAAACTGGACGTTTCACATGAACGCTTCAGTGGCTCGAAGCACCAATTCGTTATGGTAAACGAGACGAGACGCAAAGCGACGAGGAGAAGGACAGGAAGGAAGGAAGGGGATAGAGTCAAGCGGGCAAAAGCGAGAGCTTTAATCACATTTTTCGCATAAATCTAATGCCAAACAAATGACGCTAGCTGAAGATAAAAAATAAGTATAATGAGCTAACGTATAGAATTAGTAAAGGTTCTTCTTTTTAACTCTTCATTTCAGTTACTCATTCACATTTTAATCTAACTACTTTGTCACATTATGTACCTGTTAAATATACTGTAGAGATCATCTAGTGCATTTGTCAATACAATAGCTTTAATGCGCTTTTATATTTTTTATCAATACTGCAGCTTCAATATGGAAGAAGCTGTTTAGAATAATTGATAAACTGGAGCTTTAGTAAGAACTTGATCATTTTTTAACAATACTAGAGCTTTAATCAATTTTTCATACAAAAACTTGATAGAGTAATCATTGCTTAAGTTTCTCTTTTAAGCTAGCTTAATCCATAAACACAGTGACAGCTTTAATGTCCTTTTTTTAAACAAAGAAACAGCGAGAAAGATCGATTGAAAGCTTTTCATACAGAGACAAATAATTTAATGACTAATCATTGTTAAAGTATTATTTTCAGCTGTTGTCATGTGGTCAAAGTGCTTTGTTTGATACAGCACTTGCCAGTCTAATTTAATTTCAATTCCAATTTAAATTTATACCCTTTGCAGGCTCTGCAAATTGTCAAAGGGAACGCATCCTATGCTGGACACACAAGTGATTCAATTAATGAGTGCACTTTGCGCTGGAAAAACTCTGTCAGTGTTGACTATGCCGTTGTCGTTGTTGTTGTCGCTGCTTCTCGGCTCAATTAGCGCTAACTTTAAGTGGTTTGGGAAATGCAGTCACGATTCGATTTTGCTGGCATTTCCGCCAGCTGGCCATTGATTTGGGAAAAAACAGTAGAAAAGCCGAGCGGAAATCAGGCGAGAGCAACACAGGAACGACGGCAACAAATTGAATTCAGTAGTGTGGTTTGGGCCAAGTAAGTGGTTGTTAGTCTGTTGCCATTTTGTCAGCTGTCTCTATGTGTGTGTTGCAAACACGCACACGCACTTTGTTAGCTGCAACCAAGTGCAGCTATTTTTGAAACCCGAGTGAAAAAAAGTGAAAGTTGCCCCTCCAAAGCACACAGCATACAACACACAACGCAACGACACCACATGCCACGCCCAGCGTTTACGGCAAACATTTGAATCGCTTCGTGTTGCCGGTGACAGTGGCTTTTTAGACCCGGTACCCGAAGTGTATAAGGGTCATATAAGTATGTGGCAAATGTATGTAACAGTCAGAAGGAGGAACTTCTACAAGGTATAATGAGCTAGAGCTACCAAATTGGGTGACAACACTTTTACAGTGTGTTTCTACAAAGTACAAAGAACTAGAGCTACCAAATTGGGTGACAACACTTTTACAGTTTGTTTCTATAAAGTACAAAGAGCTAGAGCTACCAAATTGGGTGACAACATTTTATAAGTATCTGGCATATGTATGTAACAGGCAGAAGGAGGCATTTCTACAAAGTGTAAATAGCTAGATCTACAAAATTTGTGTTTTAACAACCAGTAGAAAGCGCTAGAGATACCAAATTTGGTGACAAAGTATTATAAGTGTGGGACAACGTATGTAACAGGCAAAAGGAAGCACTTCTACAATGTATAAAGCGCTAGAGATACCAAATTTGGTGACAAAGTATTATAAATGTACGACAATGTTTGTAACAGGCACAAGGAAGCACTTCTACAAGGTATAAAGAGCTAGAGCTACCAAATTTGTATTCATTTCTTTTTTAATGTATTTATTTATTTTTTAAATTTTTAGATCAGTATCAAAATGTCGAAAATTTCAACTTGATCGTATAATAAACTCTGATGTTAATCAAAAAACGCTTTTTCTAAACTTCCGTACTCAGAAAGAAGAAGAGAAGACGACCTTAAAACGTAAAATTCTTGCGGAGCGTTTGCTCGTGTCTTTTAAAATGTGTGTGTAAGTAAACGTAAATTTTATTTATTTATTTAACGTCAACTAAAAGCAGTCGACACAAAATAATTATTAAAAGTTGAAGAATTAAAAGGATAAGTTAAATTAAACATCCCCTGAGTATTTACATTTCACTTTGTTACTTTAAATTTAATTTGGTATAAATACTTTTTAATTATTACTTGTATGTTCCTTAAAAAGTGTTTCTATTTATATGTAAATTGTATTTATTTAGCTTCAAATTAACAGAAAATAAAGGAAATAGAATGTTAAAATGAACAATTAAATTATATTACATACAATATTAAATTTATAACTAAACAGAACCCAAAACATGTACATTTAAATGTTAATTTACTTTAAATTTAAATTTGTAATTAATCATTTTATTTCTAATTAAATGTTATATATTTTTCATATAGTATAATAATAGATACAGTACAAGTACAGGCTCTCTGGCAGTCGTGTTCCCCCCGCTTGTAGCCTCTCTCTCTCTGACTAGTTTAAAATGCGTCTTTCAGCTGTAGTTTTGTTAATGCGCTAATTGAAAGGCAAGACGAAGTGAGGCGAGAGTGCAGTGGAATGCTAATAGCAGAGGGAACCCAGAGGTCTGTCTTCCACTTGCTACTAATTGAGACTCTCAGACTAGCACGAAAAGTGTGTCATCTGTTGGACAAGTCGAGTCGATAGCAGACCAGTATTAGAAGCCCAGAAACAGGCTGACTGCTGAATGGAGAGCAACTGCCATGGAGTTGTGGTTCAGTGCATTTACAGTCCACAATTCACAATCCACAATCCACAGTCGAGATCCACATCCGAGTCAGTTTTTGGAAAACCCGCAGAGTTAAAAAGTTAAGTTGAACAGCAAAAGCATCAAACAGCTGTCGGGTTTCCAAATCAGCGCCACATCTTTCGTACTAGGCACAAGTGGATACAAAATTAAAACAAACACAATGCCAACACACACACTCTCATACACACACACAGATACTCACACAGATAAAGCTTAGTTTAGTTGTGTTTTTTTTTTTGCAAAACTTGTTTTTTGCGCATTTTGCGCACTCAGCGTAAAAAAAAGTCAAACAAAAAACAAAACAAAAGTCGTCGTTGGGTTGCGGCAAAATAACAATAACAACTAAAAGCGGCAGCAACGAATTTAGCGAAATATTATGCATAGCCAACAGATACAGATACTTTTACACAACGAACGACGAGCGAAGAGGAAAAAAGCGAAAAGCCAATGTGTTTGCATAGCGTGGAAACGACTAAGAGTTACCCTGTTGTTCAGTTTACTTATTGACTTATAATATTAAACTTTAAATAGTTTACTTCATTTTACATTTAATTTTGTGAGTTTGAGGCTGACAATAAGTGATATAAAAATAAATTTAATACCCTGTTGGACAACAATTCCCTCAATATCAAGAGTCAAAATCTTTAATTTACCTATAATATTAAACTTTAAGTAGTTTACTTTATTTTACATTTCATTTTGTGAGCTGGATTTAAGAGTCTGTTTGGCAACACTTCCCTCCATATCAAAAGTTTAATCTAAATTTAAAATTGTAGTATTAATAACTTTAATTTCATGTTTATTTATTCAGCATTTTAGACCTTTTACTTTCAAAAAAGTAGAAGGGTTTATTAAGTTTGTCAAAACAAAAAAATGTGCGTAACAAGTCTAAGGAAGTCTGACCGACCCCATACAATATATTCTTCTGTCTGTCCGTCTGTCCTGTTTTATGAACACCTAGATCTCAGAGACTATAAGAGCTAGAGTAACCAAATTTGGTAACAATACTCCTGACACACTTTTTTTATTAGGTAATTAGTCTTTTTAAAATTTATTTATTATTTACAATTATATTTAGGTTTATACTTCTATTTTCTTTTTAAAGAATAACTAAAGGGTCTCTCATAGTCGAATTCGACTGTAGCCTTTCCGACTGGTTTTTATGTAATATTTGCGATATTTAAATCTTTGTCTCGTCTGTTTATAGTTGACAATAAATAAATGATATAAAAATAACAAGTTATGAAATTGCAGCATACCAAAGTAAAAGATACACTTGACACACTTTGAGATACACCAAAATTATTGCCTGAAATTGTAAGATTAAGACTGATAAAGTTGTTCCTTATAACATGCACTTCATCTATATATTTACTGACATACGCTTATACTAGCTTGACAATAAATATATGGAAAAACTGTGTGTGACTATAATGTTATTGTAAATCTTAAATCTATCTTAAGATATTCCACTTGAGCATACCCTCCATAGAGCACTTTAGAACTGCAGGGTATAAAAACAAAGGCATAACAAACTCAGACCTACCACATGACGTTTAACGCTGACGCGGACTCTAACGATGGTGTCAAGAAATTGTGCAAAGGCGGCAGCCGCAACAACCACAAGAGGCAGCCAAGTTAGCATTATCATAATAAACAACAAAAACAATTACAGAATACCTACGAGTCAGAGACAGTGACAGAGACAGAGAAGTCCAATTGAACTTTTGCTGCGACTTCGACAACGCAACAATCGCAAAATATTTAAACATTTATGTTTATTTATTCGCTACAGCGAAATACCCATGAGTCACAGAAAGAAAGACAGAAAGAGAGAGAGAGAGATGGAAGCCAGCTGATAACAAGACTAAAAAATGGCAATTAGTCAATTATGAATAAAAAAAAAACAAAGACCTTCCCTTGCCCTACCCTACCGTCAGCAAAAATGTCCATGTAACTTCTGGTTTTTCTCACCGTCTAAACGGCTTTTTCTCCAGAAATCCAATTATCGTAGCTCAGCAAAAAAAACTAAAACTTAAACTATTAACCATGCACCTCGCTCTCGCCGATATGAAAAAAACTCTCTTGGGCTGAAACTGAATTGCTAACAGTTGTTTTCATTTATGATTTGAGTAATGGCATTTTTTAAATATTTAGCAGCTCAGGAAAGTTGTATTTTATGGTCTCCCCTTGTAATCTTATCGGTCATTAGTTTGCACACGTTTTAAATATAGAAAATTACGAATAGGATTCCCCAACAACAATATAAGTAGTATTAAATACTAATTAATATTTCTAAGGTGTAAAATAATATTGAAGTTGTTAGGCTTATTAAATTTGGCATTTGGTTTTCCTTTATTATTTTTTAACCAGAAATCCAATTAACAACATCAAACTACATTTGATTGATTGATTGCTGGAGAATAATCTCCTGATTTTTCTCTTGGTTATATTAATATATAAATAAAATATATACATATTTATAAATATATAAAAAGAGTGGAAACAAAAATTCAGATAAAGAATGAAGAAAAGAAACATTAATAGAGAAATATATCTGCATTTTCTTCTACAAAAGATGAGGGTATATACTTTAATCAAGGGAAAAATCACGAGATTTATGCTTTGAATGCAGATTTTGACATTTGGATCTTGATTTTTCTTTGGAGCTATAAATATTAATACGATAACTATTCCATATTCTCCTTGAGCTGTCAAAAACTAATTTCTATGTTTCATATTCGAATATTCATGCTCAACAAATATACCAATTTGTGGATAATTTTGAAACGGTTAGTACAGGTAAACATAATGATGTATTCTCAGATTCCAGTTGATAAATATTTTAAAATAGCTTTCTGCGGTTTCTTTCTGTAGTCTCTTTTTTTTTTTGTAATATAGGAAATTGCCAATAGATATTAGATATCAAAATGCTGTGCTTTCCTAAGATCTAAAATTATATTGGAATTCGAGCCTAAAGTCAACTGTATTGGCACAAATTGTTAAGGTCAAATGCTGAGCAAATGAAATTTGGAATTTGTTTTGACTTTAAGCTCTAAACACTTTAAGCTTATTTGCTTGATATTTGCTGACTTTTTGAAGGAGTTTCAAGGTTGTGCAAACACTTTAACAACAATTCTGCCGAGTTGGCTCAAAGCTGTTCAAACTTACTGAGGAGTTGTTGAAGATGTCTCTCTGTTTCTCACTTGTGCTCGGATCCGTTGTGGACTCGTCAGAGCTTCGACGTCAACTGGCTACACAGAGAGAAGCACACATAAAAAAAAAAATGGGAAACATACAAAATGCGCTGCAAGTAATTCATTTTGCATTGGCAAATATGTATTCGGTTGTGTATTTGCGCTTTGCAATGGCGATAAGTGGATGTCAAGGGGCGTCTCATGTGTTTTCATTTTTGCGCTCCGATTGAAGCATTCATGCGCGGAAATCAATTTCGAAATCAAGCCCAATGGATTTGCCCTGAAGATAGGTCGCCCCTGCCACGCCCCTTTCGACGGTTACTCGGTGGAGGCGTCGCAGTCACGTGCATAATGAGAAACACACAGAGAGAAAACAATGCTACTAAAATGCATTTTGCCTGACCCCGAAATAAGTATATTTGCGAATTGTAAAGTTCAATCTGATATCAATCACTGAAAATAAGCTTGCAAATTCTTTAAACAAGCACAAGTAATCTATTGATATAACAGAAAGTAAACTTGAATCGAGTATAACTCAAGTTGTGTTCGAAATGAGCAGGAAACATCGTTATATGGGCTTGGAAATTGGGATCCAAATGGTTTTTTAAACCGAATACTCGTAGCACAAGTGTGCGTAACAGGTCTAAGGAAGTCTGGCAGAACTCATAAAGTATATTCTTCTGTCTGTCTGTCTGTCCTGCTGTATGAGCACCTAGATCTCAGAGACTATAAGAGCTAGAGTAACCAAATTTGGTGGCAATACTCCTTAGGAATTCACAAAAGTAAGTAAGTAAGGCTGCAAAGTGGATAACAAACCGAACTTCTGAAATTATCTACCCCATCAATATTTAGATTAGATTAACTGACACATAGTACGTAATTATCAAGAAAAATAAGATAATTTAGTTGTATAACATTAAATAAGTGCTTAATTTTGCACTCTGTGTACAGATACAAGTTCAGATACATTCGGTTTAATTAAGAAACAAAAGACATTGCACCGCTTTTGTTTTTTGTGAGCTTATCAACATCAACGGTCTACAGACTTTTCTTTCTTTTTTCATTGCTGTTCATTGCAGACAAGAGAGACAACAAAAGATGATCGATGCGGAAGACAGAGACGCCTCATCAACAGCTGCGGACACCGCCTTCTGTGACCTCAAAAGTTGAAGTTCAATAACATCCACCCCGAGTCAAAGTCTGAGTCTGATTCATTGCAAGACTCAAGGCGCCCAGTAAAAGTCACCTACATAGTTAAGCATGTCTTGGGCAAAGTCTGTAACAAACGTCATGTTGCAATCGAGGCAGGGCTAAAAATATAGCCATAGCCACATATCAACCAAGTTTCAGTTTCAACCGCAATCAAGTGACACACAAGGCGACGTTTTCCCCGACAGTAGTAGAAAGCTTTAGAATGGAGAATTGAGTGATTCCAAGTGCGATATGTGTCATATATATATGTAAATATATATACTCAAGTATTTATTACTCTGTATATGTATCTGTAATCGCCTTGGAAATCAACTAAAATTGCGCCTAACTTGGAAACGGCGTCATTTTCGTTGCCTAGACCCTGTAAACTTATCATCGAAATGGCGTATTAAGCTCATGTTCTTGTCATCGCATCTGTGACAGGGTATAGCTTAGACAATTACTCATAACTTTAGCTTTAAGATGAGCCTTAAGATTGTGACACTGCCGCCAACTGACTGTAAAGATCTTTTTCATAATTTTCCCTTAGACACGTAACTGGCGCACAATAAAAAAAAAAACAGAAATGGTGGCACTCGCAGTAATAATATAATTGTAGAGCACGTACACAATTTTGCAGGGTATTGACTCGTCAGCCATCAAACGAGTGTACAACATTTCAAGGCTGCGGTTCGTCAAGAGATAAAAACAAACGACTAACGGAAGTATTTGCTAAAATATCTTTAGAAAATAACATAATATAACTTATTTGTGGGAAACATATTCCCAGTGGCAAACACAGCTCCGTAATGCTTCAAATTTCGACGAGTGATTAGACAAACAAGTGGCGAGTACCGCAAATATTCGCTAAAATGTTTTAAGAAATTCGCCATCTAATAGAACTCGTTTCTAGGGAAGAACAAAACAGTTTACGATGTTACGTATGTAATAGTTTCTTCCCTCCACAAACCGTTAACATCAAGTAGACTACGCTTCACGGCTGTCTGACAAAAGATAACACCAACGAGTACCGGAAGCATTTGCAAAAAAGTTATTAGAATATGATAATAGACGTCATTTCTGGTAAATGAAAAAACACAGCTACAGAATGTAATTCCAATGGGAATTTCCGCATACAGTTGCCAGTTTAAACAGCATTTGAAGGCTGTTCAACGAGAGATAAAACAAACGAGTAGCGAGTACCGAAACAATTTGCTTAAATATCTGTAAATATCTTGCTAATAGTAAAACTCATTTCTGCTGAAAAAAACAACCGTTTTCGATAAGTTTTCAATGCATTCTTTCTTCCACAGACATTTTCCAGCAAGTAAACTACATTTCAAGGTTGTTCGATGAGAGATAAAACAAACGAGTGTCGGAAATATTCGCTGGACTATGTTTAGTTAGTCCCCTCCTACTACAACTAATTTTGGTTATAAAAATAAACAATTTATGGTACATTTTCAATAGATTCTTCTTTCCAAAGACAGTTTTCAGCGAGTAAACTACATTTCAGTGCTGTTCGACAAGAGATAATTCCAGCGAGTGGCAAATACCGTAGATATTCGTTAAAGTATCTTTCTAAATTCCACATCTAAACTAAATGCAGTCAACAAATAGAATATACAATTTTAAATAAAATAAGAAACTGACATTTAACTCAAATAATTTATTTACATTATATAAAAACGTCGTTTAAAAGTCTGAAGGTATTCAACATTCTTTTAACTAATACAACTCTTTTCTGGTGAATGAACAAACGGTTAATGATACGTTTTCAATGGATTCTTCTTTTTTTTCATCCGCAGCAAGTTGCTGGACAAAAGTGCTGACCTACTTGCAACTCTAGTTTCAGTGCCACATTCGATTTTTAGCAGACGCAGCAGATTGCAAAGCGAACAAAGGGAGCGGAGAGAGAGAGAGAGAGTAAAAGGCAGGGTATCGTCAATTAGACTACGCTAACTGGCAGGAGAATGTCCCACGCCGCTGTCGCCTCTGTCTGCCCCTCTGTCAATATCAATGTCCGCCATCTGCCGCGCTCTGTCTGTCTGTCTGTCGCTCTGTCCAGTGACCACTTTTGGCGCAGAGACATCGTTCTGTTCGCGTTCTCGTTCTCATTCTCGTTGAAGGCCCTCTGTCAGTGTTTGTCGCACAATATAAATTCAACTTGGCACTGACTGCAGGGCGAATGGGCAGTGGGCGGTGGGAGTTACGAGTTACGAGTTGGGAGATGGTAGGCGACTGCTAGGCCCTCTCAATGAATATTTTAATAATGCGATGTCGCCTGCCATTGCTGCAATTTGCTGGCAAAGCCTTGGGCTCTTTTGTTTGCCATAGGCATGTTCAGCATCAGCATGAAAAATGCCCAGTGAAATGAATGGGAAATGCATGCCAATGCGTGGGCGACTGCCTTTTGACCCTTGCGCTCTTCTCCATTCGGCCCATTGGCTTATTGGCCAAATGGCGTCGCCACATCCATCCAGACTGAAGTGCGCAAACAAACTGACATGGCAAATGATTTTTATTTTGGCGTAATAAATCTCAGCTGCGTGGGCGCCCCAGATTCTTGTGCCCTTCCCTCCAAGGGGCCATCCAGTTCCCGCCGATGCCCAAACAAATTGTGTGTGCATGCACAGAACGAAAAATTCGAACATTTTAAAGTTGATTTCTCACTAAGTTTCAAATTACTAAAGTCAAGGAATTCAATCTTAATTCGAGTTCGTTTCCTTAAGTCTGAAAATTTATGTATTATCAAACTAAAGAATTTCTCTTGCTCATTCGAACTTAATTTGAGTATGGCTTTACTTTAAAAAAGTATAAGGGTCTATTAAGTTAGTCAAAAAAGAAAAATGCACCCCATAGTATATATCAGCAGCGACTTGAGGCAAGTAAACTGGTAATTTGATAATGGTTAGAGTGTCGAACTCTTGCGGTGTGGTTCTGGAGTTCGACACCTACCAGAGGCACACTTTTTTTTAGGTTATTATTCTTGTTCATCAATAAGTAAAGGGTCTCTCATAGTCGACTTCGGCCGTAGCCTGGCCGACTGGTTTCTCTCTCTCTCTGTATATATGCAAATGCGTCGAGTACTCCCTTTTAATTGGAACTCATATCTGCATGAGCTGCCACTGCGAGCATCCAGCTGTGCATTGGCGCCTGCCCCCCACTATTCAACCGCCCACCACCCACTGCAATTGGGTTTGCCAGCTGCCTACTTCCTGGTAACAGCTGCCAGTTCGATGCCTAATCAGAATAATTCGCATTCGTTGAATGTTTTCACACTCGAAATTGCATTAAGTCGTTGGTATCGAGCAACGTTTGCCATATTCCATTATTTATAGAATATAAATCTTGATTTCAAGGCGATGCCACCAGCAAAATAAGTTAAAACAAAGAATGCTTGACTAGCAGATATTGTTTTTATTAATTAAATATTGATAAACAAACAAATGCAATTAAATAATACACATTTTTAATTTACAACTGAACATATGGTTGAAAAAAAAGCAATTAATTAGTTGAATACTCGATACTTTATAGAAATATAAATATTTCAGATAATAAACTATTTGGCATACCCTCTTTAACAACTTTCAAGTGTACAGGGTATTGAAAATGAAACGAAACAATAAAGCAAACGGCGATTACAACAACGACACCTTCTATGCATTTGCCTCAATACCAAAGTCTACAGTCGACAACAAAACTGCGCAATAATTGCCAATGCGAGCGCGATGGCAATAGAAAGCGAGAGAGAGAGAGAGAGAGAGAGAGAGGCGGCAGCGTCAGAGCAAGTAGATGCAAGAGAGAGAGAGAGAGAGGGAGTATTTTGTTTGGATTTTTTTACTACTTTTTATTGCTAAATTCTATTCGTTATGCGATTCACAATTTCCTAATGTTAATGAAAGCGATTGCTACGCTGTACAAATTGCAAACAAACAGATACAGTATGTCAAGTAATTATTTTGACAAAGAAACAAATATAACAAAGGGGATATTTATATCTTATTTAATAATAGTTGATTATGGATCATAAAAGAAAAGAATTAACAATTAAATGCATAGGTCCTAAATATATTTTTAAAAAATAAAAATATATATAATAAATTATATATAATTATATACTTAAATATGTGAATTTTATTCTGTGTCATATTAATTACTTGACATACTTTACTCTTTATATATATTTTTTAAATTTATTTTAATTGATAATGATTATTATTAAATTATTGAAATAAATGTATATTTCTTTGTATACACAATTACTTGACAGACTGTCTGTATATCTGTGTGTGTGTGTGTGTGGAGCAGGTAACTGAATTATAAGTTAGACTGGATTCTGACAACAAGAGCCTGTGCTGACAAATGAGGAAAAGCTCCAACAAAACGAGTCAGTTGCTCATAGAAGTGTTTATGTGTAAAAATAGCTGGGAATTCTACAGAGAAACAAAGACACATATATATAAATATATACATTTATTTAAGTATAGATACATATGGTATATTTGTGGCTGAGATACATAGATACATCTATCTACTACATACATACATACATAGACAACTATTTAATTGTCATTACGCGTCGCGTTTTCGTTGTTTTTTTTTTCGTTTTCTTTTACTCGACCGTTTGTTGTTTTGGTTTTCTTTGGCTTTTTTGACTTTTCGGTCTTTGTTATTTATTTTTCGTAAGGGCCCACACAGCTGACACTCGGTGAAAGTCTGCCCCAGACCTCTCCTGCCTCCCTAACCACACCGCCCCCTTACCACAGTTCAATCCGTACTTAACCGCCATTCGTGTTGCGACGTGTTTATGTGGTTTCATAATCGAAAATTTACATATTCATTTGACCACAAGACGTGCAGCTGATTAACGTACACAAGTACACACTGATACACACACACACACACTTACAGTTGCATGTCTGTATGTGCAAAGCTGACAGTGATTATTTATCACCTACATTTGGGTATTTGTCAGCTGGCAACAGGAACAGAGTGGGCAGCAAGAACGAGCAAGACAGCACTAGTTGCACTTACAGTTAATCGTGTTGCTTTGCCTGTTGGAGCTGGGATGACGCAGCTGAGAAAGTAGCTCAGTTGTCGGGCGCAGGCAGAGGAGGTCATATGTCTGGCAGCCTGACAGTCTGTCAGTCAGTCTGGCATTCTATGTGCATATGCTTGGGCCTTATCTAATCAACAAGTTTCTTGGCATCGCTGCTGCCACCAGATACCAGATGGTTCCGTTGCGACTGCTGTTCGATTGAGGTGCAACAATTTGTCTGCAATTGCCATTGCTACAACAACAACATTGACAACAACAACAACAGCGACAGCAACTGGCCCAAAAATATGCGCAAAAGCGGCTTGACAGGTTTTTCGCCTTTAATTCCCATTCGCAGTCAGAGTGGCCGGCCGGTATGCAGCCCAAACTAGAGCTGGCAAACTATCGATGGCACTATTGAATTTTTATTTTATTTGCTGCATTACTATCGACAGTAAGGAGCAAAGGTATTCCGGAAACTGATCAGCGTCGTTCCGTCGACAGATTAAGATACGTTTAAACAAAATCTAAAGAATATTTTAATCAGTTTCAGCAATATTTAATATGGCATTAAAAAAATACAAATTTGAAGAAATAAGGCTCACAGAATAATTTGTATCTGTTTTTAGTTACAATAAAGAGGCTCCTTATCGATGCTATTGCATTTTATTCGTAAACTATCGAACATAACGTTGAGGCAACTATCGATAGCTTGCCAGCACTAGCCCAAACCTTAGACCGTCGCTTGAATGGCAGCAGTTCCTGCTCTTTGTGGTTGTTTTTATACCCACACACACAGTGTGAGAAGGAGGGGGAGGTGGTGGTCGAAAGAGGAAGGAAACATTGCAGCATTGAACATGCACAACAATTTTGTCTTGGACTTTGAGTTCGAGTTGAGTTCCTTTTGTTTGCCTGCTGCAGTAGAACGTTATAGGAGGCGGGGCGAAGAGGTGAAGCTAAGTGGAGTTGTTTGTGTCTCTGCTGTCTGCTGGTGTGTGTTGTCTGCTGTCTGTTGTCATGCCAAAAGAGACCCAGGCAGAGGCAGCGGCATTTATGCGGCTTTCCATTTACATAGTCGTAATACTTATTTATTTCTCCTGCTGTTTACTGTTGCAGCTCTTGACAGCAACAGAGGGACTGCACAGTTGGCATGTTGTTGCATGCCACGAATGAGTCATCAAGTCAAGCACATTGGCCAAAACAAAAGGGGAACACACTTACAGGGCAATTTATGCTGGTGCAGAAAATGTCCACTGGATGTAACAGTGGAAGTGCTGTCGATAGATATGTGCTATCGATAGGCAACGAGTGGCAAATCATTGTTTTCCAGACAGATCTTTCCTTTTAAAAAAATAATTTACCGAAATTGTAATGAATGCTTCTAAATTCCAACAGGTTGAGAATATCTCGTATATTCTAGAAAAATAGTCCCAAAATATAGACGCTACTATTAAATTAATTTATAATTATGTATTTTTATTAATGATAATCTTATATCTATAAATTAATATGCTTAATAAGCTGACACAAATATTTACTTTTTATTAACATTTAAATAATTTAGATTTTAAAGATTTGTTCCATTTTTCTGCCCCTTTTTATAATATTACTATTTGTCTCCTATTTTTAAGTCTATCGATAGTTGATAGCACTGATTGAAAGCACAGTCGATTGATATGCAAATATGTGACACCGATAGACAATCGATCGATAGGCAATGAGTGGAAGGCAATTGAAGCGATGACAGCGCCCGCATGTGGATCAATTTAGGCGCATCTAAGTTCGTGTAATGTGTTTGACTGTGGAATCTGGGGCACAATCTGAGTGGAATGTGCGTTGCAATATGAAAATGCACACAGCTGGACACATTCCCTCCACTGCTGCGGAAGCATTCAGATTGAAAGCAATCATGTAATGAAACGACTGATGGGAATGGGAATGGGCATTTGAATTGGAATTGGAAGTGAGTTCGGTTGACTTGCGGAAGTGCGTAAATCAAGTGAAACAAACAAAAGTGGAAAACCTTCCAGGTCTCCCAAGCCAACAGATGACCTCAATTTGCATTTAATCGCATAAAGTGCTTGTGCATAGTTAACTTGTTTACCGCGCATAAATCAACGCCAATTTGGCAATTAGTTGCCGCTTACAAAACGTGGCAAGGACAAAAAAAAGGTAACACCAACACCGAAAACGAATATGGCTTACCCTTAGGGATGCAGCGATACCGAGATACGATAAGTAATTAAAAAGTAACGATATGATATTGATATATGAATAATATCGATCTTATCGATATTCAATAACATACGGCGATATCTAATACGATTCGATATTCTATCATATTTATCGCGATATCAGTATCGATACTTTGTTGTTGATACCCATCCGTACTTACACTTGCATGCATGCTTGGGCCAAAAAAAAATAGAAACGTCAAAAGACAACTTGGCCAAAATAATTTCATTCGATTTGGCCAAAGTGGCTGCCATTTGGCCGACAATTGAAAGTTTGTCTGCGATTTGCATTTCCAAATTGGTAGCTCGACAGTAAATGGAGAAATGAAATTACTTTCGCTTTCGCTGTGGGAGCCCCTAATAGCAGCTGCCGGGGATCGAGGGGAGACGACGCGGGTCGGTCGGTCAATGAATTCAATCCAAATTATCGGTCACTCACTCGATCCGATGATTATAGCTTATCTTTGGCCAGTGGATGAGGGGGTAATTTGCACATAAAGTGAGGGGAAGGCAGAGATTGAGACAAGGGGAAGGCAGAGATGTATAAATATGCACAAATGCGATACTTTTCATTCCTAGATAGCAGTGTTGTCACTTTAGCTATTTAATAGCTTACTATTTCAAAACATTATTTGACTAGCACTTATCCAGTTTGCCGGATAAGTTTAATATGGTTAAGAAATTTCACCATTTTTAACACTATATGTTTACTGGTGCCCACACTGGCAGTTTGTCATACTTACAGTACGCCCGAGCAGCGAGTGCAGACAAACGAGCCGATAGTCATGTTCACGTAGGTGGGCCCCTTCTGGTTGCAATCGAAGCACTGACGATTTCCCGCCCCGCTGTTCACCAGCTCACGCAGAGCTAGCAGGTATTTGTCGTCCTGTTTTTTGCGCACCGCCATTATGTTTGTATTATAGTTGTTGTTGTTGTTGTTATTGGTGTTTGCTTTGTTTCCTGCTTCCGCCTGCCTGTCGATGCTCTCACTGCTCTCACTCTCGTCCTCGAGCCACTCGGTGTCCGAGTTCAAGTCGATGCTGATGTCCGCGGCGTGGGGGGCACTGCTGTTATATACGTAGACGAACTGAATTTTGCCTGATTTGCAGCTAACACGATCGAACCCAAACTTTAATTATACATATACATGTATAACTAGTGTAGTCTGAGTGTTTGTGTATATGTGTCTGTGTGTGTGTCTCTTTACGCAACGCTTGACCTTTCTTCAGCTGTGGCCACTTACACAGTCACAAAATACGAATACTTTGAACAGCACAACAACAACAAACGCCGCCGCCGCTGTAAGAGAATGTGTATGTGAGCGTATGCGCTTCTGTGTGCGTGTGTGTGTGTTGTAATTTATCAAACAAGCAATTTTTCTCGATTATTATTATTGTTTACGTTTACGTTAATTTTTACACTGCACTCTTTTCTCACAATACACAACACCAACACCAAATACCAACGGTGACCGACGGGCGTAAACACATAAACGACAACGGCAACGACGACTGGTTTTTTTTCGTTTTCGTTTTCCTTTTATATTAATTGAATTTATTTACACACTTTTGCAGCGCAGTCTCTGCTGCGTTCTATCTTTTTTTCTTTTTTTTTGCCTACACACTGTAGCTGAATCACACGCTGCGCCCTCGACTTTGTTGTTGTAGACTTTTGTTGTTATGAACAGAATTAAGCACAACACAATTCTCTTTTAATAACAACACAGAAAGAGGCGCCCGTGCGACGATCCGACTCAAGCAAACGTCGAGAACTTGAAAAATGAACTGACTGGCAAGTGTGACCGTGCTATGGTAGCAAAGAAATGCTGTCAGGGTGACCAGTCAAGCGTAATACCAAAAGTCAAGTTGGCAGTCCCCCAAAACCGAATTAAGTGGAAACATTTAAAGGCGGGACATTTTTAAATGAATGGTATTTATTTAAATTTTAAAGCTACTAATGCTACTCGTCCAATGGTTTGCGCGTATTTCCTCTATTTGCAAACTTGCGTTTCTTGAATGTGGCAGGCGGAGTGGAAGAGAAAGAGGAGGAAGCTTCATCCAATCCCGAAATAGTTTTCTCCTTGAAACGCTTTACAGGTGGTTCGGCGTCGGGAATAGCGGAAACAACAGGTGCGATGGGATGATAATTTGATTCGGGCAATTCCCAATCGATGGGCGCTGCCGGAGGTCTGCAAGAAAGTGTTGAAATACATTAATTAGCATAATCTGTAAGATTGGTTGAGATATCTCAAGAAACAACAAAGTTCTGCAAACAAGAAGTTGATTTTTAGTTTAGCAACTCACTTGACTTCGACAATTTGCCATTGGCCAATCTCTTTGGTGGCCGCCTCCTCTTCAGTTTTGAACTCTAGCCGCTTGTCCTCCTTTTGTTTCTTCTCCTTTGTGGTTTCGGTCTTGCGATAGATTTGAGCGTGACGTTCTCGATTGAAGCGAGCAACTTCCTCATCGGCATTGGCACGAAACCGCAGCGATTCTTGAGCCTGCGTCATTTCCTGCTGATCGATGGCCAGCTGATTGATACGCTCGTACTCCTCGTAGGAGAGATATCCCTCCTTCGGTGGCTGCCAGACGGACTCGTTTGTCTTGACATTCCAATAGTAGGTGTGACCCTCATCTGATTTGCCCTCCACCCACAGCGAAGCATCCGGCACAGCTTCCGAGCTACCGACTTTATCCACGTTCACGCGACGAGTGTCTTCTTCTTCATCTGAGTCGCCTTCCAGTCGCATGGGATCGATTTGCCGTGGTCTGTTGAAACCCATCTGTCTGCTACCAGACGCTCCCGCAGCGTTCGCTCCGAGCACTGTGTGTATGGAACGCGCCGTCATGTCGCCGTGACGACCGTGTATGTCCTGAGCATAGGATCTCATCGCCGCCTCCTCCATTTTACGGATCTCTGTGTTCATCTTCTGCTTCTCCCGCTCCGCCTTCTCGCTGCTGCGACTGATATCCGTAATCCGCTTGGCCACATTCAGCTTATGCTTCTTGCCGCTCTCATGAAATGCAATGCTCTAAGAGAATTCATTTATATATATAATCTGATACATTTCTAAAATCCATCAACTTTTTTCACTCACGGCTTTGTTGTCACTCAGCCAACATTTGCAGAAGTCGCAATATTTGCGTTCATTTGACTTCCAGTATTCCGTCCTGCATTAGCAAAAGAATTCAAATATTATACAGCGAAAACAGTAATTAATTTACTTACATTTTGAATATAAATATTATTTTGTTTAGAATTTACAATGTTTGTTGTGAGTACGCTGTTACAGTGTTGTAAAGTGTGCCGCAGCATAGTGATGACACTCAGCCAGTGGTGACAGTGCAAATAATATTGATATTTTAAGTAGTTGCTCTTCACAAATTGTCAACTGTTACTATATCACTTATTTTTAATTAAATTAATAATAAACATTTATAAATAATTTTTATTTTATACAGTTTTTTGTGAGTGCGCAGCCACAGTGTTGAAAAATGTTCTGCAGAATATTAATAACAATATTATTTTTAAGTAATATATGCATAAATTGTCAACTATTATTATTTCATTTATTTTTAATGACCAATATCAGTACTATTCTATATGACTTTACACTATAAATAATTTTGTGCACAATAAGTTGGCTTGGAATTATCAACATCCTGTGTAAATATATTAATTTGTTATGTAAATATTGCTAATTTCTAACATATTCTGTGATTTATAAGTATATTAATCCTTTTTATTGATGAGGGAATTAACATTAAGAATTTTAACATTGGGAACAATATTGTCGCTGTCCATTTCGCGCAATGTTAATTAATCCCGCTGTTATTTAACACTGCGAGAAATGTTAAACCAGCAGCTGTTGGCGCTGCCAACTTTATCGCGCAGTGGGCTATTTCTTTATTGTTTAGATGGGAGACGCGCTCGCTCTGTTTGCTCAGAAACGTCCAAACCATGGCACAGACCCGAGTGGCAACGGCAGTAACGCTGGAAGACAAAATGACGGCCAAGACATCGAGTAAGTGAATGAATGGTCAATTGCGACCTGTGGTCCAAAGTGTCGACGATTCGCCAGACGATTTCACCAGTGTGTAGTATGGCTTGTGTGATGCAAACAGCTGATTATTAAGCAATGTGAAAACCTGTTCAACTGTTTGCTCAACTATGTCGCTCATTATATACTTTATTTTGGCATTTCAGTTGGTGTACTATCTGAGCCGATGTTGGGCGAAAACAATTGTGCTGAATTCTCAATAGAAGTTCCTTGGGGAATCGTCGCAGGTATGTATATAATTATTGATCTTGTTGTTGTAGTGGCATTTGCTGAGTCATCGCGACTCAGCTTATCACCAATTGCGCTTGAATCACAGACGCACGTTTATGAGGTGTGTGTGATTAGAATGGCACGACGCCGTCACTCTATCTACAATCTACAACAGGCAATAGAAATTTGTAACCCGGAAGAAAGTTTGCCTCGGCACGCCGAAGGTCTGATACCCTTTTCGATCGTTTCAACTATGTGATATCGTAGTCCGACTTACACCAAATTCGGTCAGAATGTATAAGACATTACCTTATATACAATCTGTGCGTTTGCGAATATACAAATGTTGAGGACAGCAACTTGTGGAAAGGAAACTGCTAATTTGCCAGATAATAGACTATGGCTGCAATGGTGAGAGTGTCGAACTCTTGCGGTGTGGCTCTAGAGTTCGACACCTACCAGAGGCACACTTCTTTTTAGGTTATTATTCTTTTCTCATAAGTTGTTCAAACTAAGGGCTGTTGTTAGACCGCTTGTTGTTATTACAACTATGAGATGTAGGGATCTGATCCGGCTTATGTGCTGAGCAAAGTTTCATCTAGATAGCTACAAAAAACTGAGACGACACTACTTTGCATAGATAGATATTCTATACTCAGCTTCTCGCCTTTGTTTAGAATATATGTACATATATGCTCTATGGTGTCTGTTGCGTCTGCTTTAATGCGTTACACAGTTCGTGATTATATTAAAATACCCTCTGTGTGTACGAGTAATAACTCTCATTCGATTTTAGGAAAATGGTGGGGCTGTCGGAACAGACAGCCGATACTCGCCCTACACGGCTGGCAGGATAATTGCGGATCCTTCGATAGGCTGTGCCCTTTGCTGCCCGCAGACTGTTCGGTGCTGGCCATCGATCTGCCCGGCCATGGTAACTCCTCGCACTATCCGCAGGGAATGCAGTACTTCATATTCTGGGACGGCATCTGCCTGATTCGTCGCATTGTGCGCAAGTACAACTGGAAGAATATCACGCTACTTGGCCACTCTCTGGGCGGAGCACTCACATTTATGTATGCCGCCAGCTTTCCGGACGAAGTGCACAAGTTAATCAACATAGACATCGCTGGACCGACAGTGCGAGGCGTCAAACGGATGGCTGAGGGCACCGGCAAGGCGCTGGATAAGTTTCTAGACTATGAAACGTTGCCAGAGAGCAAACAACCCTGTTACTCATACGAAGAGATGATCAAGCTGGTGATGGATGCCTACGACGGGTCCGTCGATGAACAGTCTGTCAAGATTCTAATGAAGCGCGGCATGAAGCCCAATCAAAAGGGTTATCTCTTCGCCCGAGATCTGCGGCTGAAGGTGAGCCTGCTGGGACTCTTCACCGCTGAGCAGACTCTGGCGTATGCAAGGCAAATACGCTGCAAGGTGCTTAACATTCGAGGAGTTCCCGGCATGCAGTTCGAGTCCACGGAATTCTACGCCGAAGTCATAAACACACTCAAGCAGCACGCCCAACATGTCGACTACGTCGAAGTGCCCGGAACGCATCATCTGCATTTAGTTACACCCGAGCGTGTCGCTCCACACATAACACAATTTTTGTTAAATTAGTAAAAAGAAATATCCATAAGTCCCCGTTCAGTTCAGTTCCAGTTAGCGTTAGTCAGTCTTGCTGACATAATATTGAGCTAAACGGGTTGTAATTAAGTAGGAGGCTTGATATCATAATGCTGTACATATGATATGTATATTTAATTAAATAAATTTGTTGGTGCATTTACCAGTATTACAAAACTAATCATTGTGTTTTTATTCGTAATTCGATAGGAAAACATATTAAATTGCATATTAATTGCTGTGTGAAATTGATAACTTAAACTGATTTAAGTAAATTTTAAATGTATTTTCTAGTCTTATATTTATTTTACTTGGGAAATAGATTAAAGTTGAAACCGATTGTATTATTCATTGCAATACCGGCTGATATTTTGCGAGGTTAAATCCAATATCCTACGACAATAAAACACGAACAAAGCCGGGTAATACTATCTCATATTTATATAATGCTTAGGGCAACACTGGCAGCCCCGTTGCTTAGCAACATTTTGTTTTGGCGTCATTTCTCTTTCTTCAAATACACATATATAAAATATCTTTTCTTTGTCTGAAAAGAAAAAAATGGATTTAATTAAGGAAATAAATGAAAAATATCAGGCGCTCGAGGCGGAAATCGATAGGAAATTGGAAAAGGTGTAAGTGTACTGTACAATTTGAATTTTCCAGACGTTGACTTGTGCCCGTCTTGTTCTTCCAGTGTGTCATATATTTTCACTGAAAAAAGAAAAAAAAAGTGTAGCATAAGTTGCGGTAATTTCAAATTTTACTTTGTTTCTATTCTTAATTAAAGAATGTTACTTATTATATATTAAAAATGATTTATTGCAAGGACTATACTTGAAAACAACTGTTTTAGCGGTGAAAGTCGGCTTAAAATTGCCGGTAAACTGTCTTGCGGTCTGCACAATATTGTCGACAGATGGCGCTTGCATGTGACCGGCTGTTGTAACGGTCGTTTAAAATTCAAAGTCTTATATACTTGCAGGCAAGCTGAAGAACATAAATTAGAACGTCAGCAAGAGAGATTGGTAGATAAATCTTCAGCTCTGCAGTCGCCAAAGGTTTTATCCTACGAGCAGGCTCTTCAGCGTAATGCCAATACCTTGAAGGTGAGTGTATATTATATAGTCTACTATTGTGTTTATTTTTTTTAAATATACTCTTCAGTCACTGGAAATAGCTAAAGCTCGTCTGCGTTCACGTTCGACATATTCGCCTGTAGAGAAATTATTGCAACGTGCCCTGGAGAATTACAAAAAAGAATTGGAAAGTCTTAACAAAAATCGCAGAGAAGGCGTTGATGAGGTTGATGGAAAGGAAGATGGGCAACTCTACGAGCTGGTATTGGAGGCCAACAGTGCGAGGAAGCCGGCTGGTGAAAGTCATCGCAATTGACAGATCTGTTTAACATTTTTTTTGTGGAATTCTACATTATGTACTTTTGCTAGATTAACACGACGTGTCTCTCCCACTGAAAAAAAGTTCAATTCCCAAGCTGTACAAATAGACGACGACGGTGTACACACATGACCAAACGAGAGTTGTATGCTTTTTTCCCAGTGTAAACAAGAACCCAAAACGAATAAACACGGGCCCCAGCAACCTGTTGCATGGACCCAATAACAAGTCCGCTTTTTTTCAATTCAAGATCTCCCGAAAATAAAAAAAAACCGTTGCTGTATAGGAATATTATATTTTTTAACGTGTAGTTTATTTTTAATTCCTAACAAATTACTAAAAAATAACTCTTACACTTTGAGACAATTAATAACAATATTTGCGAGCTCGGGAAAAGATTTGCAATTGGGTTACCGTTAACCACAGCTCTCTGTTTCTCCCAATCTGCTAAGTGGTGCTACCATGTTCGTCGGTCTCTCAAAGGAAACGCGTCCCGATGGTGACAAGTTCAGAGACACTCGACAATAGGCAAACACATTTAACAAATTGTACTCTTAATTAGTTGGCAATTAGATGAGCGAGCCGAGCCATTGCAGGCGAACTCTGTTAGAAGATCAAGATCGCTTCCCACTGACAGACAGAAGGACAGACGGACGGACGGACAGACAGACAGACAGGTAAATCAGTAGACAGACAGTGTATAGCAATCAACTTTAGTAATAAATCAATTAATGACACCACGGCTCGTGCAAACATCAAAGAAAATTATGAGTTTTCTCGACACACACAAAGGCGACATGTCATGTTCTTCGTTCGTTCGTTGATAAAGCGCCCCAAAGAACCTTCCACGAGTGTGTGAGGGGCCCGGTTGGGGGGGGGGGGGGTTGAAGGGGGTGCCCCGACTATCGCAAAAGCAAACGCAAACGTGTCGTGAAGAGCGCTTGACGTCGACATTGCGAATGTGTGTGTGTGTGTATGTACAGTTGGTCAAGTAATTGTTTTGACAAGGTAATGAACTCACATATTTGTTTTAAATTTTGGAAAATATTTAAGCCCAATGCAACTAACAGTTTTATACTTTAAACTTATGCAAAGGTTTGTAAAATAGGAAAATAATATATATATAATTTTTATTTTTTAAAAATAGTGTAACACAATGCATTGAACTATTTAATTTTATTAATTAATAAAGAAACAAAAGAAAGTTTTTCTTGTGGTTAATAAAATTAATATAAGAAATACATATAGTTATTCATTATTTTTAAAAATCAACTATTCAATGTATATTAATATTTACTATTTATAAAATTGTTTTCAAAGCAACCAAAACAAATAAATAAAAAACCAAATAAACGTTTATTTGTTAAAAAAAAATAAAGAATACATTTTTTTTTATTATTTTGTCAAAACAATTACTTGACCAACTGTATGTATGCAAGTGTGTCGTGCAAATAGCAAACAACATTTGTGTTGTAGTTGTCAATTGTCTCCCACACACACACACACACACACATACGTAGACTACCTGCTGATAAGAAGAGCGCTCATTGCAACCGTAGCTCGAAATCTATTGAGATAAATTGTAACGCACACTTGTCATTAACGACATTTTCCATTTCGTTTTCTTTGGAGTTTCAGTCGTCAATTTAATAGCCAATACAATGGCAGCACACACACATACACACACAACCACCAGTGTGTGTGTGTGTGTGTCTTATCTACAAAAATATTACCCACTTTTTCCCCACATTTCATGCGTTCAATATTTCATATTTATTTGTTTTCTGTTTTGGCCTCACACACACACAGACTCCTCCTTCCACCTGCAAATAAAGTGTGGTAGTGTGTGTGTGTCAGTGATGCCAACTAGTAGCTATCAAAACGTTAAAATAATTTAAATAAAATAGGTACAAAATGTAGGTTAAAACAAGCCGAACAGTCGGCAACCCGACTGTAATATACCCTGTAGCTCTACAGGCACGCGCACAAATTCACTCCCAATGTAATTCTCTTTTAATTCGGGCGTGGGGGCGTGGCATCGTGATGATATTTTCTGGACACCTCAATTCCAAATTATTCATCATGTGTGCCAAATCTCAAATCCCTAACTTATCAACTGCTTTTGTTATGAGCTTTTTCTTGATTTGTGGGTGATGGGGGTGTGGCATCAAATAAAAGATAAACTTGATCTGCTTGCAAATATTTGCAGTGCTGGGAGACCAAGTTCAAGCTTCTAGCTCTTACCATCTCTGAGATCCTTTCGTTCATACGGAGGGACAGACGGACAGATGGACATACAAACAGACGAACGGACATTATTTATTTATTTTTATACTGATTTATTTATATATTTAACGTCAATTAAAAATTAAAAACAATTTCAAATAAAGACTTACGATTATCTATTGAAAAATTATGATAAATAATTGAAATTTATAACTGAAGTCAAGAAAAAATATTTGTTTAAAAGTCTGAGTGAATCAAAAATTATTTTAAATATTTCAATATTTTATGCCTAATTTTCTTAAATATTTGTACTTATATTCGTTGCAAGAGATTACAAATAACAGAGTATATTTCAGAATAGTGAATGTTTGATACTTTTAGGACTTAAGTACTTGTCTTAATAAAGTACAGGCTGTAAAAAAGGTCAGATCTAACTAAAAACGGCTAAATGGACAACACTGGTGTGTGTCTTGCAATTCATATCAGTTGACGGCCGAGAAGGTAGGGAGAATTGGCTCGGTTAGGTTTGGTTCTACCGATCTACCGACGACGTTCGTGGCCCCTTCAAGCGAACTGAAAGCTGACGTTTTAAATTTCATCGACGAATTTAACGTTTCAGTTAAGTTTCGAAACGCGACAAGTGCATAGTGAACTGCTCCGAGGAGCGATAAATACTTAGACGAGGATCGATTTTGCTTTAAAAGAACTCCGTACGGTACGTGTGTCGTGTGGCATGTGTGGCATGTGGCAAACAGCATGTTTGGACGCTTCATCCATTTTTTCTCGATTCGGCAGCGAATTCCTTGGGCCAAGGGAATGCAAACTGTGATCGCTTTGCAAAAAGTTTGTTCGTTTGGCTTAAGTTATTTTCATGCCCAACATAACGCCACGTGGTGGAGCGTCAAGTCCACGCCCCCGCCCCCGTCCTCGCCCTCGTCCCTTTGCCTCAGTTTGTGATCATCCAGCAACCTTTCGTCTCTCTAGAGGCGTTTCAAATCGCACAACGAATGCGATTAAAAAACCGTAAGAACTTAAAGTCGTTACAAGTTGAATTTTTGTCGACGTCATCTGAATTTGCAATTAACCGAGGATCGGTTCAGATCGCATAGCCAACTGGTTAACTTCTTAACAGATAAGAGCAGTGTTGCCAACTTTTGGGGAGTAAAGAAAAAAGCTCTTTTTAGCGATAAATCATCTAAATTTAATCAGAAGTAACTCTTAAATTCCCGCTGATCGAACATACGATATATATATTCCATCTAAGAATTAACTTAGACTTTTGTTCGGCAAAATAAAGGACAAGACATTAGAAAGATAGCTAGCATCCTTACTGTTTTTGAATTTTATCCACATTTTTAGACACAATAAAATCCGATTTGAAGTTAAAATATACGTTATCGTGATCATTATGATCTATTAATATTATCAGAGCAAATTTATGTTTTTCTGAAAATTTACACATTTAAAAAGAACATTATAAAGAAAGCCAGAATTCCCGATGATAGAACAGAAAAGGTTGCAGTCGCAGTCTACTATGAGAGACTCTTTAATTATTCTTCAAAAGGGAAATAATAGTATAAGCCTTAATAAATTTGTAAATAATAAATAAATTTTAAAAAGAATAATAACCTAAAAAGAAGTGTGCCTCTGGTAGGTGTCGAACTCCAGAGCCACATCGCCAGAGTTCGAAACGCTAACAATTGCGCCAATGCAGCCATCGACGATTCACTGGCAAATTACCAGTCTCGTTGCCTCATGTTGCTGCCTTCAACCTTAAAATCTCCGGTTTTTATTGTCCGATTGTAATGAAATTTTCAGTACACATCGCAATTAAAGTAAACTTTATGTATGCCGAATTTGGATATTGTATCTTTTAAATTACTCGCCAGAATTCGATATAAAAATATACTTATACTTTTGTTAAGGGAAATGGCTATCAAATGGGTAATTGCTATTTTTTAAAAGCTATACTGGCAACACTGATTCGAACACCACACGCTTTGCCCCTCCCCCATCGCTGTAATCAATCATAAATTGCACAGAACTGTTGGTCTTTCATTCAGGCAACGAGCGAAGCAAATCGAAGAAAATCGGGGATTGATAATGACACTGATACGAGATATGCAGGTTGGCTACCTAATCTTTGACTTTAAACTGATTGCGTGCTGCCGAATAAATATAACCAACAGCTATATAGGTCTTTATATCATATACTTATGTATATATACATATATAGTCTGGGGAATGTCGGCTTCTGGTTGAGGTTGAGATACTGTTGTGTGTGGCAAATACGTTTATAGTTTATAGTGCTCTAGGATGGGGGCCATAAAACCATTATCATTATTGCTTTGTATGATTTCCCCGCACGACTGTAAAATCTGATTTTTGTGGACGTGTCATAGCTAGCTTTAAACTCATTCGATACGCCCAAAAGGCGGCGTTATTCCGGAAGGGGGAGGTGGACTGATTTTCCGATAGGGTTTTTTTTTTTGGGGTCCAGGTGAGCGGCAGGCGACGTGGCCCCATTTCTCTCATTCTCTGTGTGATAAAGACGTTTCGTTTTCGACTCGAAACTGTAACTGATAATTGTGCAACGTATACACAAATCTTGCCCGAGTTATCAGCGGTGAATGACAACCGGAAATTAAAGTTGAAATCGACACGATTACTTCATTAGCTCTGTTTACTTATACTACATGTTTGAGGTTAGGGTTTGGGGTTAGGGTTAGGTTAAGTTGAAAGGTCGACAAGGTCGCCAAAAGGGTTCAATAAACTTAGTTAGGATTTATGTAAGTCATTTTATTATTAATGAATCAAAGCGGCGACATAATTAATCAATTAACTTGGAGTTATTGGGTAAGCCCTCAAGACCCCGGGGAAATGGTGTAAGCAATCTGAAATTGTTAAAACCAGGGATAGCAAATAAGAGTTATAATATTACAAAAATATTAAAATTAAGCAATATTGTAATTGTTTAATTTAAATGAAACACGCAGTTATTTTCTATGACGCCCGCTTTATTTTGTATGTATCAAACGACAAACTCTGGCATCACCCCGCAGTATTTCACAACTCCCTTTAGAGCGAGATCAAGCTAGGTCGATCTCCATTGTCTAAGTAGGTTAAAGCGAGATAGCTAATCCATCGGGATAATTAGTGATGGGAGGATACACAGTCTAGTGATGGTATACAATCTAGTGATTGTAGGGCTAACAGATTATTGGAATGTTAACAGACTATCGGCCTGCTTCAATAACAGATATACTAATTTTTAAAATTCTTATTTGTATTTTACAATTTATAACTATTATGCTGCCTGGTTGAAACGCAATTACAAGCTGTAAATAAAAGCTTGAGCCCAAAATTGATCAGGTGCAAGCGACAGCCGAGGACGAGGAAAGAAATACATCGCCAAGGGGTTTTCCCCCAACCCCAAATCTGCAGGTAGAGTGGATGTCATTGGCGTAGAGTCGGCGAGTCGTGGGTGCTGGCAACTTTAACTCAGCGGAGCTGAACATGCCAAAGAAACGTCAAAAGAAATGAATTCCCTGTCCAAAAGCCAAAAGCCTAAGAAGGCCTCAACGAATGATGACGAACAAATGATGATGAGTGGCCCCGGTTGGAAGTAGGGATCACCCCTCTGCGTCTCTCACTGTGCTGGGATTGGATAAATGCAAAAACTTTAGACAGGGAATCAATTGTTGCCTTGTTTTATTTCGCTCCTTCGTCGAAGACACGCAACAACAATAGGCAATGGCAATAGCCTGGTAACAGGCTGCAAATGGAGGGGCGTGGAAAACAGTCAAGGGGTGAGCTAGTGAGGCAGAGGGCCAACAACCGTGAAAAGAACTTCAGGATGACAGTTATGGGTTACAAAGGCAAGGATTGAATCAAATAAATAAAAGCGCAAGGTTCCCACAGCACTGCAGCCAATGTGCTGATGTTTCTGTTGGTCTGTTGGTGGGTGTAAGTACACTGTACGAAAGGAACAAGTGTTTCGTGCTTATAAACTCACATTTTCAACTTGATTTCTCACTAAGATTATGTTAATGTTAATATAGCTGACATACCAAACAAGATTTGAGCTTTAAAAATCTTAATTTATGATTTAAATATCTTGATTTAAGTTTTAAAACTCTTTATTTATAAGCATTTTCATACTCATTTCTAGTAAAACTAGAGTTTTGCTTGTGGGAAGATTCTTTTTTCTCATTTAAAAATGATATGTATGTACTTGGTTAAAGAATTAGTTAGCTAATTTTCAGTAAATCGCACTTATCAAAGTTTGTCACTATTATTTATATTTTATAGAATAAGTAAAGGGTTTTTATAGTCGACTTCGACTGTATCCTTTCCGACTGGTTTCTTTCTGTGTACTTGGGGTTGATTGGGTCCTTCGATGGGCTTAACCTTACCGTGTGTCCATGTCCATGTCAAGTTTGCATGCGGCTGCAGGTAATTCTTCATTTCATGCCGCCGCTTTCCATAATCATAATAAATGTAGAAAGCAATGAATGGCAAATCTATTAGCATAACATCGCATAAAACAAAACAATGTCTGCGTCGTCGTCGTCATTTTGGGGCACTTGGAGCTACGTGGTAATCCGATTGAAATCAGTTGCATCGGAGCAGTTGAATCGCAATGAACATCTGGAAGGCAAAAGTTCTCACCGAAGTGCCGTTTGGTCATGTGCTCATTGTCAGCGGCAAAGTCAAACCTCATCCCAATAAGTAGGCAACAAAATAATTTCTCACTTGTATCTCTATCAGTGATGACAAATCAACCAGAAAAAATGTTAAAGAAAGGTTAAGAAAATGAAATTTAGAACAGAATGGACGTAAAGTAAGAGTAAATAGTGTTGATTTTAAATATAGATTTATATTCGGAAACTATAAATAAGGCTTCGTCACAATAATAGTATTTACTTATTTATTTAACGTCGAAAACATATTATAAAACCAGTCGGAAAGGTTAAAGTCGAAGTCGAGTATGGGAGACACTTTACTTTTTCTTCAAAAAGGAAATAATAGTATAAACCTTTTAAAAAGAATAATAACCTAAAAAAGCGTGCCTCTGGTAGGTATCGAACCACACCGCAAGAGTTCGACACTCTAATCATTGCGCCAATGCAGCCATAGTCGATTATCTGGAAAATTGCCAGTTTCCTTGCGTAAAGTTTCTGCCTCCAACCTTTGTATATTCGAACATTTATTTGCTTCAAATCTCCGATGTTTATTGTACGATTACGATGAAATTTTAAGAGCACATCGCAATTAAACAAAAAAGAAGGTTACTCTAGTTCTTATAGTCTCTGAGATCTAGGTGTTTATACAGCAGGAGAGACGGACAGACAGAAGAATATACTTTATGGGATCTGTCAAACTTCCTTGGACCTGTAACGCACACTGTTTTTGGTAGACCCTAATGTTTTTTTTAAAGTAAAGGGTCTAATTAGAAAATTAAAGCTAGATAGATTTACTGATAGGAGATATTTTCCATTTTTCCGGCTAAAGTAAAGATCTATCCGTTGGTTGATTTGTCAACAATACTGACCCTAAATTTGTAGCTGCTTTTCAATACGAATATTTTAGAATATCGCTGGACCTAACGGACAATGTGAATGCGGAGAATGAGAGTGAAACGGTTTTCTTGAAAATCGAGGCGAATTTCCATGAGGGTCAAATCATACGCAGCATGTTCCAGCCGGGCGAGGGTTGGAAACAGGAGGAAATATCCAAGAACTGGAAATGTGATGGACCCAAGAATCCCTTAACGCCAGGACAATGTTTTACCTTTCGCGTTGCCGTCCTGCAGCGTTGCTTTGAGATCTATGTGAATGATCAGCTCTATGGATCCTTTGAGTTTGTCAAGTTTCCCAAGCAAATCAATTTTGTCCGGGCCTATGGGGATTTTGAAAAGATTACACAATTCCATCATCGCATGTTGTTCCCATTGGTGTTTCCACGTAGTTTAATGTGTGTCGATCGTGTCGCCTTCCAGAGCGATGTTCCGCGGCGTTACGAAACCGGCACCGTTGTGGCCATGGAATGCATTGCCAAGGGTCCACCCACCACGGAGTTCTCCATTTGTTTTCAGTGCAACGATACCGGAAGAATGGTGCTCAAGTTCCACGTCAATTTCGACAAGACGACCGTGTCCCGTACTTATCAGCGTGAAGACAACAGGTAGGTCTCAGATCTCTAGTCCGGGAATAGTCAGTAGTAAATATATAAATATTAAATACGACTACTAAATCATTCTAATGTCCTTTCTCTTGCAGCTTTGCCAGCGACGATGAGGAAACCGAGGGCGAGTTTCCATTTGTGCGCGGCAAGCTCTTCAAGATCGCCTTCGGCATTGGCGATCGTTCCTTTCTCATTGCTGTCAATGGGCAATACTTCACCTACTACAATTTTCCGGTACGCCCGTTTTCCATCTCTACGCTCAAGTGTTTTACCAATGATGTGGGCGACTTTGCTGTGAGGAATCTCGAATATCATTCCGATTCTCCGCTATTGTCGCGCGTGGAGAAACTCTCCATCATCTAAAGCAGCTGAGATCGCACTGTTATTGTAGTTGCAATCGTTGAATTTTGAATCTTGTTCACCACTTTAACCAGTTAAATATATATGAACTCTGATCTGCTTGTGAATTTTGGGTTCCTTTAGTTATTGCAAAGACAAGGCTTTATTAAAAACAATCTATTGCTCTCGCCGGGTCCACTCAACGAAATACAACTTAAAGTTAGTCTTATGGTTAGTTTTGAGTTTCCATTCCATCAACACACACACATATACAAATAGAAACAGATCTACAGGCTACGTTGATCGTATCTTTAATCCGCAGTTGTAGTTATATATTAAGGTATATTTTCCTTTACGTCCACTAAAAGTAACGAAACTCGCCCTTTTTGCCCAAATGCTTGCTACGTATCATATCTGTGGTATCCGGAGACCGTTGGTCCATGTTTGCATTGTCCTGCAAGGGAGGAAATATAATTTAAATGGATGGATTTAGATGGATTTTTCTCCACATACCACATTGCCACCCGTTAAATGACGGGACTTGCTCGTTCCCCCCGTTGGCTGCTGACCATAGAACTGTCCGTTTCCCTCGCCGTCGCCGTAATTGAAGGGCGTGACAATTGTGTGGGGAACGTGGGCTACCTGTCCCCTCATGTTACGCGCCTTCCACCACTTACGAGTGTCGTCCAGTATCTAATCAAGCAAAGTACCTTTAAATAACAAATGCATCAGAGATGTTTTGTCTTGTCTTACCTCCAAATATTCGCCGCGCATGACGCTTAGCTCCTTATCGTTGTTGGCGGTGCGGGGGTAAGTGACCAACACGACCTTGGCGCCCGTCGACTGCATATCCTCCAGCCATGCCTCTAACAGCTGATCCTCGCTGGCATTGGGACTGCCCACCCCGCGGCCAGCAGCTACAGATATTTCCGAGGCGCCGCTAGCAACAGCTCCATAGTTTCCACCTCCACCTCCTCCGCTTACGTTGCGGGAGTCTCGTGTGTGCAGGTTCTGTAAACCAGCCGTGATTGCGCTAAGGGTTGGTCCGGCTCCTGGGCCTAGGGATGGAAGTTTGGATGAAATTGTCAATGCAATTGTAGTTTTATTTTATGAAAAGCAGCTACATATTAAGTTTTATAGCCATTTCTCATGAAAATTAGTGGATAAGACTACTGTATGTATAAAAAATATTGGGGTTTATCATTTATAGATACAATTAATAAGTGGAGATTTTTAAGGGGCTTGAATATTCTGTCATCACTAGTCTTTTTCCTCGTGTAGTTTTTTCTATGTATGAGAAATATTGGGGTTTATCATTCATAGATACAATTAACATTTGGAGATCTTTAAGAGGCTTGAATATGCTTTCATCACTAGTCTTTTCTCTCGTGTAGAGTTTTTTTATATACTAATTATTGCAAGCTTATAGTTGCGTGCATTACTTTCAATAGTTCAAATAGATCTATATCTAAAAGGTTTCTTATTTTCCCCGAGTTTCTTCTTCTTATCTTTCATCCCTACCTGGCCCATGTCCATGTCCGGGCGCACTGGATGCGACGCCTCCGCTGCCCCGTTCAATAGAGTCAAAGGAGAGCTCGCTGCGAGCATTGAAGTCGGAGGCGCTAATGGCACCGGTTCTATCGCGTTCCCGATCGTTGCCATGATGAATCGTGTACTTCTCGCTGAGGGAGATGCCGATGCCATTGGTGTCGTAATCGTCATAACCGCCGCCTCCTCCTCCTCCTCCGCCGACCGCAGCTCCTCTTCCATTGAGTCCCTGTCCCGGCTGAACTTCAAGGCGTCGCTTGCTGACATGCGTGGGAGATGGAGTCTCCAGCTCGTCGATGACTAAATAATCGGGAGACCAGCCGTCAAGAAAAACGGGATGATAGGAGCCGACGTCCTCCTTCCACTGGTCACGTGGAATTACCCAGGCATCGCCCAGGGAACGCCACAGCTCCGTCTCCTTGCTGGTCACACAGTTGATCAGCAAATTGATGGCCTCACGCGTCAGCAGGGGATTCACTACTCGGGCGGGCAACTGCGACTCGTAGTATGTATCGCTGGATGCCTCCACAATCAAAGCCAGCGGCGTGAACAGAAAGTGCACCAGCTCGGGCGCATTGGGATCGTGGATGTGTGCCTTCAACTTGGCCAGCAAATTGAATGAAAGCTTGAATTTGGCAAAAATGTCCACGAACTCCTTCTCGTGCGGCGGTCGTGTACGCAGTGTTAACAATCCCTCGCCCGGATCGCGTTTCTTCGACTTGCGATTGCGACGACGTCGCTCTAGTTCACGGGATGCCGCTGCCGCATGTTGCAGGCGTGCAATAAACTTCTCAATGTCATCGAAGCAATGATTCAGCACCGCCACATCCCGCTCGTACTTCTCACTGGACGTGGAGCTCGTCTCGTCGCGATCATTGCCGCCGCCATGCTCCGAATCCGTTTCCCCATCAATGCCACCAGCTACAGCTCCAACTCCCACTCCAGCTGCCGAACCTGCCCGCATGCCATACTGATCCACGCTGCTACGCTGTTGCATGTGATGCTGCTGCAGTTGATGATCTCGCTCCCTTTCCCTTTCCCTTTCACGCTCCCTTTCCCGCTCCCTGCCACGCTGTTCCCGCTGATGATGCTCGACACGACTGTGCGACGATGATGACGACGTCTTGCTCATCATCATGGCCATGCCGGAACTAGAGGCGCCTCCGGCATGCTGTGTGGGCGTGGCACCTCGTTGCTGTGTAATCATCTTGCCGCTGCGCAGTTGCTTAAGATCCTCCACCAAGTGCACGGCAGACACGCTTTGTGACTGGATTTGGGGAAAGAAAGGGAAACAGTTTAGAATATCTATGAGAGACAGCTATGTAGTGCACCCACTCACCTGGAATATGTGCATTTCGGAGCGGGAACCACCGCCGCCCGAAACGATAAAGACAAGTATATTGTTGTAGAGCTCCATTGCATCGTTGGATGTGAAAGCAGTTGGTTCCTGGACAAGGGAGGCTGGGAAACGCTCGATTATGTTCTGTAAAACAAGATTAATTAATTTAAGAGTTCGAAAAAATATTGTATTTTGTATTAATTCATTTTAAAACTTATAAACTAATGAGCTTGACCTTTTTGGAGGCCTAAGGAGTATTGTAATCAAATTTGGTTACTCTAGCTCTTATAGTCTCTGAGATTTAGGTGTTTATACAGCAGGACAGACGGACATGTCTATATCGACTCGGCAGTTGATGCTTATCAAGAATATACAAACTTTATGGGGTCTGTCAGACTTCCTTAGACCCGTTACGCTCATTTTAATAGACCCTTAAACCTTTTTTAAAGTAAAGGGTCCAAAAAGTTAGAAAACACGTTTTATTTTGTATTAATTAATTTCTAAACCTATAAACTAATAAACAAATCCCTAATAATTATATTTACTTAAGATGATTAAGTGAAAAATTAGCAAACCGGCAGTCGAGCGCACGCGGCAGTAGGATACCCCGTACAGGTGTTTAAAAACGTATTTTGATTCAAAATATATTGCTTAAAATCGACGTTATGTGCATCGAGAGTAGCTTGCTTGCCATAGTCTAGCAACACTGGAAAGCGACTGTTACGTTAGACAGTAGCATTCAGCTTTTCACAGAACGTGTAGCGTTCAGCGTAGCATTCAGCTCTCGCTTGCGCAAATTGAATTCTCTCAATTTAAAGCAAATTCCTTAATATCTCCTTTATTTATGGGTCAATCGCGATGAAACTTGCAGCAAATTGCTCAGCGTTTGATTATTATTATATTCTACTTATTTTTTGCGATGACTTACCCCCGTCTCGTAGTCCATGATGAGCACCCACTGATAGTCCAGGCACAGCTGCATCTTTTGCGACCAAATGCCCGTAGTCTTCTCCAGCTGCAGCAGCCGACGCATGCCGTCGGCCGGATAAACAATGCCCGACTCCTTGTTGACGGTAAACGTGGCCAGGTGCTCCAGCAGATATGTGGGCTTGTCGTGTAGGTCGCCATCCAGGCGCTCCCGTTCCTCGCCGCCGCTGCGATCGTCGCCGGAGTAATCCCCGCCGCCGCCTCCGTGGGCGCCACCGCTGCTATTTCCGGCGCTGCCGCCGCCATTCGAATGATGATTGACCATATTAACTAAGCCAAAATTGTGACTACTTCCTGGTCCTTGGGTCGGCAGCTAAAAGTGAAAACGTCTGTCTTGATTATACATATTCACACACACAGACACCTGCTGTTTGCTATTGCGCAGTCGTTATGGCTCTGACTCAAACCACATTCCAAGTCCAAGCCAAACAAGCGGCCACAATCGCAATTATTCTCAAACTTTAACATTTTGTTCGCAGTCGCGCCGCTTTGGAATTCAAAAATCGCGCGCCAGTCTCCACTCTCCGCTCCCTCTGCTGTCAGTTGTTGTAGAATCTACCTGATTGCCTATGTGGCCTGTCGCTCCCCTGTTTCCTCCACTCTCCAACTCAACTCGCTAAATAGTTTTGCAAATGAGCAGAGACCAAGAGAGAGAGAGAGAAATCCCATACATATATGCAGACACATACAAGCATGCAAACAAGTGAGAGACAGAAACAGCCGCTCCCTCGACTTAAATGACACCAACTACTTAGGCGTGTGCCACACTCACACACACACACACACACATACACAGCTGCAGCTGTATGTGCAACCGCATATGTATTTGTGAATGTTAGAGACAACAACTACTCTGCTTGTTATTATTATATTTGGCATGTTTATGTTTCGCATGTCGAATTGCATCATCGGCAAGTTATTTCAAAGATTTACAGCATACAGCAAACATACACAAAAGCAACAGCAACGATGACGAATTCAGGCGATAAAACTTATCACACGCAGCTGGGGAAAAAGTGGAGAACGAGCGACTTTTAACTAGTTTCTGGTGTCTTAAAACTATAACAAAGTGTAACGGTCGACCGGCCGGCCGGCCTACTATTTATATTTGGTGAAGATAATTAATTAAGCTGCGATAAGCAACAATTTGATAGTAACCAAAGTCATTCGTCTTGGGAATTAAAGTTTCAAAATATCTTCAATATGTGTGAGTGTGCGAATACAGTTAGTCAAGTAATTCTGTTGACAAATTAAAAAACAAGCAAAATAAAATACACTTTCTTGGCTTAAGAAATAAGTTCTTAATAAGAAACAATTATTTTAATAAATACAAAACAAATATGTGCATTTTTATACTTTGCTAAAAAATTACTTGACACACTGTATGTATTTTGAGCTGCACCCACAGAAAGTGACCATGTGTAGAATATGTGTAGAGTTGTAGTATGTAAAGTTAGTCAAGTCATTCTGATGACAATTTAAAAAAACGTCCACATATTTCAATTTACAAAATAAACTACATTTACTTGGCTTATAACAAAGGTATTAATTTAATAGTAAGTTCTATTGGTATAAACTTAAAAAAAAAAAAAAAAACAAATATGTGCACTTTTTGTCTGTCAAAACAATTACCTGACACTGTATGTTTTTCAAGCAGTGAGCATGCGTACAATAACTACAAAATTTAGATAAGCATTGGTCTCAGCTGCGGCGTAGCATTTAATTTGAACTTTTTGGTTTTTTCTTCTTTTTTTGTTTATCTGAAAACATTCCAAAGCAAAGGCAAATGGCAAAACAACAAACGTTTTTATTATTTCTGTAGTTGCTGTTGTTGTATTTGTGCCCCTGTGTAAAACCAGCTTGCGAACAAGTGAGACTCGCGGCTCAGTTACAAATGGGGAGACATCGACACCGACACCCCAAGCAATACACTACAGCCATCTCGTTTCCACACATGCGCATGCGTGGCGGACTGTCAGGTAGTACGAGAGAGTAATCGTCTGAGTCTCTCCTACCCGTGTAACCGATTTTGTATCTGTATGTGTGTGTGCGCTTTAAAAAGGTAACTCGGATTTGTCCCCGCAGCGTCTACTGCAACTTTACTTTTTGACGACCGCATTTTTGAAGCTTTCTTTTCCACCTGTTAGCTGTTGCTCTTGCTTTGTTGATATTTTTATGATTTTTTTTTCCACAAGCACTTTACACATACTAGGTACATACATAAAAGTCTACACACAGACATATTAAAATATGTGTATGAGTATAGGCAATCATGGCGAATTTACTATAAGGTGACGTATTCCGATTTGTTTAGGTACCTTAATAACAATCGTTTGCTTGCAACTGTGGTGAGTACGTCACCTTATAGTAAATTCACCTTGGCATAGACAATAATACGAAAAGGTATGCACACAACAAAAACAACACACATACACACACAAACTGGGAGCGGCGGCAGGTTTCTCGTATTGATTTTCAATGCTTTTGTTCAATTCATTCACTAATTCATCGAGACCTGCGCTATCTGTTGTCGCTGTATGCATGTATTCTGATTGACCGCATTTTTGTTGTTGTTGTTTAATTTTTTGGAGACAGCAATCTACAGATATAATGTTTTTATTTATTTTCATTACGCAAATGCCATTGTTATTCACAGGTATTTAACATACAGTGAGTAGAAAAAGTTTTGACAAACCAATCAGTATTTTATTTTTTTATAATACAAAGTATTATATTGGGGTGTGCCAGTACATTTTTGATTCACTGTATGCAGGTCGTTAACAGATATCGGCAGCACATAATCCTTCTCGCTCTCGCACGTTGCGCATTCTTTGCTAATTAGCACGAATTCGAAACTTTGTTGTCACGTTCACTACGTAAATGTATTTATTCAACTGGCTGAGTTAGGTTTTTGAGGAGGCATCTTGTACAAAAACAAACACTTCACTTCACTTCAGACATTTACACCGCTTTTCTTGTTTTATTATTTTTTGATTCAAACATAAAAGCTAACTGTAATTGGGTTTGCGCTTTTGTCTAATTTCTCTCTTTCACACTTGACATCTAGTATCTCCCAGCTTCAACGCTCTTCTTCTTTTATTTTAATTTTTTTACCTGTCGTTTACTTTGTATTCTCGTTCGCCTCGTTTCTTCCACTTTCGTTCGTTCTTCTCAATTTTACAACACTTGTATTATGAATCAAAGCTCAATTCTGGCTTATACGTGTTTGTAAATATGCATGCATGTGCGTGTGTGCATATTCGTACACAGTTTATAATTAAACTCCTTCAATATTGTGGGAAACAAATTAAATAAATAATAAATAGCCGCAACGTTGCCGTAAATGTTTCAAAGCGCACGCGAACGTTGTCCGCTGTGGCCGCGTTTAGTACGTTAGGCCAGACCAAAAGCAAGGTACTAACTTGGCTAACTCAACGCGGCTAGCTCCGTTAGCCAGAGCCGCCGGAGAGAGAGAGAGCTAAGCCTCAAAGCAGCCGATGCGACGTGAGCGTGAGAGCGAATGACGGCGTTGCCACCCGTCGCTTAAAGTATAGTTGTGAACAGTGTGCCAGAATAGCTTGTTTCCTCTTAAATCAGAGACTTGTTTAAAACTCAAAGCGTAAACATTAAAACAAAAACATAGCATACATATTATTTACAATTTAAAAGAACAATTTTAATAAAAATGGGAAAAACATGATCTCATCTTTATTTTGTTAAAAATATAGTCTTTTTGTTTAGTTTCTTTCGGCTTGAATTATTTTTAATTTTCTAGATTTTTCTAGCTAATTAAATATGTTAATAAAACTCCAAGGACGGCATCACTGTAACTGTGTTGAGAAATAATCTGGCTAAAATTTTATAATAGCCAGACTTCCAGCTAAAAGTCTTCAACTGAGTAGTTAAAGTATAGCTTCTTTAAAATAGGCAAAGTGGCAGCACTGATCGTTGAAAAGATGGCATCACTGTAACTGTGTTGAGAAATAATCTGGCAGTCCGGCTCGAATTATAAAATAGCCAGACTTCTAGCTAAAAGTCTTCAACAGAATAGTTAAAATATAGCTTTAAAATAGGCAAAGTGGCAGCACTGATCGCAATTGCATATACGAACACCATTTTATATTTATTCAAGAAATGTTTACACTTATCAACTAACTTAGAGCAACTTGTGGGAATCAACTTCTGTTTTTTCTATTCGCCTTTAACAGCTTCGCCTTCAAAGCACCGACATCCACTTTGGAGTCGTCGCTCTGCCGTTTGCGGCTGGAATCAGACGGATCATCCTCTGGGGGCGGCACAAAGTCCTTGTTGCGTCGCTCGTCCTGCTTCTTGGCCGCTTCGGCTTGCTTGGCACTACGCTCCTGCTGCTTCTTGGCCTGCTTCTGTTCCTGGTTGAGGAAATATTCGCCAGATGCCAGCTGCTTGTCAATTTTACTCTCCGGCTGGGCAGGCGGGAACGGTGTGTATTCCTTCTTGGGTTTCTTAACCTTCGGCTGTTTTCGTTTACTGATGTTCTTGTTCTTGAACTTGGGTAGGAAACGCGACCAATCCTCGTTGGCCAATTTCGGATCCTTCATCAATTCGCGTTTAATCATCAGGGCCTTTATGTTGTAAATCGGATGCACGTTGTTCATGGTCTCCAGCACAATGTCACGCACCTGCTGCAATCCTTTGTACGGTCCCAAGGCCGAAACCGTATTTCCCTGAACGAGCACATAACAATCCGTTAGCAATTCGATGGACTTTAATGTGGCTCCATTTGGGCCAATTAAACGCTGACGTCGCTTCACAAACTTATCCTTCTTATGCACCAGGTTACCAATCTTGATGATGTCGCAGCCGACGTCATCTTGCAGCACACGTTTCGCCTGCTCGAAGGGCACACTGCGTGCCATAAGTTTGATCATGTCTCTGGATTTGATAATAATGTACGGATCCCACGTTTTGCGCGTTGTCTTCACCACCATGCTGCCTTCCATTAGATCCAGTTCCGCTTTTAAATGGTGCTCGGCCACACATTGTTGCACCAGCGGCCACACTTCTTTCAAGTACTTCTCGCGATATTTGGGGAAAAGCGTCGCAAACGAACTTTCCTCGACGAGACCATGTGGATTGTCCTCGGCCTTGAACGTGGGGATTTTCAATGCCCACGCGTTGTCCACGGGCTCTGTGCTCTGCTTGGTAACTCCCTCATCTTCACTATCGCTCATATTTAATATATATATGAAGTGGATTGCTCGTTTCAACGATAAAATTTCTTAAATTCCCTGTGCACGTTTGTTTTGAACAGCTGCAAAAAAGTGTGACCGTATGATAGGGTTGTTGCATGCATGTCGATAGCTGGTTTGACGATAGTATTATATCGATATTATTGTTTGCGATATCTAATGCTAGATATTTAATATGTATTTTTACATTTGCTGTTGGTTTTGATTTTGTACTTCTTATCTTATTACACAAAGCTTGCACTAAGACTTATTAACATTTATATTTTATTATTCAGTTGGCGGTGGAGGTAAATAAAAACTTTTTAAAATATCGCACAATAATAACGATATTGACAATATCCTTAGCAAATATATCGCTTAAAAATATAATATCGCAACAAAATATTTATCGATATATATGAACAGCACTAGTCGAACGAAATTTTCCAATAATTTTTCATTCTATTGTTGCTTTTGGGTGAGTTTGGTCGATATTTGTATTCGTTGAGGCTCGGACTTTCACTTTCGCCATAAATTTGAGACGCAATAAACTTTTCAATACACAGTATCAACAATAAACAAGTTCAGCTGAGGAACAAATTGATTGCATTGATTTTTCTGGTATATTGGCCATATTGCTAAAAATTATATTCATATTTACGTAAAGAGCACTAAGTGTCTGCGGAAAAAATGCCAAGTCACTTGGGGGCGTGGACGTGTCGTTCAAAAATTGCATAAACTTGTGCCAATTTGCTGGTTGTTTATATTATGTGTAAAATATTGGCATTGTATTAAAATATAAAATACTGCGTATTGCGTATTACTGTGAAAATTAGTGAAAAATCAATATGGCGTCTACGAAGCGTCTACGTGGCATTAGCAGGCGCTGCCAACTCTTAAATTTTAAGAAAGTCGAAATACTTTTTACATGTTTTAGCAGTCAGTCTACCCAAAAATAATTCAAGCGCGTGCCAAATAAATATATAATAAAAATAATATCTGGAAATAAACTGCATAATTAACCTGCATAATTGCAAACCAAGTTGTCAGCTCTGCATGCAGTATCGATTGCGTGTTATCGATTGCGATAGGTCGATGAATTTCACCACAAAGTTGCAACGCGAAACACGTTTTTGTTACTACGATCTGCAGAGGAAATTGGTATACAAATAATATTTTTCTGTACATAAACAAACGGAAAATTGTTTATTACAGGTAATTGATGCACATTTGGCATCTGTATGTTATATACAGCGAATATATTGTTTTCATATAATTGTTGGGCATATGTTATTTTTTTTTTAAAAAAAATTTTGCGTCGTTAGGTTTTCTGCCGCAAAGTGTAGTTTAACATTCGATCTATATATGTGTACAATTACTGAGTGGTTTTGTTTTACGTTTTAGATGCTGAATTGAAAAAAGATTGCAACTTAATGGCCTAAAATTGGTGTATTACGTAATCGGCGTGGTATTTGTATTTTCATTGGTTACACACACGCGCGGTCCACATTAGCGCCTGCGCTAGAAAGAGACGACAGTAGTGCATTTGCCATTTAACGGCGTTGCCGTATAATTTCATTAATTCAAAAAAATCAATATGGTGAGTTTGTGCATTGTTTTAAATTGTGTTTAAATTATTTAATGTTTTATTTATACATCCCACAGCCACGCATAGTACCATTACAGTTGTTGAAGTGCCTTCGGGTTCTTTTAGACACTAATGGTGGCATACTCAGTACAACGGAAGTGAAACGTATAGCGGGGTAAGTTGACAACATCTGTAAAAATTTAGCTAACGCCATCTAGCGGTAATATTAATATTATTTATCATAGGTTGATGACGAAATATTCAAAAAAGTTGGTTTCCAAATGCGTATATGTTCAGATCTTAAAATCAACAAAAACCGAATTACTGGGTGACTTTATGACGGTTGGTGGCTGGGGTCTGGTCTGCACCTGGCTTAGTGATGCCATACGCACAATGAATTGGCCCCTGGTGCAGGAGATCTTGGAACTTTTACTTCTCTCCCCGGTTGATGTGAATAGACTGAAAATAAACTCGGCTCCCGTTTTGGTCAAAGGGTTGTGCAAAGATGGCGGCAATGAAGGTAAGTTCTATGTCGAAAGTAGCAAATAAACAGTTGTTTTGACAAAAGAAACAATGAGTGTTAGCTGACGCAATAATAACAATATAACAATGTAAAAAGAAAGTTTATTTGTTAAAATAACTGAAAACCAGTTAAGTATTTATTTTGTCGAAACAATTACTTGACTTATTGAATTTTCTGCATGTTTAATCATTAAACTGACTATTGTGAATTCATTTCTCATTTTAGGTGTACGTATTCTGGCAAAACGACTGGTCGAACAATGGCTTAAGATCGTTACGGAAAATCCAAGCTGCGCTGCTGCTGTGCCTAATCCGGCCGGAGAATCGCAGTCGGCAAAGGAATCGTCAACCGGACTGGGAGGAGATAAGGGTTCTGGCACCGTTGACTCTGTATCAAATATGGAACACAGCTCGTCGGACAGCAGCACGGACAGTGGTGGAACGCCCGCTAGACAGAACTACACGATTACCTCCGCAGAACGCAAACGCAATATAGTTATAACAATCAAAACAGTTGACAAATCATCTGCGTCTTCGGCAGATAGTCTATATAATGATGACGATAGTTCCTTGCCACCAATTGACTCGGGCGTTGAGTTAAGTGGTGGAACAGGGGCTGAGGCAAATACCAGTATAGAGAGTTGTGAGAAATCCATTTTAGATGATAGTAGTAATACAACAGAAACAAAGGCCGGGGAGGATGCTGATAAGAAGCACAAGAGCGCACGTGACAAGAGTAAGAGTAAAACTGAGACGAAAGACCGTGACAAGGATAGAAAATCGTCCAGCAGTCACAAGTCGTCGTCGTCGTCATCGTCATCATCTAGCCATAAGTCTTCTTCGTCAACATCCTCCTCGTCCAAGAGCTCGTCAAAGAGTTCGTCCTCGTCGTCTCATCGCAGTTCGAGTGACAAGTATCGGGACAAAGACAAGGCACGCTCAAGTTCAAGCTCTAGCTCAAGTTCCAACAAAGATAAGGAACGAGCATCAACTAAGCACAAATCATCAAAATCCTCCTCGTCGTCGTCATCAACATCCTCTTCGTCCACAACTAGCTCGTCCAAAGATCGCAGTCGCGATAAGGACAAGGAGCGATACTCTAAGAAAGAGCACGAAAAAGATAATAAATTAATGCCACCGCCGCCGTTACTCGCATCCGATAAGAAAAAGGATGTCGAAGGCGATGTACAGTCAAAGTCCAAATCGATACCTATTCTATCGAGAAAGGCATCGATATCAATTGAAATACGCCGTGATACTGAGAAGACGGCTACCGTTAAGACATATCAATCGAAATTTCGTTCGCATGGTCTAACGGAGGAAGCGCCACCGCCGCCATCCCGTAAGGGTCTAAAGAAGCCAACATCATCGACGACAGTTGCCGCCACAACAGCGTCGATTCTGCCGTTGCCCACGCTGAAGCGTTCATCCCCGCCGCCCGCCCGGGACACTCCGGCCGAAAAGAAGCCCAAGATTGACATCAACAATGTGAGCGGGCATGTGGAGCGACCAGGAGCTGTTAAATTGATAGCGCCCAAAAAGAGTAAGCAACGATTTAATGAAACACTTACTAACCGCTTTTGTATTTCTTTACAGACGCGCGTGCCACGGGTTTTTGCTTTTGTTTGCTGCTGTTTTTAGGCGAGAACTTCTTGTGTGTATTTTTGTTGAAATCATTTTAAGGAATTTAATTTTCGCTTGGGTGGGTGATTGATTGATTGAATTGATTTATATGGTTATTGATTGAGATTGATTTATTGATGGGGCACATGGCATGAAAAATGATCCTGTTGCGTATTTTTTTCACCCCAATCACATATATATTTATGGGCCAGCAGCAAAAAGGGGCTAAAAGACTGATCGTTAATAGATTGAACTGTGCGTTTAGTTGAAGCAGCGTAATTTGGTCAACAATGAAGATTGGCAACTGGCGGCGGCGTTTGGCATACGGCGTATTTCTGGCAAAGAATCTCAGATTTCTCAACTGTACTGCGCATGCGCTTCCGTGGAAGACGTTGCCGACGACGAGTCTGTTTATTGGTGTTAAGTATTAAACTTTAATCTCGAAACACACACACACACGATATAATGATTTTATTTAGCTTATAAGGTATGTAGATATTCAGCTTACTAACCCACCTACTACATACAAATAAATACGACTTTCCTATAGAAAAAAATACCATTTTTTCTATTGAAATAAAAATATCAAAAAAAAAAACAATTATATCAACGTTGAGCTGGCTGGTTCTTAAAGTTTGGTAGCATATATGAACACGGTTCTTCTGACTTCTAACCAGGTCACACGAGTGTATATCTCTGCCTGTTGATTGATGACTATTATAAGTGTAGTAATTGCAGACGGAAGACTGTAGATTGTAGTAGACTGCTACGTCTATGTTCATGGCGCTACCAAGGTCTGAGAACGGGGCCGCTTTTTACTTGCGATGATGATCAGGGGCGTCTGAGTCTTGTCTGTTAGGGACGTAGTTGAGAGAGGGATACGATGTGCTTTATCCCGGGGTGGATGAGAAGCGCTGTGAGCAGCTCTAGATTTGTACTATGTACAACGATTCACCCCTGTCTCGGGGTTAAGCACGTCTAGTGCTTTTAGGGGGGTTTCCACTGTGAAGCTGTGTATTTTTGTGATCAGGATCGTTTCCTTTTTCTCGTTTTACAAGCACAAAAGCAAAAACCCACGGACAACGTTTAATAAACATTGAAATATGAAGTGTATTCTTTTTTAAGTATATATAAACGTTTTATTTACGTAAAAATTTATAAACAAGTATTGTTATTTGTGATTTTAATATTTCTAGTCAACTCGATTATACATTTATTTGCCATATATACAAGAAATTACAATAGAGAAATTTTTAGACATAAAATATATATTTAAATTGCAAATTGAAGTATTTAATTGTTTATTTTCATTAATATTTGCATTATAATTGAGAATTTAAATACTTATTTAATTTATACTTGCATTATTTATAAAAGAAAAGGAATTATTTCATTTTATTTAATTTTAGACATACAAAAATATATTTGAATTGAGAATTGAAGTATTTATTTATTTATTTTCATTAATACTTTCATGATAATTAAGAATTGCCATTAAATACATAAGTAAATAAAATATAATGGAATGCCAAGTGCAGTAGTTGCTTTATAACTTTATTATTTATATGCAAATAATGATAATCGAATTGAATGGAAATTTATTTGATTTATGCACTCATTTTTCTGCTGTAAACAAAAGTATATAACTGAGTATTCTTACTATTTATACGCTCTTTATTTATGAATTCTCTTACTTATATTTGCAGTACAAACTCTGGTGGAGACGAATCTCTTCTCCGATGCACTGGCGGCGTCCATTGAGCCCAAGAAGGTGGTGAAACGTAAGAAGCTCAGCGCTGGATCGCCAACTGAGAAGGATGCGCCAGTGGCACCGTTGAAATTCTACCAGGATACACTGGATGAGTCGAAGGGTGAGGATAAGTCCGATGATAGCACAAAGGAGAACGATGAGAGCAGAACAGGGTCGCCGGGCAAGGATACGGATGCTGACGATGATGATATACCATTGAAGAAGGTCAAGGAGGATATCGAGCAAAAGGTGCAAAAGGAAAAGGCGCCCGCCGATGAGGAGGTCGCCAGTCCTGATGCCGCTGATGACACACCGGAGGAGCCTAAGAAGCCCGGACCTGGCTGTGGACCCGACGGTCCGCCAGGCGTCCTTATGCTGCACCGACGCAAGGGACCGAAGAAGAAGCTGACCTGGCAAACGGAGGACAAACTCAGCCAGATACGTTACTTCGAGGTAGATCGCTCGGAGCGTGTGAATGTGACAAAGCAGAGTTTCCTCGAAATGCAGAACATGGAGCGGTACAGTGAACGCGATGTATTGCTGTGTATTTTTGTGATCAGGATCGTTTCCTTTTTCTCGTTTTACAAGCACAAAAGCAAAAACCCACGGACAACGTTTAATAAACATTGAAATATGAAGTGTATTCTTTTTTAAGTATATATAAACGTTTTATTTACGTAAAAATTTATAAACAAGTATTGTTATTTGTGATTTTAATATTTCTAGTCAACTCGATTATACATTTATTTGCCATATATACAAGAAATTACAATAGAGAAATTTTTAGACATAAAATATATATTTAAATTGCAAATTGAAGTATTTAATTGTTTATTTTCATTAATATTTGCATTATAATTGAGAATTTAAATACTTATTTAATTTATACTTGCATTATTTATAAAAGAAAAGGAATTATTTCATTTTATTTAATTTTAGACATACAAAAATATATTTGAATTGAGAATTGAAGTATTTATTTATTTATTTTCATTAATACTTTCATGATAATTAAGAATTGCCATTAAATACATAAGTAAATAAAATATAATGGAATGCCAAGTGCAGTAGTTGCTTTATAACTTTATTATTTATATGCAAATAATGATAATCGAATTGAATGGAAATTTATTTGATTTATGCACTCATTTTTCTGCTGTAAACAAAAGTATATAACTGAGTATTCTTACTATTTATACGCTCTTTATTTATGAATTCTCTTACTTATATTTGCAGTACAAACTCTGGTGGAGACGAATCTCTTCTCCGATGCACTGGCGGCGTCCATTGAGCCCAAGAAGGTGGTGAAACGTAAGAAGCTCAGCGCTGGATCGCCAACTGAGAAGGATGCGCCAGTGGCACCGTTGAAATTCTACCAGGATACACTGGATGAGTCGAAGGGTGAGGATAAGTCCGATGATAGCACAAAGGAGAACGATGAGAGCAGAACAGGGTCGCCGGGCAAGGATACGGATGCTGACGATGATGATATACCATTGAAGAAGGTCAAGGAGGATATCGAGCAAAAGGTGCAAAAGGAAAAGGCGCCCGCCGATGAGGAGGTCGCCAGTCCTGATGCCGCTGATGACACACCGGAGGAGCCTAAGAAGCCCGGACCTGGCTGTGGACCCGACGGTCCGCCAGGCGTCCTTATGCTGCACCGACGCAAGGGACCGAAGAAGAAGCTGACCTGGCAAACGGAGGACAAACTCAGCCAGATACGTTACTTCGAGGTAGATCGCTCGGAGCGTGTGAATGTGACAAAGCAGAGTTTCCTCGAAATGCAGAACATGGAGCGGTACAGTGAACGCGATGCCATGAACATTGCACGCCGTGGCTTTGACGACAACATGGAGCCACAAATGGAATGGCGTCCACTCATCGAGCTGGACAATGTACCGGATCATCCCAATGGCAATTTGTCCAAGCAGCGCTTGGTCCAGGCGGAGCGTGAGGCGACCACGTTGCGTGCGCTCTATTTCTCGCCGGACATGATACCGGACAGTGCTGCCGAGGCGGAATTGGAGCCGCATTTCTCGCACGACATTCCCATTATACCCATAGATGATCTCACTGGCAATCCGGATGCAGTTAATGATTATAGCGCTTTGCCTTGGCCAGAGCCGAAGGGTTTTGGTGCAAATAGCGCTGACTTGGGTTTCAATGATGCTGGTCTCAACAACATAATGCCCGGTATACCCCAGCACCCCAATATGTTGCCGGGTAATCCCTTCCAGCCGTTTGGCAACAATTTCATGCCACCAAGTCAACAGTTGCCCATGACTGGACCGCCGCCCATCTGGCAGAACCAAATGACGGGCAGTCCCATGATGAACAATATGAATGGACCGGGACCGGGAGCGGGACTGGGACCGGGTATGGGACCGGGACCGGGACCGGGTCCAGTACCTGTACCCAATGGCATGGATATGAACGGCATGCCGCCAAACTTTATGGGTGGTCCAGGGCCATTTGGCAGCCCTGGCGGTCCGTTTGGTGCGCCGCCACAGGGCTTTAATAATATGAACTATCCGCCCATGATGATGAATGGCGGAGGAACGGGTCCGATGGGTCCAAATGGCCCCATTGGTCCAAATGGTCCCATGATGAACGGACCACCAATGATGAATGGTCCCATGACAAATGGCGGCGGCGGACCACGTAATAACAATAACAATAATCGCAAGAACAATGGCGGCAACTGGCGCAGCGGCGGCAATAACTTTCAAGACAACTCCGGTGGCAATTGGCGTTCAGCGGGCTCTGGCTCCAATCGCGGCGGGGGCGGTGGGGGTGTCAACAACAACAACACTGGCATTTGTAAGCAATTTATGCGCGGACATTGTCACATGGGCAAGGCGTGCAAATACGTGCATCCGCAGAAAAAGCGCATGTAGGAGTTAGCCGAATCTTCTGCGGAAGATTCGAATATATAGATCTCAGTGCAAGAAGACAAGCTTATGGAAATAGACAACGACAGAGTAAATAATTCAGTTTGTCTCTAATATTTCACCATGATCTCCATTTCCCCCCACCCACAACATTGAAATCTCCGCGATATGGAATGTGACCCAATTCAAGGGTCCAGTTGCCAGTTGCCCAAAATGCCAATGAAGACTGTAGCCGGGACGCCGAGAGTATTTGGCTCCCCCAAGGCGCCTAAGATTAATTTTTATCATGTATATATAAATAATTAATTAGTTTTTAACTGTTGTTTAACTGTACTTACATGTATGTATGCATAGGTATAATGTATAAAGCAGAAACTCGTTTCGAATTTCATACACTTCAATTAAATAATCTAGTGTAAGTTAATTTAATAATAAAGACCAAGTCAGATGAAGAAAAAAAACTTTAAATCTCCCGCTAATTATGTCAGAGCAGAGACTATCGCTTAATATCCAGTCTATCGATTGGGATCGTGACTATCGATTGTTGTCTTAAAATTGCCATGTCATCGTTGAGTTCTGTTCTGTTGCCACTGAGTCGAAAAAGGTATATATACTAGGCGAAATACCAGGCGAACAGCATTCACAGCAAGCGCATATTTAAATCCGCGTCGAATTAGAATATTAATGTAACAAAGCAGCATACATATGCATGTGTGTGTGTGCGTGTGTGGAGCAGTGGGCCTTGTCTGCAGCAGTTATGATCCAATGAGAGCGCACCACAATTTATCATAATTTTATTATCATGTGTAATTAGAGAATAAGCATTTAATATATTATAAATAAAAAAATAAATAAAATTGAGATACAGCTAATAACATATATTATAATATATTATTTAAAATTTTAGAAATATTTTAATAAACATAATAAAAAATTTTATACAGTATTATTGATTTAATTAATAATAATATTTAATGTATCATAATTTTATTATTATGTATAATTAGAGAATAAGCATTATATATAATATATATTAAAAAAAAAAAATACATCACAATTTCGCTTAGTCTGAATTCAGGGGTTGAGTTTAAAAATGAACTACCCAACGTATGTTATATAGAAAATCAATGACACATACTTATGTGTCGGTGAGTAGAATTGGGGGGTTGACTAGTTTGTTGCACTTAACCTAAAATTTATAGGGCTTCCATTGGATTTTGTAGCGCGGTGCCAGGTTTTTTGATTCAGTTGCTTGGAGGTATTTCATCATACGACGTGAGTTCCAATGAGAACAATGAAGTTCATTGGGTTTTTGCTGATTTTGTCCGCACTTATCGGAGTCGGAAGTGCTCTAAGTTTTACCGTAACTTCCAGAATTTATATGGATGTGAAGCAGAATAAACAGAAACTAGGTCGTATTACCTTTGGCCTCTTTGGGAAACTGGCTCCCAAAACGGTGGCCAACTTCCGACACATTTGTCTACGCGGCATTAATGGTACCAGCTATGTTGGGTCGAATTTTCATCGGATTGTGGATCGTTTCTTGGTCCAGGGAGGTGATATTATCAATGGCGATGGTACAGGCACCATCAGCATATACGGGGATTACTTCGAGGACGAGGAAAATGCTCTTAGTGTGGAGCATAATCGACCTGGTTACCTGGGAATGGCGAATCGTGGACCAAATACAAATGGTTGCCAGTTTTATGTGACCACAGTGGGTGCAAAGTGGTTGGACGGCAAGCACACAGTGTTTGGAAAAGTCCTTGACGGAATGGACACGGTATACGCCATAGAAGATGTAAGTGCTACATTGTAATCTTTATCAAATCCACTTTATCTGATTGTCAGATGAACTAAGACTTTTTCTATGGTAGAACTTTAGGCTTCCTGAAAGATATTGAATAGTTATATTAATTCCACAATACACACTATTAAATATTTTTTGTTTACTTTAACAAATTAAACCTATCATTAGTTTTACAGAGATATATTTTTGGAATTAGGAAAATTATGATTTCAAAGCTCTGGAAAAATTCGAATAAAATTGTTAATATCTTCTTGATTGCCTTAATTACATATTTTCTTTATTAAATCATAGAAATATATTAGAAAGTTTCAAAATTAAATGTGACAGTCTTGAGTAATGATCATCTTAGAGAAAAGATTTTTTTAAAGAAAGTTTTACCATAGAAACATATTTAAAGTGTTTTTTTTTCTACACATATTTGTCGGAAAAGTGAATTTGATATAGGATAAAAAAAGTAGTCAATTTTGTTACCTAATTTGTGGTTAACTCTCTTGTTGGCCAACAGGTGAAAACCGACACGGACGACTTTCCCATTGAGCCAGTAATGATATCGAATTGTGGCGAGCTACCAACAGAGCCATTTGAGTTCTATCCCGACGACTTCAACATACTGGGCTGGGTCAAAGCAGCGGGATTGCCGGTGACGAGTTCGTTTCTCGTCCTACTAATCTTTCACTACTTTTTCCGACAACTCAACATGTATTGCTGACGGAGTGCACTTGTTATTTTATTTGTTTGCACATCAATTTAACACACATAAATAACTGCATCGCATACTATGGTCAATAAAATTCAATTACCCCACAAAACGTTAAAATCCAAGGGCAAACAAAGTAGTAGTTATTCATGCTGAGATCACACCACGCAGTAGAATTGGCAGAGTTGGTCCCATGTGGAGCTGAAAGGTTATCAAATACAAAAATTATATGAGAACAGAGTTTAAATGAAAATATAAACAAGAAACGAAAGGTTATCCTTGGCAGGCCAAAGATTTTATACCCTAAAAGAGTCTTTGACAGTTGTATGATATAGTAGTAGATATAGGGAAGTAACAAGATAGGGAAGTAGTAAGATATCTTAAAAAATAACCAGTCGGAAAGGCTACAGTCGAAATCGACTATGAGAGACCCTTTACGTATTCTTTAAAAAGAAAATAATAGTATAAATAAGTTTTAAAAAGAATAATAACCGAAAAAAAGTGTGCCTCGGGTAGGTATCAAACTCTAGAGCCACACCGCAAGAGTTTGACCCTCTAACCATTGCGCCATTGCGCCTCTAACCATTACCAGTTTCCTTGCCTCAAGTTGCTTCCTCTAACCTTTGTATATTCGAAATTTTATTTATTATTTTAAATCTCCGGTGTTTATTGTCCGATTGCAATGAAGTTTTCAATACACATCGCAATTAAACTAAGACTAAGACGGACTTTAACAAAACAGCTTAAATATGTTGAGACCAGTTTATATAAAAAGAGACGGACATGGCTATATTGACGCAGCTCGTCGTACTGATTAATAATATATATACTCCAGGGGGTCAGGGGGTCTCTGTAAGGGTACAAATATATATATGACTTACATCGATGTAAATGTAATCGACTATGCGCTGATCACGCTCATAATACTTTGACTCTGGCTTGAATAATCCAACAAGTTTCAATTCAACGCCAGAAAAATTGGAATGATGTGCGGTTAAGATTTTGGCCAGCGTGAAATGATGCTTGTGGTCGGGATAAACCGATGGGTTTAGACTGTTGTAATACTCCTCGACCAGGCGACGATCTCTGTCTGTTATTTCGCGTTGATGCTTCAATATCTTATCGAAATCGAAGGAGTGTGCGTGATTGAGCCTCGGACTTTTAGAGGCATCGAGCAAGCGTTCCCACATATTGCGATATCCCTTGTCAAAGAACTCTGGAGCGGTGCACTTCTCAGCCCAGTAGGTAAACTTCTTGTCGGGACTGAGGTATATATAATAAATGTAGTTAACTGAGTGACATTGAACTCTCTTAACTTACTGGTTATCCACCTGAAGATCAACATAAAGTCCGGGAACTTTGACTGCCGTACGTGCGCATGCAATAAGTTTGCCGGGTCCAAAGAATTGCAAACGCAGCTCGAATCTTCGGATCGTGTCGAGAGTGAGGGGACCCAGGTCAAGGACATAGGCGAGTTGTTCACACGGCAAAGGTTGCACCGTGAAATGCTTAACATTTGATGGTCTATGTCCCTGTGTCTTGTGAAAATTGATATATTTCTGATACACCTTCTCGTGTGTGCTGTAAAGTTCCGGATTGACACGCAGTCGATGCAAATAACGCTCTGTGACAAGCATCTGATTGAGCACAACGGCATTTGGCAGTTCCTGATTATTATTGACTAGGACATACGTCTGTACCATCTGGAATAGCTGAAAGTCATGATAACGCTGTCGAGCAGTTGTCATGTCTTCATCACTCTCCGACAGCTCGGAAAAATCCATGGTCAGCGAGTCCTCCTGTTCGTTCTCCTCGTCAAAGCGACCCCTCAAGTCCGGATCGACCTCTGTGATACTTTTGAATATCTCATAGTTATATATTTTACGCATATACGTATATTCCTCGATAATTTCTGACATACTCTGCTCAACTTGCGGCAACGTAGTCGATATATTCAATAAAGGCAATACACCCTGTCCTCGCAGCCGAAAATAGTTGTTAGCACTGTTGTTGATCAGCACACCAAAAGTGCGCACAAAGTTCTCGTTGAAACCAAGAATGCCGCAGACCTTGACTCTATCCGAGCCCAAGGGCTCCAAGTCCATCTCCTTCTCCTGCATGATCCTGGCATAGCCATCAATAAGTAGTTTTTCCTTGTTCTCATTCCTCATCGGCATCAGCAGTAAGTGGAGTGGATATTTCGTTACATTCGAAAGGCGAAATGTGGTGCAGAAACTCTCGTACCAAGGCTGAAATAAAGTTTATCGTATTTTTAGGATACGCCCCCCGATCACAATACTTACTTGGATATTGAGATAGATATTGTCTTTCTGGAATTTAATTTTCTGTGCCAAATTGACAAGTGTCACGGACAAATACTGGCTACGTCCACCGATTACGTCCAGTTGGAAGAGTGACTTCAACTCGTGAGCACGTCGTATATGGGGTAAGTGAAGGAGACAACCTTGATGCTGTAGTTTATCCAAGAGACCGGACTTTTCATAGAAATATATGAAACGATCGGAGAAACAGTATTCCGAGGATGGGGACGACAACTGTTGGCTGGATTCGATGTTTAGCTGTCCGAGAATATCATCGATAGTGTGCTGGACGAAACTCGATGAACTGTGTTCATCGCTATCATCGAGGGACGAGTCCACCTCATTCATTTGTATGATAAAGCGCCGATGCTCCAGATCGATGTCATTGACAATTTCATCTATGATGTCGAGTATCAAATTGCCGGTTTCCGTTTCCCTTTGCAATTGACAGCGACATTGTTGGTAACGCAATGTCAAATTGGGCTCATCCTCACAGGTGAAATTGTACTCGAGAGTGCGTAATATTTGGGAAAGAACTTCAGCCACTAAATCCTCAGGATCGTCGTCGCCTATAAAATGCTCCGATACTTCGATACGCTTCCATTTGTAATTGGCCGTGGCGCAGCCGTTATTGATGATTTCTACGCAATCATTGAAGGGCTGGCCACGATCAAAGAGCACCAACTCCGGCTGCAGGATTTGCAGTTCGGGCACCAGTACCGAAAGTCGCAGCAGTAGAGGTTTCTGCATTTTACCGACAGCAAACACACTAATGCGACCTTCGACCTGTCGGCAATATAATTGCTTTACCATCGCTTTGTTAAGCATCACGAATATATCTTTCCTTTCAAATTTACTCATAGATACACTGATTTTCTTTTCAAAATTATCCCCGTAGTTCTCCTTGATGCGAAACGGTCCCTGGACTTCAAGTATCACATCCTCAACGGGCAGAATATTGTGATTAATCAATTCGGCAGTTTCAATATGCGAACGTTCTTTGAGCGGGTAATTGGGTTGATAGTTGAAGGTCAGTTGCTTGCGATCCCAACCCAATTCACACTCGATAAAAGTTGCTTTCGACGTTACCTTAATCACGTTCTTACGCTGTGGATGCAGTACGTCTGTAATTTCCCACAGAAAATCACAGAAAAATTCTCCTTCTTCATAGCCACTGATCAGAATGTCAATATAATCCTCCGTATTCTGCGGTATCTCTAATATTTTTGGAATTATTTCGAATCGCGCTGTCAGCGGCTGGTTGGCACAGGCACTCGGCTTCAATGCCGGATTGTAAGTTTTTAATCGTGAAATTGCCACACGATAAGTTCGAAGTCCTCGGTTCATAACTTTAGCCCGAAACTTGTGTTTAAAGATATTCGCTTGAAAGTCTTCCTTTAGGTCGGTGAATAGTACATCGGCATCAAAGCCTTTTCTAAGATTGGGCTCAAAATAAAATGGCACTCCTTCGACCAGAAATGTGATGGGTATTTCCATAATATGATCGAACTGTAGATCTAAGTAGAGTGTATTCTGGTACAGATCTGGATCGCGAAACATAGAGACCAATGTTGTGTACATGCTCTGCCCGGTTGGAGCCAACATTCCGCCGCGTACTGTCAGATGCTGAAACCTGATGTCTTTCTGTGAATATACAAAATTAAAAATAAATTAATAAATAGTAGTAATTATGTTTTTATATATTAATTTATCATATCATTTCTTATAATAATTATAATATATATATATATATATAAATTTAGGAAATTTGTATAAAAACATCAAGGTTTTAATACATTTCGATGTTTATAAAATTAATGAGATCTAAAATACTATTCGATACTATCAAAAAATGGGAGGAACATCGATAGTATCGATAGTTCTCCGAAGTTTTTAGAGCACCAAGGCGAATTCAGTTGCAGGCGAATTCGCATCACCGTAACCGAGCGACCTAAGAAGATCGGAGACCGGGACGACGAAGGGAGTTGCAGTTCGGCCTCTGACGTGGAAAATTGCAAGAAAATCAGCTCAAACGACGACTGAAGATTACTGTTTCTGTATTTACTCAATTATATAATAAACCCTATATATTTAATTAAATATAACTTACCAATTTCATAGTTAACTTCGTGTTTGTTGGCGAATGATTGTCGATGTAGAAATGAACCTTGTTCTCCTCATAAATCTGTATCCGTCGATGCACAAACATGGGCGTAATACGTATTTCCGTGGGCAGAACATTTCCGAATAAATGAAATGGATAAGGATGCGGATCACCGACTATTTTCAATAGGCCGGACAGCTTGTTTTTACCCAGTACATGGAAAACAACAAGACACTTGGCCATCGCCTGAGACTTTGAACCGATGTAAAATTTCCAGGTGCCATCACGAAAACCCATTTCATTTGGCTGTCAAGGGGAGATACGATATGATATGATATGATATGATATATATGCTGAACACTTGACTTACAATGACATCAAAGTGTATAAAGCCTCCGACAGGTGAGACATTGGTAAAAAGCATATTGAAATTATATTCTTCACCCGCATAGATAGTGCGTTCCGTCAAATTGATGATGTTATACCAGTCGATTTCCGGGGTACAACAACTGTACTCAAACCACAGTTTCGAGCAAAGATATTCCGATTTAATCAGTGTCTTGTGCTGATGTTCCTCACTCGACTCTGAGTTTGTCGTGGCCATTGCCGGACAAATACGCACCGTCAGCGATCGATTGAAGTAACCGACTCGATTTGGTATGATCAGTATGGTAATACTGCGTCCAGTGTTGGGCCTCAGATATATGATCTCATTATCGCAATACACTTCATTGGGATCACTTGGTATACTGTTCCAGTCCATGAAGATGAAATTGTTGTGCTTCTGGAATATACTAAAGTAGTTGGTGTCCAAGAGATCCTCTAATGCCGCCTGAAGAACGCGTTTATCTGTCTCAGATTTGTCAAAAACCTTTTGCTTCTTTAGGTTCTTCAACAGATTACTGGCCATAATGGGAATTGGCTCTGAAATTCAAGCATAACAATAATAATAATAATAATAGTATAATTCTAATATTTACCCATAACATCCTCTTCAAATTCCAAGCTATACACCGACTCGTTGACTGTATATGAATTCTCCGATTTCAAATCATATCCCATTGAGCTTAGTTCAATGTTCTGATCCGTATCAAGATTCTCGAGAAGATCCTCATGGGCTCTTTGCAATTCCTTGATTGGATCTCGAACCGTAATAGGCAGTATTTTGTTTGACTCTCGAATATTGAAGATCAAGGGTTGTTCCTCACCGTCCTCAGTGGCATGAACCTGAAGGGTGATTGGAACGGCCAGCGGATTCATTAAGAGCATGAAGCGTTTTTGTGGCACAGCAAACGGTATAGTTCCAAATTCCACAAGTTGTGGAAATGTGCGAAGCTGTACATGTTGTCCAGTGCCTCTGGGATGGGATGGATGGTGTATAACTTAAAAAATTAATTTAAAACTATCATGCTTGCATTATCTACACTTTAAATGTCTAAAATTCGATTGCGATCAAATGTTCAGTACACATTGCAATTAAACTAAACTTTATGTATGCCGAACTTGGAGCTTCTATCTCTTAAATTACTCGTGTTATTCGGGAATTTCCGAATTTTGGGGGCGGAATAGGGCATGGCAGAATTATAAAACAACCTTGAGCATTGTGGATGCTTCAGAAGTCTCTGAGATTTAGTTGTTCATACAGTAGGACAGACGGACATGGCTATGAGATCTGCCAGAGTAATTCCTACTTATATCAAGCAAGGATTTTGAGAATTGCAAGGTTTTTCTCTGTGTTGAATGCATGTGAAGCGAGTTTCCCTTCACTTTTACTAAACAAATTGCTTACTTTATCTGCACACTATAATACAATCCATTCTCCACCTTGAAGCGCAGTGTAATCGCAAAACGGGAGGGAACCGTGATAAAGAATGATAAGTGAAATATGCCACGTTCGCAGGGACTCAAAACAAATCCCTCGGTGGGCGTAATTCGCATGCCACATGATTCCGGGTCTAGACAGTCCTTGAACTTGACTTTCGCGGTCACATCTGGATAAGTAAAATGATATTTGTAATTAAGTGAGTTAAGTTTTGACCGACCACCGACCATCCACATTCAGAAACTTGATGAAACAACAATGCTCCTCGCCCAGATATATCTTTCGAAAGTCAACTACCTTCGGAAACACTTCAACTTCGATGCCTGAGATTTCGCCTTCAGTTACGATATAATGAGACTCGATGCATTCATTGGCATCGGTGAAACAAAAGTATATCTTGGTGCGCTGAAAGAAAGGTGGTTCCATGCTTTCGGGAAAAGCAAAAGAATCATCGTAGACCGGTTGAAATACCACGTTAACTTCGTAGGATGAAAAGGGTTCGAGGGCTTCAGGTCCATCAAAGTGAAAGTGCACGGAAGCTTCCTCATTATAGACAATAGATTGACTTCTGGCATCCTCGTCGAAGTCATACATCAGTATACTGTGCATGCTGATGGCTTCATCGAACATTTTATTCGAATACTTGGATCCCGCTGAAGTTCCTTCCGATTCTCGATTCCCATCCGAAACACGTTCGTTATTAAACTCGCTTTTCATATTAACCAAGTGTGGACTCTCATTGCATATATTAAACGATCGTTTTGTCTCCTCACCGAATTTGGAACGACCAAATATAATGTGACCTCTGCTCAGGTAAACAGACATCGACTTGGGTGTAAAATCAAATAACACCAGTCGAGGCGGAGCTGCAAAGTGGATGTTCAATCAATAACAACTTCCATGATCATCTTCTATTAATACATACCCACTGCGAACTTGATGTTGAAGAATCCCTTGTACTCCTGCAGTTTATGTGCCTCAAAGTCTAAGAGCACCTTTACATAGTCTTCTGCGAGCACCGTGGTTTTGTTCAAATAATTTAGATTGAGTCCTTTGTAGCTACTGCAATTGTGAGTTAAAAAATGTTAGAGAAATATTTGAATTAGGTAAATTCAGCTTACTGACTTTCTATACTTCACTTTCACGGGATTCTTGGAGGGATTATAAATGATCATTTCATAATAACTCTTGTCTTTGATAACAGCAGAGGGAATGGTAATGTGCTCACAATGCGACGGTTCTTTGCACTGACTTAAGACTGAGGAAGATAACAGAAGAGAATACAATCGAAATTAAAATTAAACAATCCGAATATCGGGGCGGGAGTGATAAAAACATAAATATTATTTATGCATAATAAGTACTTACCAATTATTGGCACTTCGAATGTAATGTTGGGATGAAAGCTGTGAATAAATACGTGACGACGACGATTAATGTTCTTCGACGTTGTGCTGCGTATAACGATCTTCACAATCATAACTTTGTCTGTCTCAATGTAACGATTGAGATCTGGTTGAGAACACGATATCACCGTATCCGAAGGACTGTCCGTGCTGAACTCGATCAGACGAGGATACTGAAAAATGAAGAGATTTTGATAAAAAGCGATGAAATTATGAAAATATGCTATGGGGAAATACCAGTCCACTGTTGCGAATCGTTAAGGCCAAGCCATAGGTTGAGTTCTTCTGGAAACATCGTTTCTGTATCATCAATCGTGGCGCAATATGCAGGGAGTCCACCAAATTGGCATAATCACTAAAGTCTGCAGTGGCAAATGGAATAAAAGCTGATCAAAATACTCAGAGTCACCTCGTCCACTTACACTCTTTGGAAATGCAGCAAATGCTTGACTTAAACCGAGTACTGCGAGTAGAAGGGCGAGACGGTCTACCATCGATGTCATCCTGTCCAGGTGCTGGAACTGTTACTGATAATGGGGTTGGCGGAGGCGGAGGTACAGGTGGGGCATTCACCAATTCGGGCGGCGTACCCCCATCACTTTGGCTCCCATTCTGGGGTAGATTTTGTATAAAGTTCTTTGGTCGGCAGTCCGACAGCATGTTTCAATTTCTATTGAAAATATACACAAATACTTCTGTATATTTTTGTAACACACAATTGTAAGTATATTTTTGTAACTTGCTATTTTCCTATCGAATAGAAAAGAAAGCAAACAGAGCGCTCAAATAGCTACTACTTTTTCTGTAGTTACTATTACTATATCTTTAATTTCTACTACTCTTTCTGTAGTTCCTACTACTATTGCTGGAAATACTATTACTATTTCTGTAATACTACTTTTTCTTTAGTTACTATTACTATATCTTTAATTTCTACCACTCTTTCTGTAATTTGTACTACTCTTCTTGTAATTTCTACTACTATTTCTATAATACCTATTTTCTGTCCAAGGTCTACGCAAAACTGACCAAAGTTTATGTTATATAGAAAATATCACCTTAAAATCCGACATGATTTTCTTGTCAGCCCAATACATTTTATTGTCTACTGCTCGTTGCCGACCGGTCGATGTAATTCCTATTGGTAGAGAGTGCTTGCGTCATTCTATCTCACAAGACACACACATTTTGGCAAGAACAATCGTACATTACTGATACGCCCCGTTGTTGCTTGGGAAAACAATTTCAATTTGGCAAAACGCAACGCAGCGTGTGACCGACAACATGTCGAACTTGTCGAGTACTAGGCATGCAGGCAGAAGACAGCCGGAGCCGTAGACGGAGACAAGTCCGGAGTTAAAGTTGGAGTCTGAGAAAAGCCGCAATGGAGCGAATGCAGTCGCAGCGCAGTCGGCAGCGCTGTCGGCAGCTGCGCCAACCGCAGAGCTGCCAATGCACAACAAAGTCGTTTCTTTCTCAGCCTTATTTATTTGTTGGTCGGTTCCGTTGATCTGCTCTTTCTGCATTTGGCAAAGGCGAAATGTCCTGCCTTTTGTGCAAAATTAATGATATGGCCTGGGCTCGAGTTTGGAGCATCGACGTGCGGTTTGGGTCGACCATCGACTGGCCTCGTCTATTGCCCATTTTTATTGTCAACGAATGCAAGTAAAAAAAAAAACTGCCCCAAAAAGCTGTGCAACTAGAAAACCCGTAACAGGCAACCCGCAGCCCGCAACCCGCAACCAACAACCGCAAAACGAACAAAGAAAATTGAAATGAAAAGGGCAACACAGAGGCGAAGAGACGTAGAATGTGCAGATGCCAAACTATTTTGCATGTGTTTCCCCCCATTTGTTCTTTCATTTGTTTGTGCTTCCATGCCATTCTCAACCCCCTGTCCATTCTGTGTTTATTATCGCCAGCAAAGCGCTTATAAATCACGCCACTTCACATGCACGAACAGCAGGAGGAGGAGCAAGAACAATCCAGGGACACAGATAATGGAAGCACTGTCCACTGTCCACACATGTCAGTTGCGAGCAGGCAGACAAAGATATTCGAAAATTGCGTACAGTACAATGATGAGAATTGGGAATTCGTCATTTAAATTTTATTAAGAAAATTAGCGGAGCAACAATGGAAAGACCTTTGAGGGGTGACATTCCACCCTAATGAAGGGAATTGCTGAGTCAATTGTAAATAAAAGGGCTGTAACTGAGTGTGGCCTGAAATTCCTTGCTTGAGGGAAATGAAGATGGTATCACATGATGGCCACAGACGGACTAGTTGTTATCGTCGAAGCAGCTCATATATCCAAGGTAAGTTACAGGCTCCACTTTGCCCTGGTTCTCTGGTTCTCTGGTTTCAATAGCACCACAAACACAACTGAAAGCAGAAAAAGAAAAAGAAGTATAAAGAGGAAGCGACCCAAGTGAGCGGTTTTTATATGCTCGGCTTATGTGGTCCTTACGACTGTAAAGTGGCAATTCTTTAACAATTTATGTTGCCAAACCAAAGTCGAGTGTGTGTGTGCCTTGGCAGGAGTCTAGTAGTAGCTGATATAACAGCTTCTGCAAGCACACAGTGCGAAAAACCAAGTTTTTCTTATTTTTAACTCAACTTAACTTGATTTCTTACTAAGATTGAAATTACAAATGACGAGGATCTCAATTTTATGTCAACTCCGAAAAGTATACTATGTTTTTGATATAAGTATTTATAGCACAGAGCAACACATAAACTCATAGTCAAATTAACAAAAACTAAATCTTTCGGTTAGTGTTATTCTGTTAAATATAGTCTAATATAGCATCATATTTTTCTTTCAGTGCAGCTACAGCAACAGCTGACGCCAGCTGAGATCGCGTCGTCGTCCTTTCGTTGCCCCTTCTCTATGGTTCTCTATGGTTGAAGGGTTCGCTTTTTATTTTGTTGGACCGTCGGCTGTGAAATTTTCGTGAATTTATGAGCACTTGAGAGCAGGCGCCATCGCCAGCGTCAACGGCATCGCCAACGGCTGCGTTGTCCTCAACGACATCCTGTCCACATTCCCATTCCCCCTATTTGAACCCCATCCTCATTCTTGTCGGCGACTTTGTTGGCCTAATATAAATTTCAACTTTAACAACAACTGTGAGCAGGGGTCGAGGTCGTTGTTGAGCATCGCCCGGCAACATTTTAATGCGCGTCGCGGTAATTTTTTTCTTTTTGAGACCCTGTACTTAAAAAGTAGCAAGGGCCTATTAAGTTTTAATCCAAGAACAATGGGCGTAAGAGGCAGACGGAAGCGTGGAAGACCACATAAAGTGTATATATTGTTGTCATTATTTCTATTAAATATTTCATTATTATTAATTAAAAAAGTTAAAAATAAAAAGAAAAGTAAAACAAATATTTAAAAAACTACAACTTCTTACGTCTGATGCGGGGTTTGAGCCCAGGACTCTCCGCTAGCGCAACAGTCGTGCACGCTACGTGCTCTGTCAATAAGACTGTGTATGTATCTACTCAGCCAATGAGCCTAATTGCAAATTATTGCTACACAGCCCTAATTATAGCTGTTCACAGTTTTCATTTAAATTTTCCACTGTTTCGATTAAATCAAATGGCTGCGCAGATACGCGTACTGGGCAAATAACAGTCAATCACTCTCGACTGTAGCCTTCTGACTGGTTTTTCCCGTTTCTAAGTGGCAGGCAGCGGCGCAATAAAACGCTCTCCAAATACTATGAAAGGATTGCGGCCAAGTGTGCTCGCTCGTAAATCGTAGACGCAAACCCTTCGCCGTCGCATAAAAATTAGTTTACGTGGCACATAATTTTACATTAATTTCATTTCAAATGACCGAAGTGGGGTCACTCTGACGACAGACTGCGTATGAGTGTATGCGAATAGTATATGAGTATATATGAGTACATTCAGCTGCCACCCACTCAAGCACAGAGAACAGAGCACGCTTTGCCAAAAACCACTTTGCCACATTTTAAAGTATCTGTCACATAAAGTACACACAGACTGCTGTTGCCTGTGGCCACAATCCAAGAGGGAGACAGAGAAGTTGCCGCTGCAAGCAGAAAACAAAATGCAACAAAATATTTTGTTTTCCTTCAGCTGTAGCATATACTAGAAAAAACAAGGAGGCCAACAAAAATAAACACAAATGCTTATAAAATGATAAGTTGTGTTGCTTCAAGACGCTGACGTTGGCGTTGGCGTTGACGTGGCGTGGTGAAGTCAAGTGAAATGTATGAGCAACTGAATAAGCCACAACACTAACAACACTAACAACAAGAACACTAAGAACAACCACTATCAACAACAAAAACAGATGCTGCAACATTATCGTTGTCAACGTCAGCGTCGATGTGCTGAGGAAATATTTTGTGTGAAATTATTGCAGCAGAAGGCAGCAAGTCAAAGTGAAGTCAAAGTCAACAATAAAGAAACTGAGAGTATGCAATACTTTTCTTCAGGGTTCGCAGATAAGATTTGAGTTTAAAAATAAAGCCAAACCTAAGTGAGAAAATCTCCGATATACTATCTTAAATCTATCTATCTACCTTTTTGTTTATTTCAACCCAGGACTCTCCGCTAGCGCAACAGTCGTGCACGCTACGTACTAAGACTGTATCTAGTAAGCCAATGAGTCTAATTGAAAATGTTTAGTACACAGCTGTAATTGTATTTGTTTGCTTAATTATTCTTTAAAAAGGAAATAATAGTATAAACCTAAATAAATTTGTAAATAATAAATAAATTTTCAAAAGAATAATAACCTAAAATAACAAAGTGTGCCTCTGGTAGGTGTCGAACTCCAAAAGCACACCGCAAGAGTTCAATACTCTAACCATTGCCTCAATGCAGCCCTAGTCGATTATCTGGCAAATTACCAGATTCCTTGCCTCAAGTTGATGCTGATCAAGAATATACTTATATACTTCATGGGGTCTGCCAGGCTTCCTTCGACCTGTTACCTGTAAATGATCTAAAAATTATAATTGTTACGGTAGCTGGTTTTCGCTCTAGGTAGGCAAGTTAAAATCTAATGGAGGACTACAGCTAATTTGTGTGACAAATTGCTTAGACTGCTTTGACAAACGCTCAACCAAATAGCCAGTTAATATAAATGAAAACTCATTAAAAATTTACAACCGATTGACTGCACAATGTTCAATGATATTTGGGCAATTCCCTGACATTGTCCTGCCATCGAGCAGGCAATATAGGACGTGTCCGTGTTGCCAAATGATGCATTCAGTCAGCGGTCATATGGTACACGAACCATCATGCAGTAACCAGAACCATCCAAACCCTGTCTCTCAACCCATTGCAATTTATGCTAATGCTCGTTAGTGAAATCAAACAGCAACAGCAGTGAAACAATTGTGTAAACAACAGGGCCGTAAAGCAAACTACGTGTACAAGCGACTGACAGACAGACAGACAGACTGACAGACAGACAGACAGGCTGAGGGACCGACAGCATCGATGCAGCTGTCGGTTGCACAAAATATTGACGCATATATTGCCAGTGACAATTAATCTACTAATTGCCAATTTAAGCACGTAAACCAAACAGTGGCAACAGCATCGAAACTGCTGCTGGTTCTGGCCATGTCAGTGCCTTGACAGGGGCGTGGTCAGTCGGTCGGAGTAACTGACAGTTATGGGCTGCCAAACGATTTGAAAAGTATACGTGGACTGCAATTGGAACACATTTGTAACTACAGATGCAACGGCAACGGCAACGGCAACGGCAACTGCATTTGATTTGTCGTTCGAGCCATGTGAATGACATTCGAGTACTTCAACGCAATTAGAGCTAATGAAAGTCAACAGAGTAGTAGTGTTGTAGTATCTCTGGCACACAGTGCGTATGAATAATCAGGAAGCAAACTCGTAAATACATAAATTAGTTTTGGTTGTTGACACGCCGATTTGATTTACGGATCGCACTACTGCGACGTGCCAGCTTCTCTCCGGATGTGAAATCCGAGCAACTCACACAATGGCTGCCTAATGAACATACTGATGTCTTGCCTCCCGTTTACTTACATTGAGGCGCAAAGTGTGCTCTGAATTTTCACTACATTTTTGCAATATTGTAAAACTTTTCCGGTTCGGAGATGTTGGGGAAATTGGGTTGACTTTACAGCTAAATGCACAGCATTGTTGTTGGCATTGGCAGCACTGCCATTTTCTTTGCCGCAGCTCATTAAATTTAAGCAATGGCGGAAAGCAAAAAGTAAACCACAAAAAATCCTTTTGCCTTTTGGCAGCAATTGAAACACAAAGAGCGTCATTGTCATCTCCGTCGACGTCATTTACCACATTCAAAATGTCATTAAAAGCATACTAAAATTAATTTGTAGCAATTAGTTGCAAATTGCAAGAAAGCAACAAAGAAAACAAAACAAAGCAAAAGAAATGAAATGAAAAGAAAATGGCAGCAAAGGGCCAGAGTTTTCCTTTCTTTTTCCCACTCGTCGTCCAGCGCAAGAAATTGCTCAACATTTTTATGTGTTTTTGTGCATTTAGAAAACTGTCTATGGAATGCTGAGTAAAATCATAAAAACTCGCTGGCAATTGCGCTTTATGCGACCGGCAAGAAGAGGGGGAGTTAAAGAAGGTTGGCAGAATTTAGTAGAGCATAAATAAATGCTGTGTTATTTTTGGCAATTATTTTCACATTCGAGTGTCTGTCCTCCAATGGAACTCATTTGTAATTTGCAGCCGGAAAATGCTCGCATTGTGCTCAGCTGTTGCTGTTGTTGTTGCTGTTGTTGTTGCTGTTCCTATTGTTGTTATGTGACTGACGCCATTAATTAGCCTCCTAGTCGGCCTCAGTCAGCGCCAAGGACCGATAGACATCTTGGTGCCAGCATTTGTCTTGACAGGCAACATTTAGGGGGAAGAGCCAGAACTCTGGTTGGGGATACACATTGCGAAAAATTTAAGTAGTTTGTTCATTAAACCCTACATTTAAAACTAGATATCGCACTAAGATTGAAATCACTTTTAAGGATCTCGATCTTATTTCAATAATAAAAACACTCCTTATACTTGTTTAAAGCTAAGGGTCTAATTATGCAATTAATCAGCGTGGGTCTTAACGCTTTTTAGTTAGTGTGAAAGTAAAGGAAGACTTTATATAGACTTAATACATTCTTAGACACTTTACTTTAAAAAAAGTATAATGGGCAATTAAGTTTGTCAAAAAAAAGGTGCGTAACAGGTCGAAGGAAGTCTGGCAGACCCCATAAAGTATATTCTTCTCTCTGTCCGTCTGTCCTGCTGTATGAGCACCTAGATTCCACAGACTATAAGAGCTAGAGTAACCAAATTTGGTGACCAGTCAACTTCGAGTGGTTATACTAATTTTCCATAAATTCGTATTTATATCAAGTATGAATTTTACTTATAGTACTACGCTTTTCTTTCGCTCTGTGTATGGATTGGAAATGGTTTCAGTTCTGGGAATGGAAATGGAATGGATGGGAACCGTATGACACATGTTGTCAGCGTGCTCATCTTTCTTGTTGCTGCTGCTGCTGCTGCTCCGACTATTTTCGCCGCTAATTGGAAAATGTCACAATTTATTTTATTTTTATGTTTAATTGGATTCTGCTTGGCAAAAGTTTTTGCCCCCGGGCTGGGGACATCGCCTTGTCGCCTAGGTACGACGCATGATAATTTTCTTAATTTGCCCGCCTTGATGAGCAGGCAGATAGTTGGCGAGCTAGGGATATAGAGAAAGGCAGTGAGATGCTGGGGAAATGCTGCTGAGCGAGCGAGTAAGCGTAGAAACCGAAACTTTTTCCATTTTCCTGATGGCATGTGTACGTGTAAAAGTTTTCCCCACTACTAGTAGGAAGTAGGGAGGACACAAGCTCACGACGATGACGATGACTCTTCAAAGGTGCAAATAAAGTAAATTATTAGTTTCTTCTTCTTTTCCCATTTCCTCAGCCTCCCCCCGCCCCTTCTGCTGCTTCTATATCGTCTTCAGCTGATGCTGCTGATGTTGTTGGTGTTGCTACTTGTGGATTTCCGCTTCAATTACTTGCGCTGCTCGCATAAATTTCATTTGACAAACTTGTTTGATAGTTGGAGCAAGGTACACATAAGCACACACACACATGCAGCTAAAATAAAATAGAGAAAAAAATACCAAGCTGCTCACATACACTCAGAAAACAAGCCGAACGTTATGGGCACAGGGTATAAAAATACAGCTGATAAGCGTTAATTTTGCTATAATCTTTAGAACATATTGGAATCTCAAATCAACCAATTTTTAATCATTATTTAATATTTCTAGGAACTGTTAAAGTAACTTAGTAACATGAATTTTAATTAATGAAAATAATATCTAGGATAATTAGAACACTTATTATTGTGTAGCAGGTCGTTTTTAGACTTTACATAATTATTTATATAACTATTATAATTTCTGAGTGTGCAAAATTGGAAATGTCTCTAAATTACATATATTGCTTGCCCCAAAACATCTTTTTTGGGCTACTCGCTTGTTTGGATGCTAAAATTCCTTTGCCACACATTTGGTTAAGTAAAATCCTATATAGACATTTAAAATGCTCATTATAAATGAGCAGGTGAGATTTGTTTCATATGTGCTAAGCTAAAGCTTCGCTTTGAAATCAAAGACGTCTTTAAGTATAATTTCTCCGGCATATAAATAAATCACGTTGTCTGAAGATAAAAAGCTTTATTGGCTTCATTTAGGCTGAAAGAGAAGACGCAGCAGCAACAGGAGGTACGGTAAGGGGCGCTGCGACGTCAGAGCGGTGGCTTAATGAGATATGCGTTACGTATACGCCGCTTAGGCAGCGACCGTCGTAGGCAGCGCTGTGTGCTACAGTGCGCATAATAAATTTTCATTTTAATGACTTAACGCATAAAAACAAGAGCAACAGCACAAACAACAACATCAGCAACAATGCACAGGTTTACAGGTGTTGTTGTTTTTATTACCATTTTGAGTTCGCCCCTTGTTATACCCTGTGGGGGTATTTTAAGTTTGTTGAAAGTATGTAACGGGCAGAAGGAAGCATGGCTGACCCCTTAAAGTAAATATATATATTCTTGATCAGCATCAATTGCTGAGTTGATATAGCCATGCCCGTCTATCTGTCTGTCCGCCTGTCTGTCTGTCCGTCCATATGAACGAAAGGATTTCCGAGATGGTAAGAGCTAGAAGCTTGAACTTGGTCTCTCAGCACTGCTCATTTTTGCAGGCACATCGAGTTTGTATTATTTTTTAGATGCCACGCTCCCTTCGCCCACAAATCAAGAAAATGCTCTTAGCAAAAGCAGTTTTGTAGCTAGAGAATCGAGATTTGGCACATATGATGAGTAGCTTGGTGTCGATGTGTCCAGAAAATTTCATCACGATGTCACGCCCCCTTCGCGGGTCTCTGCAGAGTTACAGGGTATATTACGGTCGGGCTGCCGACTGTTCGGCTTGTTTTGTATATTTGTTGTTGCCTTTTTTTTGTTGTCGTACATATTTCTTTACTTCATTTGTTACGCATTTCTGCCGCACCTTCCTTTCCTTCATGTGCCCAAGAGGTTTCACGTAAATGTGTTGGCAAAACATTTTTATGATGACGTGCTAAAGGGATCTCAGTCCTGGCCCCCCATTCGTCCCGCCGCTGTCACGACTTTAGCGCTGTGCAGCAAAAAGTTAATTAGAAATTATGCTCGAGTTGGTATAATACAGCACACACGAGGCAACAACAACATGCACACACAACACCTTTGGGTTATTAGACAGATATTCTCGAATATACTCGTACTCAGACAAACACTCATGCACACACACACACACACTCACACTCACACTCATTTACGTACTCACTCACGCACACTCACGTTTGCTGCATTAAAGTTAAGGCTAATTAATGCCCCGTTTTGATGCCTGCTTAAAAACCGCGTGTCACGCTTTAAAGTGTGAGAATGGCTTTCGGTTTTTATCTTTAATTGAACATCAGATTAGCTTGGACACATATGTATGTCTGTAAACTGGCATATGGCACTGTAGAACTCCCCACAATCACTGGCCGCGGCATCTATGCATACATTATTTACATAAATTCTGCTTCTGTCTTTTCAGCAGTCGCTGTCCCAGCTGCCGCATTGGTTGCACTTTTATTGCTGCACTGGCAGTTGCAACTGGAGGTGGACACAATGACTGCGTCTATCGGAATACATTTGGAATAGAAAAACGAGAAGATTGTGTTGGTTCTATAGAACTATGATGCCTTTGATTTGTATTGTCATAGTTCATCTATTAAATATAATAAATTACATAGCATAAAATTAATTTAAACTGAAAAAAATAATTAATTAATTAACATAAAGTTAAAAAATCAACTGAAAACTCTAATTAAAAACAATTTTATCTAAAAATTCCAATTAAAGTAAAAGCCTCAGGAATATTGTAACCAAATTTGGTTACTCTAGCTCTTATAGTCTCTGAGATCTGGGTCATGGCTATATCGACTCGGCTGTTGATGCTGATCAGTAATATATACATATACTTTATGGGCTCATGCTTTCTTCTGCCTATTACATACATGTAACAAACTTTAAATATCCCCACAGGGTATAAAAGCCTTAACTTCTCCGCAGTTTCGATAAGTTCGTGTTGCACGACATGAAATGCTGTCGTCTCTAGCCAAAGCTAAACTCTTGTTGTGTATTGTTTTGCTTTTGCATTCTTTGTCTGCGATTTGCAGGCGGGCTATGCTGCCCGTCCGGCTCTATCTTGAACGAACTGTGTCAACGACACAAAGCCCGGCATAAATCCCCGACATTGCCCCGCCTCGAAAGCTGCTGCTGCTGCTGCTGCCATTGTCACTTGGTTTGGCATGGAACCAGGCGAAAATATGACAAAACTTACACACACACACACACACAGCTTTAAAGCTCGGTAGAAAGAGAGGAGAGAAGGGGACAGGAGAGGAGAGTAAACGGAGCCAGAGTGATTCTAAATTAAAAATTTTGCACCACGCAAAAATCAGCGATAAAAAAAATTATCAACAAGAAGAAGCAGCAGAAATAATACAGAGACAGCGGACAGTTCGCCAGGGGAAATATAATATTCGCAGTCAATTTTCTTTTATGTATGTGCCACACACTCATGCACATAAGTATACGCACACACACAGCCGCTGCTTTCATTTTTATAGCACTAAGCATATATTTCTAACTTGGCATATGCTTTTCTTTTGCAATTATTCGCCAGGACTTGTCCTGCAACTCTAGCTTGCATAGCCTGGTGGCAACTCTGTCAGCTAGGTAGTATGTAAATATGCCTGTGTGTATATTTTTAATACATTTACTTTATGCGAAAGTCACACAACATCAGGCCAAAAACAAAACACACAAAAAATTGCCATTGTGCCCTTATCAACAAACACATCAAGAGTGTTTTGCTCGATGGCACATTGGGGAGCAACTCCATGAGCGGCAGATGAGCGGTGTGTCTGTATGTGTGTGTGTGTGTGTGTGTGTGACAGTGACTAATAAAAGCGCTCGAATGGCCATCGACCGTCCCTGATTCCCTGCTACCTCCCTCCCAGCCCAAAAAGCAATATAATAGTCAAGCGGCAGCGCGCGTGTAATATGCATACAATATTTTCATTTTGCCGCTTTATTTTTTTTACAGTTTTCATTTGTTACTGCAAAAACAGCGACAAAAACAACTAACAACATTGCTGTCGAAATGCTGGACTTAAAGATACCCTGTATCGAATTCTAATATAGCAATGTAGTTGGATGATAGAACTACACGGCAAGAGTTTGACACTCTAACAATTAGGCCAATGCAGGCGTTGCCAGTTTCCTTGCCACGAGTTGCTGCCTCCAACCTTTATATATTCGAACATTTATTTCAGTACTCATCGCAATTAAACTAATCTTAAAGTATGCCGAATTTGGAATATGTATCTTTAAAATTACTAATGTTTTTCGGGTTTATCCGATTTTTGAGGTCGGAAGCGGGCGTGGCGAAATTATAAAACAAACTTGACCTTTGTGAAGATTTCAGGAGTATTGTCAAAAATTGTGGTTACTCTAGCTCTTATTGTCTCTGAGATCTAGGTGTTCATACAGCAGGCTATATCGACTTGGCTATTGATGCTGATTGGGGCTAAGTCCTACTGCCTGTTACATATATTTTCTCGTAGTTATATTACCCCTTTTAACCGTTTTCAATGGGTAGAACGACAACAAATACCGCTATGCTGTTATCTTATTTTTTCGACGCTCGACTTTCTATATGGCCGCTAGCAGGCACACAGACACACACAGACACACACACACACACATACAGGCACACACATATACATGGACAACACATATCCACATACTGACGGCAAATAAACTGCTCATAAAGCAAAAAAAAGAATTGGTAAAAACAACAACAGCAAAGGCGTAAGAGACTAGTTGTGGTAAGAGCGAGATAGACAGATAGAGAAAGATAGGGGAGTAAGATTTGGAGTAGGGGAAGGAGGCATGCGACTTAATCTCCATCTAAACGCAATGGAGTCGTAATAACAACAGAAAACAAATAAAAATACAAACACACACACACACACACACTCATAGTTTACGTTTTTGCCACTTCATTTTATATGGTTTGCTTTTTTTTTTTCAAGTTTACTTTTTGACTCATCTTTGTCGTGGTTGTTGTTGTCCTTGTGGTAGCCATTGTTGTTGTTGAAACGGAAACGTTAGAAAAATTGTCATTTTGTGTGTGTGTTTTTTGTGCACTGACTGACGTTCTGACGTACTGACTGCCACACTGAGTGTCCGACGGGTTTCTCTACGAGAATGGCACTCCGGCGTGCTATGCCTGTCGGTGTGGTATACATATGTGTGTGAGTGTGTGTGTTGTTGCTTTGCTGATTAGCCCACTTGGGTGCCATTGGTGAGCTTCATTTGCTCCATGGCCACAAGGCTACGCGGACACACGGCCACAACTGCGTCCTGTTCCATGTCCTTCTATGCGAGGACTACGGTTAAATATGTACCTAGTACACGGCTATACTTACGTACATATGTACTTAAACCTACACAGAGAGAAACAAGCCGAACAGTCGGCACCCCGACCGTAATACACCCAGTGGCTCTACAGGGAGCCGCTTAATTTCACTCCAGATGTAAATCTCCTGTAATTAAATTTGTGCGCGAAGGAGGACATTTTCAGGACACATCGACCCCAAGTTACTCATCATGTGTGCCAAAATTCAATATATTTGCATTTAATTTATTATTAATTATTTAACAAAAGTTTATATATCATCCTTAAATTTCTCTCGGTGCATATGTGTATATGTGTGTGAGTACTTTTCTTTTTTTTTATTACTCACTCGCCCTGTGAAACCGCATGACCACAGATATGAGAGTATTGGGGACAACAAAGAACTCAATATATTGGCCATTTGTTTTTCCCTACCTTGCAATTGCAGTGTATGCTTAGCTTGGAGTAGATTGACTTTTTCACAATGTGAATATAAGTATTTGATAATACAGGAGCAAGTCAGACTTGTTTACACTCAAATATAGTAGGTGTGTCTTTCAAAATGCTGGCAATTTATCGTAGAAAGCTCAACTTGTAGGTTTATTTCTGTTTTGTGCTCCTGAAATTTTCAACTGATTCTAGCGGCGCTTGATACACTCTAGCCTTAGATCAATGGGTACTGTTAAAGCCTTTTGGGTAATAACAATTGTTAAACAAATAAAAATGGTCAATAAATATAACAAAAACATGCCATTTTTTAAATGGTATGGAATATATATTGGGAGAAGTGAATATGCTAGTCGGTGCTTACTTTCTTGTCTGATAAGTCAAAGGGCAGTCAGACATACTTTATCACGGTCATTGTCCTACCCTCCTCGTCTGGTCAGTTGACTTCTTGGTCATGCGCTTTTCTTGCCAACTCTAATTTGTCCATTACCTACGTTGATTAGCTCGTAAAATGTGTTTGTTAGTCGAGCATACTTGAGTGCCAACAAAAAGGGACACTTTTCAGGTCATTTAATTCAAAAGTCATATGCTGGGACGTAATTGAATCCCAAATCAGCAAAGATACGGAGAAGGAGAAGTAGAAGTAGAAGAAGATGTGGACGTTGCTCGGACAACTTGAGCCCATGAGCAGCTCTGCATAATTTAATTAAAATATGAGGCTGTCAGCCCAAGGAGAAATCAAGTTTCATTATGACCCGCACAAATGTTTTAATGTTTTCCTGTGGTTGACCCGACAGCAGCTGCAAATATTATATTAAACAAGAATGCTTGGCACTAGAAGTTACCCTACATTATGAATAATGCAGGAAAAGTGAGTGGAAAACTGTTCCCTGTACTTCAAGCATATTTTTAAAGGTTTTCACCAAAAATTTTTTATATAATCTAATCAATTCACAAGATTTTTCCTTAGATGAGTTTTTATGAGTTTGGACTTCGATTTGTTGAAGCTACCCGTAAAGTTTCTTATAAAGCATATTCATGAGCATCGTAAAAGGAACAGAGCATCAGAATGTGTAGCTGGAAAAAAAGTAGACAAATAGTAATAGCCATAAAGTAGTTTGGTGTAAATTTACATTTTATATTAAAGCCCAAGCAAAAGAGCACAAAACTGTGTAGTTATCAGCAAGGGGATAGAGAAAGATGTGAAGGTAGAGGAGACACACAGCTGCTACTGCCAACTGCTGTGTTTCTGGCTAAATGAGATTTTAAGCACTCAAAATTCCACACTCTGGGTACACTCCGTCGGGCGTTGGGAACCACAAAAATCAAGGCAAGAGGCAACATGTGGCTGCGGTTTTGCACTCCAACTCCAACTCCAACCAAAACCAGGACGAGAATTCAAGCGAGTTGAATCTTTGTCAAGGGAGAACGTTACAATTGTAGCTCACTGTGGCTTCAGCTAGCAGATACTCTAACTTTTAGCAAAAGAGTGTACGGATTTTCATTAATTATGGCAAACTTTGGTTGGTATATTTATAAGATTTCAGACATATTTCTATTTTGTGTAAGTTAGCACTTTTGTGTAAGTTATTGATGATAGAGACTGATAGAGACAAACAGACATCTTCGACCCTATAAAGTATATATATTCTTGATCAGCATCAACAGTTGAGTCGATATAGCCATGTCTGTCTGTATGTCTCTCTTTCTGTCTGTCTGTCTGTCCATCTGTCTGTCCGCCTGTCTGTCTCTCCATCTGTCTGTCTGTGTATCCGTCTGTCCATCTGTCTGTCTGTCCATCTGTCTATCTGTCCATCTGTCCATCTGTCTGTCTGTCTGTCTGTCCATCTGTCTGTCTGTCCATCTGACTGTCTGTCCATCTGTCTGTCTGTCTGATCGATTGAAAAGTGCATCAGGGTTCTGCAAGGGTATGAAATCTTTGGCGTGTCAAAAATAGCAAAAAAGACTGACTCAGGGCACCCAACTGTCGCTCCGGCTTGTTGTATTTTGCTATTATGTCATATTTAACATATAAAAGGTCACAAATATATTATAATTTTTTATTTTATATTTCATAAAGTGGCAGCAACGAGTTGGGATGTGTATCCACGCTGTCTCCACGGTGTCTTGATGGTGTCGCCCACTGGGCTGTGTCATTGGTTTATTGTGGCCGTTATTAATTGCACGCCTGGAGATAGTTTGTTGACAATGTTGTTGCCATTTTGGCCAACAACACGGCCAACAGGAACAGCAAGAGCAACACCATTCATTGGCCACGTCTGTTGGAGCTGCTGCTGGTTGCCTTTACATTTTTGAAGCCACGAATGAATAAAGCACAAAAAATGGCATTCAAGCCAAGTGACGGTCACGGCACATGGCCAAACAAGCTGATAAAGTTAAGTGCAGTCATGTCAATGGGTGTGTGTCTGTGTGTGGTGTGTGTGTGAACGAGTGTGTGTGACGGGCACAAGCGACAAAGCACACGATTAAATTACAAAATGTCAATAACGATAACGAATGAAATTGATTGAAACGAGCAGCGACCACAATGGCCCAGCCTTTCCACTCCTCTCCTCTGCTCTCCCCTTCTCTTATCTCTCTCTCTCTTACTCTTCTCTGTCTCCACTATACTCTTTGCTCCCTGCGCCTTTCACTCTGCTGACCATGTCTCCATTGACGGGCATCGTGTGATAAATTATGTGTGCGGTTCTCTGCCATTGTGTGGTATTGAGTGTGTGTGAGTACCTGTATCTTTGTGTGAGTGTATGTGTGTGTATGTCACCTTTGCAGATAGATCGCCACACAATGGCATGTCAATTAAAATGCATGATGTTGAAATCATTCGCAATTAATTCATAATTAAAACGCGACACATTATCAAAAGTGTGCAATGGGCATTTACATAAATAGCGAATAAATATACATGAGTGTAGAGTGTACGGCCACGCAGACAAACTGTTTGGTAGGTAGTATCCTGGCCATGGGCGTAGACAGGCGGAGGATAGAGCAATGATGATCATCTGAACTAAGAGGAGTTTGTGAATAAGCTACGAAGACTTATACTCAAATATTTTGTAGTAATATTGCTTAAAAAGAATAAAAACCTAAAGAAAACTGTGCCTCTGGTAGGTTTCGAACTCCAGAACCACACCGCAAGAGTTCGACACTCTAAACATTGCGACAATGCAGCCATAGTCGATTATCTGGCAAATTACCAGTTTCCTTACCTCAAGTTGCGCTGCGTTCAACCTTTGTATATTCGAAAATTTATTTGTTTCAAATTCCAATAATAATTTGGTCCCCCTTTTTTTCACGCAAAGATATCTACGCCTCTGTATCTGGCCCTGATATTCTGTCAGCGTTACCAAACCGAACTGAATTGAGTCGAGTGAAGTCTTGGTCCATTTAATTGATGCCCCTTAATTGCTGAATTTATCGAGCATCTCATGGCATTACGTATACGCAGAGTGTACGCGTTGCTGCTCATAACTTTCAACTTTGCCGCACACACCTCAAGCTGCCATTTGACATGCAAAGCTCGTTTGTCTGTTTGTCTGTTTGTTTGAGCTTCTGGACCGCACTTCTCCGAATGCCCAGCAGCAATATTTTGGGGAATGCAGAGAATCACATTTTTTTTTTGGCGTAAACTTTGCCAAGCTCCCCCTCTGCCTCCTCCTGCCGTTTCCTCGACTAGGCCACAGGGCTGGTAACAGTGAAATGCACTTAAAAGCATTTAGTTGTAGCGACAAAATTTGCAACATTGAAATGTGGTTGCTGGTTTGAGGCCAGCTTTGTTGGCCAGCTGCCTCTACTTCCCTGTCTCTTGAGGCTGCTTGCAGCAGCCCTTTGAAATTAATGTGCGTGCATAAACAAGCAGCTTGCAAAAGGGGAACAGAGGTCTTAAGTTTTGCAACATGGCCGTTGTCGTTATATAAACGAGGTTGTGCCCCGTCTCCGGGTTTCTCTTCGTTTCTGTCCTGTCCGTGTCGCTCTGTCATTGGTTATGGCCCTGGTCTAGTGTCGTTTGCTGTTCTACCTAAATTAGCGCCATAAAGTATGCAACAAGCTTTTGCCAGCGCTTTTAATTTGTTTTCTCGCAGAGCCATCAAATATTCATTTGAGCTCCAAGTCTGAGGGCCTATCAGAGTTCAAGACATACACAGTTCACCCCCCACTCTTTATTCTACTACTGCTTTTCCCTCTCCTGCTTCCCGTCCTCCTTCTTCTCCTTCTCCTTCCACAGAGAGAAAAAATTCCCATTATCACGAATGAACTATTGGCGATTCTTAAAATCCATGCTTGATAATCAAAATAGGCATAAGCAGTTCTTTATTCAAGTAGAAATATTCTTTATATAAGACGAAAAGATTTTGATTTAAGTAAAACTCTGTATTTACTAGAAACGAGTGCAAAGATACTTTATAAAGGTTCGGAATACCGGTTCGAAACCATTTTTCGCAGTCAAAGCTCGCAGAACAAGTTCATAAAATCTTAATTTCAGATTTTTAAGTCTTAAATCAAGATTTTTATTCGAATGATCTCGAATTAAGTATTGGCGATTCTTAAAATCCATGCTTGATAATCAAAATAAGCATAAGCATAAGTTCTTCATTCAAGTACAATCTTAAATCTAGATTTTTAAATTTTACACCTTTGAAATCGCTTGCTTAAAATCACAAAATGGTTTTTACTTCAAATAAGATCGAGATCCGCGAATTGAATAATTTAAATATCAGTGACAAGTCAAGTTTAAAATGTCAAGTACGAAGTCCTAGAACTTTTCGCTCTGTGCAGTTCCTCAACTGGCCGACGGGAAAAAGTTTCAGCTAATTTGCGTGCGGCAACTAAAACATTTTCCTTGTAGGCCGTGGTTGACTGTCAGGGGGTAAGTTGGATGGGTGGATGGGTGGATAGGTGGGGGAGTCGCCGCCGCTTTGTTTAAAACTAAATTCCCATTCAACTGTCATTTGCGGCGCAATGGCGGTGACATTCATTAGAGCCCTAGCTCTAGTGAGGCGCTTTTCAAAATTACAGTGGCGGGATAAATTATGCGCATCCCAGGTCCCATCACCAAAAACTTTGCCAGCGTTTTTGAATGTGGATGGATGTTGTTGTCATAAGTAAACTGACTTTGACTCTGACTGACACGTAATTAAAAGTGCGATATGAAATGTGCAAAACCTTGTGCTGACAGTGTGTCAAAATGTTTACTGTACAAATGGCTGTTCGATCTTGATCTTGATTGGCCCCTGTGGTCTCCCAGGACTTAACTTGAGGCTCATAAAATTAAATAAATGGAAACCAAATTCACTATCAAATTCAATTTGGCAATTTGTCTTTGGACTTTAGTATCTCTGCCGTTTTCTTTTCTTTTCTTCTACTTTTATTATGCAAAGGGAGCAGCAAACTGTTTATGTTGCTGAGGCTGAGCTGGTGAAAATCACATTTTGTTTGTAAATCAGCAATTTACGCCCGCACAAACCAAACGATGTCGCTTCATCTCTACACACACACACACACACACACACACTTTTAAACGCTCAATAAGATTGGAAAATTGATGGCGGTGACGTTCATGGGTTGCCTGGTTGTGGACTACCCCTTCGGTTCCAACTCCTGCTCCATCTCCATCTCCATCTCCCACTCTAGCTTCAACTCCAGTCAATCCTCCTGCATCGGCTCGCCTCGTTGGTAAATCCCTCATTTTCAGTGAAAATAAAAATTGCCCCAGCGTAACGCAAAATAAACACATTTAAGTTGCAAATTGAATTTTGCATAATCCCAGTACTGTAGCTGCTTTTGCTTATGCTATTGGGTTGCCTCTTAGTACCTCTGTCCCGACTCCCGCCTTCCGTCTCCCCTCTCCCTTTCGCCCTCTGACTGTCCATCAGTTCATCTGTCCCTGCGCCTCGCTTTCGAGTACTCTATTTTTTTTTTTATTTTGGCGCGTCGTGGAAATGGTCGCGCATGAGACGGAATTTCTGATTAGTTGCCATGGATCCAAAACACCCGGACAGATCTCTCCAGCCACTTCACCTCCCTCCATCCCCCATCCCAGCCCACACTCCCCCCACCCGCACTTGCTTACTTGGCTTTGACTTTAGCGGAATTCTATTTATTTTCAAAATTTCTTTTGGGACAAATTTCACACTCACACATGCACACACGCCTACGCACACCCCTTCAGATGCTGCCACACACACACAAGCATACACAAGCACACACATGAGTGTATATGTAAATAACACAACACACACACACACACATACACAGGCAGCCGTGTGATCCTGGGGATTTACAAAGTAGCTGCTGTTCGCCGCGTAATTGAATTTACTTTATACTTTGCTGATTAGAAAAAAAAACGTTGATTGGATTTTGTCAGTTTGTTTTTTACATTTTTACATTTTATTTTGGGTTGCATACATGTCTCTACTTAGGCAGACAGTTGCTAGGTGAGTGTCCTCGTAGGACTACTCATAGTTAAAGTAGAGATAACCAATTGCCAAGAAGTGATAAATTAAATGAATTTCATTTATAATAAACCAGGCAGCGTAGTGACTATAATTTTCCAAATATACAAACATCGACTGTTAAATTAAATAAAGTTTAGACCCCGACCATAATACACCCTGTGGTTCTACAGGGATTCTACAAATTCACTCCACTTCTCTTGTAATTCAATTTTTCCAATTTGTAGGCGAAGTGTATATTTTTAAGAATCATTTTTAATATTTATACTAAATGTAAATTCAAGTATTAGAATATATGCAACTTATATTGTGCTTTATATCTACATTTTAAACTTGTATTATTATTTCATAATTTGCTTTAATTTGATTAAATAAAACAGAATACAGGACACGCCATTCAGTAGGAGTTTAACTGAGATTTTTCCCTTACAACCACATAATTCTTTTCTTATTTTATTGGCGATTCCTGAATTAAACACTTGCTAGATAACATATTAAGGGACAAGTTAATTGTTCTGTATTTGACAGCTAACCGCAAATTTGAATTGATTTCAAAATTGGTAACCAAAATGATTCAGATTCCTATTACAAATGCTGTGTCATGAATACATGTGTATTCATTTATGGTTATCAGGCCACAAGCCACAGTGAACACTCGAAAACTGCCATAATTAAAAATCAAATGTAAATGCAAAACAGCTGTGACCAAATTGAACAAAAATTATGCTAGTTGACAACGTTGTTTATATGTTGTATGTTGTGTTTGTTTTTTGTGTTGGCTGTTTGCTGTTTGTTTTGTGGGCAGCGAACGTTTTTCAATTATTACGACAAATGCAGCGAAATATTGTGAATGATAACAAACCGCAGCTCGATGAGGCTTGACTTGATACTTGTCCCCATTGGAGTATCTGTGTGTGTGGTGTGTGTGTGTGTGTGTGTGGTGTGTGTGGTGTGTGAGTGTTTGGTGTGTGTGTAGTTGTGCGCATAATTAAACTAACAAACAGGGCAATCATTGAATGATGGTGGTCTGCTTTTGATGAGCACTTGCCTAACGATAATGAGTGCCACATTTTGACTACGTCCCCGTTTTGCTCCATTTGCATTTGTGTCTATGTGGCATTTTAATTAATAAATTCACCTGCTGTTCAAGCATGGGGTTGGGGGAGGTTTGCAACGTTTGCATTGTGGTGAAAATTAGCGACCGAAACCTTTTTGATATTAGCTACAATTCAGCTTTATCAATAGACTTCTAATTAACCTGCCTGCAGTCATATACGAGTGTGTTACTGTTAACTAAATGCAAGTATTCAAAGGCCTAGAATATACAATTAAAGTTTTTGTGTCCTTTCAGTCTTTAATTTAAATTAAACATAATTTATTTCAATTGTTGATTTAAGATCATAGGTATAAATATTCCGTTTTTTTGCCATTCAACATATTTTCAAAGAGTATTTGTTAATTTTCTGAAATAATTCTAAAGTTATCTGATTTATATTTAGAAAATAGCCAAGTCTAGCTCTAAAATAGCCAAAACACCAACACTCTTCGAGTGGCAACGTTACAACGTGCAATGCTTTAGCTGATGAGTTCGCTGATATCCTATTTTATGTTGAATCAATTCAAAAGCACTCACAAAAGGATTCACATATAGCGCAGTTGCTGCTTCAAGTTTATTGGAGCGTCACGTACTTCAGCTCAGCTTTGTTTGTAGATAGTTTGTGAAAGGGAGTGGGGCAGGCAACATGGGGGCAGTATCCTTGAAAAGCATTGAAAATCAACTTTGGCGAGTAATTATTTCAGAATTAAGCCGCGAGTGGCAGTTCAAGAACCAACCAACAAAAACAACAAGTCAAGAAAAGTTTGCCATCATATTTCTGTCCCTATTTCTGCCCCCCTCCCCAACTCAATGATAGCTCTAGTTTCTGTAGTATTCTCAGTAAATACTCGTACTTATTTAAGTGCTCTCAAGTCGACTTACTTATTTTTAGCGCTTTTATTAAAAACGACTGCTCGTAATAAACAAAAGAAAAACACATAAAATGTGTTCTCTTTTCTTTTCTGTTCTTTTAAAAATAAATAAGTATATTGTATTTGTTGTGGGAGAAAGTGGCAAATTAAAAGCATTTTCCTGCTTAAACAAAAGACCATTCAATGGGCATTCCCTTATTCGTCTGATTGCCCAAATGCGGCTTAGGGTTTAGTTGCTTTCAGCTCATAATGGCACAAAGCTCATCGTTATTCGCACCCCCTCATCACAGCAGACTGACCGTCGCGACAGACTGCAAGATACCCATCACTTTTTCTCAGTATTTACATACTCGTAATATTTGCCCTCAAGTCTGCTTTCCTTTTGTGCATTTCCTTAGCTTCTTCGTCGTGAAATACTAAACCTTTTATGACATTGGCTCCCCGTTCAAATAAAGCGTTTAAAATATTCATAGAATTGCTTTAATAACGCTAAATGAGCAAGCTAGTGGTGAGTCAGTCGGCCCAACCGAAAAATGCCTTACAAGCCAGGTCCAAAGAGTGCCTAGGCCGATGGCAAGTCAGCGTTCAGTCAGCTATCAAATTGACTCAATCCATTGATGACCGAGAGGAAAGAGATGGGGAATGGGGCAGGGGGATTTGATGGGCGGCACAGGTTATGCGGCAAAAGCAATTTTTATTTACCAAGCAGGAGGAGAGTACACTGTGCCAAAAAAAAGACAAGTGTTTCGTATTTAAAGGCACACATCTAAAAATTGATTTAGAAAAACAGTTTCGCATACGAGTTCCGAACTAGTAATTCTAGAGTTCTACTTCATAAAAGATTAATTTATCTTCTATACAGACGCAAATACTTAATCTGAGGTAATTTGAACTTGATTTTTGTGTACAGCTTTTTTCTCTCTGTGCAAGAACAGGAATAGAATAGAAACTGGCGGAGCAATGGCTTCGTTGACTGATTGGCGCAGACGGCATCGGAGAAGGGCAAATACTGAAGACAACAACAGCAACAACATCAACTATGTGGCGTCCATCTCAAGATGTGGCGCCACCTCATCGCCACAGTTGGTATGCAAATCAGTCCCGCAAAAGGAACAAGGGAGGAAGCGCCATGGCGACGACGTCAACGATGACGACAGTCAAGCAGGAAGTTGATTAAATGACAAAATAAATAGAAAGTGAAGGATAATGTCAACATTCTAAGTGGTTTTCTTTTAAAAAGCTTAACTGACAATGAACCGCAGGGCAGTCATCGACCAAACCGTCGACCGACCGCCGACAGCGACCACGGGATCCAGTTGAATAAATTATTTTTGCGACTGCCGGGCAGGAGACGAGGAAACTCGATGAGTGTTGCCCAGCAGGCATTGGACTCCGTCATCTGTCCTCTCCTCTGAGGTGCTGTGCTGACGGACTGACTGGAAATTGACTTTGATAGTGCATGAAATTTGATGATATCGCAGCGTACAGAAATCATTTTACATTCCTGATTTTAATTTATGTTCCGCTGACCCGGAACGAAGGAGTCTGAAAGCCGGGGAAGAAGCGTAGCAGTGATGACAAACATTCGTTACAAAAACGGAACAAACCCATAAGTATTTAGTGAACTCAAGGTATATTTATTGTCGATATGACACAATCACAAAACGCAATTACTTTCCAACTTTTACACGGGTTTCTCTGAATAGAATTAGCAACTAGTTTTAGCGGTGCAAGATAGATGCTAAACTAAGATCGTTGAGTAAGTCGGCATAATGGTATTGATTTAAGTGCCTAGCATCTGTTATTATAGGGTTAAGTTAGGTTAGGTTAGGTTACACGACTGCTCAACAAAAAGTCGAGTTCACCCCGCGGCCATTCGGTCCATTGTGGTGTCCCTTGACTATGGGAGTAGAAAGGGTTGTTGGAGAGGTTATGAGAGTGGGAAAGGGAATTTGATGTTGCCTGGTCCTGAAAACCCTTATTGGTCCCGTTGGGCGGGATTTGCCTCTGGAACCAGCCAGTGGAGTCCAGCAAGAGTACTAGATCCTCCAGTCACAGTTTTGCGAGACTCTTCAGTTCCTCGAAGAAGGGTTCCCCGAGAAAACAGGTTCTCCTTCTAAGAAGTGCAGGGCAGTCACACAGAAGGTGTTGGATACTCTCATCTTCGTCTTAGTGGGATGATCTCAAGACTCCTATCAACACCCCTGTTCCTGTTCTTGCTAAAGTGTAGAAGTTCTGATGATCGCTTTGGGTTACGGTCTGGCCAGAGTGTTTTATATATATTGCATCCCTGGGTCGTTTTCCATAAAATAGGGTTATACCTAATCATAATTACACAAATAAAACTCTAAAAAAAATGCTTAATAAAAAATAATTTGGTAGTGATTTCAGGCGATGTTGTTTTTGACTGCAGTTGTTATAAGAAGCAAAGGTCTATCCGGAGAATGGCTGCATTGGCAACACTTAGAGTGAGTTTAGAGTGAGGTCGTATATGGTTGAATTTATTTTCTCGTTTCGTTTTGTGTTCTAGGCGAGCACATGACTCTTGTTTTGGCTCTGTTCCTAATTGGTTTTCAACTGCCGCTTTGATATACTGGCCATTACAAATGTTGGCGACGCAGATGCATCATTAAACAATTGGCTCAACGCCAGCTAATAATACTCTCGACTCTCCAGATCGTGAGAGGTTTCCCCTGATAGCTCTGACCTACGAGTCAGCAGCTGCTGATAACAAGCATCTATCGAGAGTCTACGAACTCAGCTGCCAGTTGCTGGTGAATTGTTTGCGTGACTAGAACTTGAACTGGACATTAAAATGAAATCATATGTGATTTTAGCCCTGTTGCTGATCTGGCAGGGAAAAACAAATGCCGCTGGTGAGTAGTCGAGTCATGTCGAGAGACGAGAGAGAGGTTAAATTAATAACTAATAACCCACTTTTAAAGGCGAGGTATATCCAACTTCGGCACCACCAACTGATACCAGCAATGACATAAAATTCAGTCCCCGCCTTCAGGTGATACCCTGTAAAGAAAATGTGAATCCCGTCAATTTTGCCCGCAAACTGCTCTTCGATCTGCAGCTATTCAATCTGATTGACCAGGTGGTGCAAGCGAAGATCACTAATGTCGATGGTCGTCCACAACTGCTCTTCGAGATGACCAATGTCCTGCAGGCCAAAGAGGTGGTTCAAGCTCATGCTGATCCCAATTGCATTCCCTGCCAGCAGTATGAGGTCGCACAGACCAAAGCCGATTTCTTTCAGCCACAATTTGAATTTCGAGGGGGATTACTGTAATCAATGCTATTAATTAATAATAAATTTCGAGCAATAATTTACTTTCTCAGTTTGTATAATACTTATGACTTGTTTTTATTTCCATGTTATCAATAAATGTCTTGCATGAGATCGGGTAATAAAACTCTCTTATTTTCTCTCACAATATTAATAAAATTACTTATTATTAATTCTCATCAATGCTATTAAAAACGGGTATGAAATCTCTCTTTCCTTCTTAGTCTCTGTCTCTGCAATAGTATGGCTAGTGTTGTCATTTTAGCTTTTTTATTTTCTTTATTTATTTGATAACATTTGATTTATAGCGCTGCAAGCTAAAGCTTAACACTTAAGACGCTAATCAATATATATAAATTGTTTAAATATAATGTTTTATAAAGCATATTAAGTGAAAATCGATGAAACAATGTTATAAAATAAATATGTTAGTTCTAACAATTACGATTATTATGTTTTTTTTGTCAATTTATATTTTATTGTGCAGCTAGAATCTAACGAAATTATATTACAAACGAATCCGGTTATTTTAAAAACTGATTTGTCTACTTTTTCAGATTGCCAGATAACTTCAATATTACTAAGAAAATCAATTTAGTGTATGTCGAAATATAAATAGAGTATATTAAAGGTATTCGAGTATTTTAATGCAGGAAATGTTGAGAAAATAAGAGTGTGATATTGAATAAAAGACTGAGTGAATTCCTCCCATTGATTTAATTAAATTTTATACCCTGTAGGGGTATATTAAGTTTGTTAAAATTATGTAACAGGCAGAAGGAAGCGTGACCGACTCCATAAAATATATATATTCTTGATCAGCATCAATAGCCAAGTCGATGTAGCCATGTCCGCCCGTCTGTCTGTCCGTCTTTCTGTCTGTCCGTCTGTCCGTCTGTATGAACGAAAGGATCTCAGAGATGGTAAGAGCTAGATCTTGAACTTGATCTCCCAGCACTTTTAGTTTTTGATGCCACGCCTCCAACGTCCGCAAATCACGAAAAAGTTCATAACAAAAGCAGTTTTGAAGCTAGAGACTTGAGATTTGGCACATATGATGAGTATCTTGGGGTAGATGTGTCCGGAATTACATCGGGAGTGAATTTGACCGGGTTCCTGAAGACTTACAGGGTATATTACGGTCGGGGTCCCGACTGTTCGGCTTCTTTTAGCTAGTTCTAGCTACTTTTGTTGATCGTATTAGCTACTTATGTTGGCACTTGAAATTCTGACAACACTAAATATGAACTATTGTCGTTTCTTATCAATGCTACGTCTCAGGCAAAAAACAACGTCTACTTTCTGCGCTTTTCTCTGTCGTATTGTCTTGTTCTGTGTCGCTGGCTCAGCGTATCATATTTTCATAGGGAAAGATGACAAATAAGTACATACATATGCATATAAAATAAAATAATCGGCTTTGTGAAGCTTGATTACGAGGCAGATGATGTGCAGTTTTCCCGCGTGGGGGGAGCAGAGGGAAAACGTAACGCGATGCGGATTTATGCACCGATTTTTGTCTTACCTAAATAGAAAATCGTGAAGCGCAAACAGCTAACAAATAGGAGGGGATAAGTAGGGGGAGCAAGCTTGATGCTTGTCAAACAAATGATAAGCTCCTGTCGCGCTTGCAGCCGCAAACTAAAGTGCCACACCGAAAGCGGTTTATGTAACTGTTGTTGTGGCTGTGGTTGTTGTTGTTCCAGTTGTTGTTGTTGTTGATGATGATGGTGGCGGTGTTGGTGGAGGCGCATGCAGTTTGCTGCCAAGTTGTTGGCCCTGTGGGCGGCTCAGAGGCTTAAGACTCTAATCCGCATATGGAAAATTATATAATATAAATGAGAATGTGTGTGCTTCCCATCTGTGAATGTATGTAAACCTAAGTGTGTGTGTGTGTGTCTGTGTGAGTAGATCGACTTTGGATAGAAGCGAACTAAGGCTGACGAAGCAATTTTCATAGTGACACATTTACCGGCACATACACAGAGAAAAATTACAACGTATGACTCACAATATACACTTTAATTCAACGCGTATTTTTAGACCCTATGCTTTAAAAAAGTATAAGCCTCTATTAAGTTTCTCAAAATGTGCGTAATAGTCGATTTAGACATGTCTGTCTGTCCGTCTGTCCACCCGTCCGCCTGTCCGTCTGTCTGTATGAGCGCCTAGATCTCAGAGACTATAAAAGCTAGAGTCATCAAATTTGGTATGTTGGTTCGTCTTTGGGCTAAGCAGCACCAGTTTATGTTAAATTTTTGCCACGCCTCTTTCTGCCCCCGCAAATCAAAATCAAAATCCACAGCCGGGAATATTAAAGCTAGAGTCCTGGCACACAGAAAGAGCATCAGAGTCCCAACGTATCCTGAAAATTTAATCGCGATTGGATAATAAACTCGGAAGTAATTCAAAACAATTCAATAGTACTCAATGTCGATGTAGGATGTCCATTTTAGGGAATTAATTAAAACCTCAAGGTTTATATATACTAAGTATCTAAGTTTGGTACTATCATTTCCATTTTATAGAATAAGTAAAGGGTCTCTTATAGTCGACTTCGACTGTAGTGGTTTTAAATATTTTGAAATAAGATTTAAATAAGCTATAAATATATTTGACTTTAAGTTGAATAAAATCAGAAAAAATAGCCCAAACAATAATTAATTTGAATACAGTTTAATAAACACTTGAAACCACTTTGAAATAATTATGATTAGATTAAACTAATCATGAAATTTTTAGTTTTAAGTGTTTTTATTTGGGTTTTACATTATTTATATTAACTTTGACATTTAGGTATATTGTTAGTTGCACTAAAAAGTTTTATAGTTGTTTTTTTTTAGGAATTTCGAGAGTTACTAAACAAAACATATTTTTTAACAGTGTACATGAAGTTGAGTACATCTGTTATGTACACACATGTGTGTGTGTGTGTGTGTGTGTGTGTGAGAGTGAGTGCGCACTTTACTTTTTTGAGTGCAATTTATTTGCAACATGCACACGAACACGAATGCAAATAAATATAAATATAAATATAAACATAAATAATAAAAGCTTATTAGTGTACGTTTTAATTCGTTTTTGTTAAAATGGGCGCAAGTACCAGAAATTAAAAATAAAAATGAAATCATGGCATGTCCGGGTACGGGTCTGGCTTTGGGTCCGGCACCGGAAAGTTCCGGTTGTTTTGGTTGGGTTGGACTTGGGCTGGGTTTGGTTAGCGGCTTGGTTGGTTGCCCGACAGACGGACGAACGGACGGACGGACTTACGGACAGACGCAGTGAAGTGCGGAAGACGCACTTACATCAGTGCACAATTTTTACATTAACGTGAAATGTAAAGTGCTTCAAAAAAAAATGAGAAAAAACGAGAGCTGAAGGGAGATAGAGAACGTTAAAAAGGCTAAAACCGAACTGCATCTCTTGCTGTTCATACGCCCCGTGTACCGTCGTGGGAAATTAAAATAAGACGCAAACATATGCAGACACACACACACACACACACACACACGCACAGACACACATTGCTAACCAGTACAACAACAAATACATATCGCATATGGTGAAATGCAATTTCTGACTTTTTGCGGCATGTCCAAAATGCGCAATAAAAAGCTGAAAACTTTGGCTCTCGACACGGCGGGTAAAAAACCAAGTGAATTGCGGTCCGATGAAAATTTTTTGTTCACTTTATTTTCATTTCTTTTTCTTGTACCTGGTAAAAACGTGTTAAGTGCCGTTTGTGCATTTTTGTTGCTGTCACTTGAACGATTTGTATTTTTATGATATACATTTTGTGTCTTCTTCAACATGCGATGGTGTTGGCATTTGTTGGTCACTCGACTACCCAATAGAACTTGAGTTCATATATTCGGTATATATTCGGTAAAATGTTTGATCACATACCCACAGATATTTGCGGTCAGCTACGACTTCTGTATGGTAGACATTCGCTGCATACATACGAGATCTCTGCGGCAAAGTCAGCTACGAATTGCGATCTATACCTGAGACAGTCTCTGCTCGATTCAGCTAAGACTTCAAGTTGAATTTATGCCTATGCTTTGTTCTTTGTTTTAACTTCGGTATGTGTATTTCTTGTCGCGAGTATTTTGCTATTCAGTGCTAGATAAACAAGTGTTATTTTTATAATTGGTAATAAGAGGTAAGTTTTATGTTTTTAGACCCTTTACTTTAAAAAAGTAAATAGGGTCTATTAAGTTTGTCAAAAAAAAAATGTGCGTAACAGGTCGAAGGAAGTCCGGCAGACCCCATAAAGTATATATATTCTTGATCAGCATCACCAGCCGAGTCGATATAGCCATGTCCGTCTGTCCGTCTGTCCGTCTGTCCGTCTGTCCGTCTGTCCTGCTGTCCTGCTGTATGAACGCCTAGATCTCAGAGACTATAAGAGCTAGGGTCACCAAATTTGGTGACAATACTCCTGTGACCCCCGAAAAGGTCAAGTTTGTTTTAGAATTTTGCCACGCCCCCTCCCGCCCCGAAAAATCGGAAAACCCCGAATAACTCGAGTAAAAAAAGATACAAGTTCCAAAATCGGCATACATAAAATTTACTTTCCTTTCGATGCGTACTGAAAATTTCATCAAAATCGGACAATAAACACCGGAGATTTGAAGCAAACAAATTATCGAATGTACAATGACAGGAAATGTGCAGGAAATGTGCAGATATGTTAAGATTAACATTTGTATGTTAAGATTAACATTTGTATGCTAAGATTAACATTTGTATGTTAGGATTAACATTTGTATGTTAAGATTAACATTTGTATGTTAAGATTAACATTTGTGTGTTAATAATTCAAGTGTAACATAAGCGATTATATTTAATTAATCGGAAGCTAATCTGAGCAGCGTCAAATTTATTTAGGTTTATATATAAGTCTGTATGTTTGTAACTGTTATTTCATTTTTGAAGAATAAGTAAAGGGTCTCTCATAGTCGATTTCGACTGTAGCCTTTCCGACTGGTTATTATTGAAAGCTTTTAAATAAACTAAATAAATAAGGAGTTTACCTTATTCAATAATCCGAATTCCACATATAATATATATTATAATATATTATTTATTTAGTTACATTTTTTTTAGTTAAATTTTAAGTTAAGTTTGTTAATAAGTAATAAATAAAATACTAAAAGAAAATGTTTGTGTTTGATTTCTGCACGCTGTACGAATACCTCCGACTGTCTACGTGTAAAAGCGAATGGAGGTTTTACTAAGTTTGCTGCACAGACCGCCTAAGCAGCTCACGGGTAAATTTGACAGGGCAAAAAGTTCTACTGGGTAACGATTGTCCCAAAAAAAAACACGACCAGATATGTGAAGGATCCATCGAGGCACTAACAGGTACAAATTTCCCGCTAAGTGTAGCATGAAATAAGTAGCGCGATATATTCATAAATTATGCGCTTTTCATTGCCAATTAGAAAATCCTGATTGCCACACACACACACACACACACACACATAGAGCTGGGCTTGCTTGCAGTTCTCGTTGTCGACAAAAAGGAAAAACGCCGCACAGCAGCCACAAGGCAACCCCAAATGAAGCCAATTAGTTGACGTAATGCTAACGACGATGCTGAGGAGGAGTAGAGCAATGGGAACAGGGAATGTGCCCGACTATGAGATACCCGTTACTCAATTTAATTATGTATTAGTTTTATCTAAGCATTTAAGAATCAATGGTATAAGTTTGACTACAAAGTTTTACTACATTCAAATTTTTCAATAATAAAACTTATTTTTATTGGCACTTCTTTTGCTAATGATCTAATTTGAACTATTTATTACTTTGCAAGAAATACAATTTACCCTTTGACGTTGCGAGTAATGGGTATAATGAGAACAAGTATGAGGACAAGGAAAGAGAAGCGACGACAGTTTTTGAACTGCCTGCAAAATGAAACATTCGAAGCTGCCGCTGCCGCTGCCACTGGTTCAGCTTCAGTTTCCTTCCTCGCTCCCTTGCCCCGCTTCCACCATGGCGACGACGTCTACCTGGGGAGCTGGGAGCGTGAACGAGGAGCGTTGAATGGGCGGTGGCTTCGAGTGGCTAATTAATACGCCCCGTTGCACCAAAGAGTGACACAACTAGCCACCCAGCTCACAGTTAACAGCTACCAGCTACCAGCTTCCCAGCCAGTCTGTAATGAGCGTTCAGAGTTAATTGGCGTGTAAGAAAGGTAAAAGGCGCTGGATGTTGTCGGGGGCAGAGACTCTAACTGTGTGTGGCAAGGGGGGCGGGGAAATTTAACAAAATTTTATGCTTTTCAAAGGCATTAATTAGAAGTAATTGCCGCTGCCTAATGAGCTTGTTTGGTGGCGAGAAATTTGGAAATGCGTTCAACGTTTCGTATGCTTTATAACCCGTCAATGGCCCAACATCGACATCAACATTGACGTCTACTGTCAATTGGCCCTGCAATCCAACAATCCAGCAATCCAGCAATCAACTCATATTTCATGGCATGCTCGACTGTCATTAGGGCCGGACGGCAAATTGAAACGCGAAAAACAATCAAAACTTTTACGAAAATGAGCTCGAGCAACTCGTAATATCGAACGGCAAAACTTGTGAATATATCACGCCCCAAACTCTACCTGTACAGTCAACCCTCCAGCGGCTGCCTTTGTTTTTATGCGATTTCAATCAATGGCCCAACATTGCAACAATTTGAAGCGGCGCCGCCTCAAATGACGCGCGAAATGAAATGAAAATTTTCTGCCCCACTTCCCAACGACTCACACTCACATAGATCGAGTTGAGAGAGTGTAACACTTGAATGTTGTTTGTGTTTCTGATTGTGTTTCTGTGCCTTCTCCTGCCATATTGAACTCTGACACGCAACACGCAAGGGAAATTCGTGAATATTCTGGATATCGATGTCAAATGAAATGAAATATGCCAACTTTGATGATGTGTCATATCGAGCGATTGAAATGCTACCCGATTACCGATTACCCAACACCTAGAACTTCCAATTTTGCTGTTGCCGAATGTTGCGAATTCATTAAAACGACTAGTGCCACATTATGTCATGGCTAGAGGACAGGGGGAAGTTGAACGTTGAAATTATGCATTACAGGGTAACAAAAGGTATCAGTTTCCCCTGGCAACAAATCGGTTTAAATGCCATATTAAATGGACCTTCATGTATGCGTAATGTGTAGGAAGATGTTGGCAATAGTATTCTCAGCATATGCCAAACGTCAAAAGCAGCTTACGATATCATCAGCATCAACAGTATCGTTGTTGATTTCTTTCCACTTGCCACTAACGAGAACAAAAAGTTAACGATAACAAATTGGCAACGCACTTTGAACGACTTTGAAGTATCGGAAACAGGAGCTCAATAGAATCTTTCGAGAGGTGAGGAGACAGGGCTGACAATGGATGGCTGGAATGCAAGGGATTATAATGTAATGTTACTGACTTTTCATTATGCAGAAATTAACATTTTATTTGCTGTTTTTCATGTCAGCGAAAGCGGCCGCAATTTAATTTGAATTTTCAACTTATTTTTGGTCATTTATTTCATGCCACAGCGGCTTTTGTTTGCTTGCGACTTGCGACTGCTTTTGACGTGGTCGTAATTACAAATTTCGTAACATTTTTGAGCTGGCCCTGTCAAGTTGACGTTAGTTGTCCGTTGTCCGTTGTCCGCTGCCTGAGGCGCCTCTGAGTGGCCTTTAAATATGCAAAAAAGGAACCGAAAATGTTTTGCATTTGATGTTCTCCCCGGGGCGTTGAGGCATCGTGTACTGCTCCTACTTGTGCAAAGGGGCAAGGCTGCAAATAGACTGGCTCACATAAATAGCGGTTATCGCGTATGGTGGTCTAAGCCATAAGCCATAACCCATAACCCACTTCGCATCCAATCGAGCTGCCGGCTCCCACTGCTCTCTCTTCAGTCGTGCAGCACATACAAATGCGGAGCATTTATTTTAATCCTCTAGCCAGGCGACGAGCAGCAGGAGGCAGACGGTGCCAGGAGTACGGGTCGTATTAGTAATCGGCATTGGCATTCGCACACTCAGAAAAAAAGTGTTGCCTAATTTTTTGGAAATTGGCCTTTAGTTCAATATATATTAGAAATAAGTTTCGTAACTTTAGAGAAACACTTTAATTTGTTGAAATATTGTTTCTGAAGTAGGGAAATAATTTCGTTTTATAATCGCTTTTGTTAATCTTGTAATTTAATAGGTATACCCTTGTTATACCTTTGCAGAGGGTATTATAATTTAGTCACGAAATGTGTAACGCATTAAAACAGGCATGTCCGGCCCTATCAAGTATATATATTCTTGATCAGCATCGCTTCCGCCCCGACTCTTTGGCTTGTTTCATTTTGTATTTAGTATTACGAGGCGTATGCGTAATCCGCATTATGCCTTTGTATAAGCATTATAGAAAAGAAGTGTCATATTTTTAACAAATATGCTATCTATAACGAATGTGAATCGCTCTCATTTTCAGTTCGATTTAGGCGTTTTTTCGCAGTGTATAAGCTCTGCGCCAAAGAGCCTGGGGGGTTGGATTGGGTGGTTCTAGGGCCAACAAAGTTGCGGATTCATAACTCTTTCATTTGGCCATATCTGCACATTTTTTTCTTTCTCCTCCTCATTGCCATTCCCATTGCCATCGTCGAAGTCATCGTCGTAAAAAGTGCGCTGAGATTGGCATTTGGCTGGCTTTCGTTGCCAATATTCTGGCTTTCGGTATTGTCTGCCCTCCCGATGCTACCTTGCTCCCGCTGGAAGGGAGGCAGGGAGCATCTATCCAACAGCTCGTGGTCGGTCGTGCCTTGCCAAGGCATTCATCAAATTCAAGTCATGTTATCGTAGAAAATGAAACAAATTTTTGCAATTTGATTGCTTTTCGTGTTGATGCAGAGAAGGAGCAGAAGGAGCAGAAGGACCCAGCAGAGCCAGGCGTACTCCCGATAACTTGCCAATGTACTCCCCACTCCCCTGGTCTCCGACATGTGTGTGTGCATAATATGTACATACGTCTGTGTTGTTGTCGTCGCCACAGATGAAGTGGCTCTCTGTGGCATGGCACGGACTCGGATTTTGTATTTAATATGCATGCCTATATGAGGATACGAGAGTGTACACGAGTGTACGAGATCCTTCTACTTCGCGATGCGATTTTGCAGAGTTATGAACTTGCGTATGCGAAATTTTTCATATTTTTTACGTGCCTAAAAATCAAATGTGGCGGCGCATAAAACGAATAAAAGGTGTGCACAACTCCCAGATGAATGTGGCAGCAGCAGTTGTAAACACGTGTTCCTTCATTATTCTCCGGCTTGCTTGGTTATCTTCTGTGCCGCCTCTTGGCTTTTTCATTTCATATATATGTATGTTTCTTGATGCTTATCATATTTTTACTTGGCCTTTTTATACCCGATACTCGTACAGGAAAAAGGTATGTTGAATGTAACAGGCAGAAGAAATCAGTAAAAATGTCTAGCATTTGTATTACAAGAGCTAGAGACGGAATATTAGCCCGGCGAACAAAATAATGTTTTCAGAATGTAGTGGAGATTTGAATAAACAAAGGTTTAAGTCAGCAACTTTAGGGAAAGAAACCGGTAATTTGCTATATAACCAACTATGGCTGTATTGGCGCAATGGTTAGGGTCTTATAACTCTTGCGGTGTGGCTCTGGAGTTCGAAACCTACCGGAGGCATACTTTGTTATTCTTTTTAACATTTGTTTAAAATTTTTATTTAGGTTTATGCTATTGTTTCATTTTTGAAGAATAAGTAAAGAGTCTCTCATAGTTGACTTCGACCGTGTCCTACCTGTTATTATTATTTATCATCCCAGTTAATCTCATCAAAATCGGATATTTATATACCTTTAATTACAGATGTTTAATGTTGATTCAATGCATAATTAAATGTAGTATACCGGGTATTGCATAGTCGGCGACTCCATGTTATCTGTTGTCATCTTTTTATGCAACGTTGCCTGTTTTACATGTGATGAGGCGGAGTTGGAGAAAGAGGAAGAGAAGGCTCAGCACCTATTATTGCCTCGAGACTGTTGCCCATCTGAAGCTCAAGTTGCTTTTGTTGTTTATTTCAAAAGTTAATTTTGTACTTTATCATAGCAGCCATAACAACAACAACAACAGCAACAGCAACAACAACAACAACTGGCAGCCATCGTATGGGAAATGAAACTTTTCAGCGGAAACGGATGCTGTACACGTTGCGCCCAGCAGGCAACCAACTTTCATCGCACCGTGTGAATAAAGTGAAACAAATGGAAAAAAGAGGAGCCACGCCCAGTGTCCACCCGCCCAGTATCATGCAACTGTGGGCACCTCCCGTCATCCACCCTCCCCCGTTCGGTTCGTCTGAGTTTCTTTGGCAACAATTGCATTGCGGCAAACAATATTTTTGTTATCTTTTGCAATACACACGCCCGAGCGTAGGAGGCTGGTAGCGTGTGGCAAGTGGCAAGGGGTTGAGGTCTGTGGCATGGGATTGGCCACGGTATACTTTACAACGGCGTTTCCGTGCCATTTTTATTGTTGGCGCAGCCAAGTGTTCAATGCACAACTTTTAGCGCTATTGTTAAAAGAATTAAAAGCATGAGACAACAGAAATGAAACAAAAGCCAGAAATGATAACAACAGCCAACAGTTTGCAATGGCAATGGGGACCAGAGCAAAGTCTCTCCTCCATCTGGACTCTTTGGGGGCTGCTGCAAGGCAGGAAACGGAAACGCTGCCATACACTGACTCTGGTTAGTAGTCGACATGTGAGAGAAATGTGCCGTGACGTGGCAAATGTAATGGAAAATGCTCCCAGAAAGGCGTTCATCGACCACGGTTCCCCCCATTTCCCATTTCCCCCTCTGAACAACGATACTCGCCTCAATTGCATGCTCTTATTTTTATGCAGCGTGTCAATGTGTGACGCCGTGTCGAAGCACCAACAAAAACTGGCACAACCTATTTATGTATACATATGTATGTACTAGTATGTATTTGTGTACGTATGTATGTGCATTGTATGTCTGTTTATTCGCCATGACCACGACTATGATTTCTGACTCAGAAACAGAGCTGCGAGTTGCGAGTGGCATGACTGGAACTGTGACTGTAGCATTCAGTGCCAAGTGCGTAATTTCCGCACTGGATTTTTATGTATACCCTTTCAAAAAGTCCAACTATTATAAGGTGTATTTCGCATTATTATAAATATAAATATATAATCGATGTAATATGTTAAAATTCGTAATTTAATTGTTCATTTGAATTCCAAATTAATTTAAACCCTATAATAATTAAATTTGATTATAAAATATATTATGTTTAATTTATTTTCCATTTAATTCAAACAATTAAAACTGAGTTCTAAATTATATGAATTCTACACACATTTGATTTTTACCTAATGCAGACACCTGTTGCCGTTAATAATAACCATAAAAGAACTATACGCGAGGTAGAAGTCCAGTGATGAGTGCATATTCAAGTCCCAGAACTTCTATTGTAGAATTTTCTGATGAAATATATTAAAAGTCCAGTGTTGTAAGCATATTCTAGCCCCAAAAATTATGACATAGAATTTAGAGTTGAAATATATTAAATTCAAAATAAAATATTTTAAATTCAATATAAAGTACAGTGATGAAAGTATATTCAAGTCCCAACATTTTTGATATAGAATTTTGTGATTTATTATTAAATTTAATATATAAGCTATACTTAAATAAGAAAGTAGTGACAGAATCAACTGTACGTATATGTCATATGTTTCTTTAAGATCTTTTTTGGCATTCGGAACGTATACTTAAGAAGGAAAGTTCATGCAAAAGGATTTATCTTTTCTGTAGAGCCTTAATTGTAGTACTGAACTGAGGGCATTAAGTAGTCGATCAATTGATATTTTCTTATTTTCCATATTTATGTGTGCGTTAGTTTGCCTACTGGCTGCTGTTCCTATTGCTCGTACTACATTGGGAACCTCAACGCTAACAAGCAACGTTTATTGCCATAAAAGTTTACGACAAAAACTCATTTCCGTCACCAAGGCAATAAATGTACATTTGCAAACACAACAACAACAACAAAAGAGAAAGAAATGTCCTTCTCTCGCTTTGTCTAGATCGATTTTACTACTATGGATCTGGCTTAGTATAGAACTTGTAAGGCTTCTTCAACATAAAGAAATGGTAGAGGCCACTAAGTCGACTTGTCGTAACAACATTGGGAAAAGTCACTTCCGAAACGGAAATCCAACACTCAGCCAAAACGGAAGTAACCATTTGTTGGATGCGATAGCGAATTGCTATGCAAATTGGGGATCGGCCAAAGCGGGCACAGAAAACATAATAATAATTATAATAATTTTGTTGACACCGAGCAGCTCGAACAGACCCAGAGAAAAATGCTGTGAAATTTTAATATACATATATATTTTGGCTTTACTACTTTGCCCTATGGTTTAACGTTAAATATGGATTTTGTGAATTTAAAGTGTGTGTACTTAAATAAAAATGAAGTATGTATTATTTAAATAATTTTTACTTTAATTTTAATACTATAAATATTGATTATACAAATCTTAATTTAAATAGATAGTAAAATATACAATTTCAACATACTTAGTTTAAGTATTATGACATTCAACTTGTATATTTTATTTATTTAATTATTTTATTGTAGCTTAGAATTAATTCTATAGTACAATAATGTAGCCAGAGCAAATGAGGCCTTCAGGCTGTTTCAACTTGTATATAATCAAATATGTTAACATTTATATTAAATTTTAATATATTATAAAATGATTTTATGAATATATTTCATTACATTCGATTTCATATTAAATATGCAAATTACGTAATTTACCTATTCTAAAATTAAATTATAAAATAATCATATGTTATTGTATTTCATTTTACTATGCATTTTTATACCCTGAAGGGGTATATTTAGTTTGTTAAAGCTATGTAACGGGCAGAAGAAAGCGTGGCCGACCCCATAAAGTATATATATTCTTGATCAACATCAATAGCCAAGTCGATATAGTCATGTGCATCTGTCCGTCTGTCCATATCAGATCTCAGAGATGGTAAGAGCTAGACGCTTGAGTTTGGTCTCCCAGCACTGGTAATTTTTGCAGGCAGATCAAGTTTATCTTATTTTGGATGCCACGCCCCTTCGTAGATGTGACCAGAAAATTCCATCACGATGTCACGCCCCTTCGCCCACAAATAGAAAAAAACTAATTGCAAGAGAATTAGATCGGGAGTGAATTTAAGCGGGTCCCTGTAGAGCCACAGGGTATATTACGGTCGCGGTCCCGACTGCCCGGATTGTGTTACTATGCGTTATTTCTCAGGGTGTAGAGGTGCAGGTGACATACGCAGGAATGGCGCATATTGGGCAGAAGGTAAAAAAAAAAGAAGTGAAAAGCAATTTAATTATGTAGATGGTCTGGCCGACTATCACAGGAGGTCTTCTCAGCCAGGCTGGAATTACCTCTTCAGCAGCAGGAGCAGCAGGAGCAGAAGCAGCCATTGCTCATTAGTGTCAATCTATTTAGCATAAATTTCAATTAAAGCAATATCCTGCAGCAGGCAGCAGCCGGAAAGAAAGAGGGGACGAGGCAGAGGGAGAGGTGCGGAGCTGCTAAACCGACTTAGCGCACTTTCTTAGAATAATAGAGCGGAAAACAGAAACAGAACGGGGCCCAGTGTCGACACTGGCTCATATTTCAGGCCGTCGCGTCGCTGAGCTAAACTCATTAAAATGCAAAATGAGCGGAAAATATATATACTATATTGAAGAATGCCGACAGCAAAGAAAATGCTGTGTTGCCCCAAGTAACCATACTTCTATTTATATATGTATATGTATGTATATGCTTGGCGGTATTGGAAATGCCATAAGCTAATGGCAAGTCGCTGTCATAACCAATCCCTGGACAGGAAGGAGCTTACCCAAAAGATGCAGATTAATCCTGACAACCAAATGTATGTAGTCCTGGCAGACAGGAAGACAGGAAGACACTCGGCATGTTTGGGCAGCATGAAATAATAAAAATAAGCATAAGCTTTTCGACTGTACTGTTCCCCCCGTTATGAGGCAAGCTGCAATATTTCCGCACAGCTTATGTGGCACAGAGACATACACACACGCAACAACCATCCCGGTAAATCCCAGCAGCATCCAGAAACTAGCTACAACTACAACTGGCAACGCTTAGCAACTGACATTTTTGTATGTGTTCACCCTGGACTCTGTGTGTGTGTGTGTGTGTGGCAGGGCTAAAAGCGGAAGGAAACAGTTAATACTTCTGTCTGTTATGCGCTTACTTCCTGTCTCCATTAAAAGTCATTCTTTTGGATAATCCTTTTGGCAACATTATGGCAAGTATTAAAAAGTTTTTTGCACCAACTAGACTAGACCAGACCAGCTTCCCTCCCTTACGGAACCCTCCTCTGCTATCTGCTCCTTAGACTGCGCTCTTATTACCAAGCAAAAGTTTTGCAGATTCTTTTGCTGTTGCGGGTTGGATTTGAAATTGTTGTTTGTGTGTCTGTCTGTCTCTCTGTCTGTTTGTTTGTATTCCTGGCACTTTTTTTTGCTACATGTGCCATGTGTTTGTTGTTGCGGCTTTACCTCTGCATGATGATGATACCCATAAATATAATAGAAAATATTTTGAAAGTGCTTTGCATTGCAATTTTTTCTTTTATTTCTTCAATTTCTGTTTATTGGAAGCATGTCTTAAAGCTGATTCTATGAATCGTTAGCAGCATTTATCACAATCAACATGACGCGTTTCTACCTATTTATAGGCCCACCTGGCGTTTGTTTCGTGTTCCGTAAATGAATATAAACGGTCTTTTTGCTTTGCTTGATCTCCCACCTCTCATATCCCATCATCATCAGCTACCTGTTGGCCTCTGTCGACAAATTATTCAAATATCCAAAGGTTTAGCTTCAGCACAAAACGTGTTTGGCATCAATAAAATCCTCCCGGCAAACCCCAAAATAGGGGCAAAGGCTAAAATGACACCAGCAGCCATATTGTTATTTACGCGCATGTGTGTGTACACGCACACTATTAAAATATGTTAATGCGAGTGTGTGTGTGTGTGTGTGTTTTTAGTGAATGTATTTTTTATGCAAATTGATATTGTTGGCAGCGTTCGCCGCCCTTCGCCTGCTGCTCATCATCAACAACTTCTTATTGAGTTTTTCTATGAAAAATTGACACCTCATCAATTTTCAATAGAAATCAATGTACCACAACCACACACATACTTGCAGAAAATAAATTTGTTTTGCTGCCAGAGTCGCATCCTGTTCCTGCTCTATGTGTGTGTGTGTGTGTGTGTGTCTGATTGAGCTGCGCCCCTTAAGGATAATAGTGCTGCTATTGACATGTCCGTCACCCGTTCCCTGGGGAGCTAATCATTGTACATTTCATGGTCTGTCATTGGCCAAAGGGTTAGCTGACAGTCTTACACTTTATTAAAAACCTGCCACAATTTTGAAGAAAATCAAAGATCGTACGAACTAGCAAACAAATATTTAATAAGTATACATATAAATACAAAATATAAATAATAAATAATAAAAAATAAATAATACATAATAAATATTAAATAATAAATAATACATAATAATTCATAAATAAATAAATATATAATAAATAAAAAAGTAATTAAAAAGTAAATAAATCAATAAATAAATAGATAAATAATCAAAAATAAATAAATAAATACGTAAATAAATAAATAAATGAATATATAAATAAATGCAAAAATAAAAAAAAAAATATTAAATATAATAATTAATTATTTAATAAATAAACACAAGAATAAATAAATACATATATAACTAAATAGATAAACAGAAATATCTGGTCTGGCAGCTGGTCAAAAGCTTTTCCAAAATGAACAGCTGTTGGTTGCTCCAATTTTCCGCGACGATCTGTACATGGAAATGGGAAAGCTGAGAGGAAAAAGCTTTTCAGTGCTCGGTTTACACTCAATGAGTTCGCAACGTAATTCCGAAATATTTGTGCTGTAAAACTGACCACATTTTTGGTTCATGTGAAAATTCCAGACTTAGCAAAAATGTGGCAAGGAATTGCTTTTATTTGCTGCATATGGAGTGCATTTCTGGTGCACAACAGTCTGCAGCAACAAATCAACATTGGTGAGAACAGCAACAGCAACAGCAACAACAACAACAACAACAACAACAACAACAACATATTTCCACATTCTCACATTAAATGTGCAATTTTACCCGTCTTTATTTAGGTGCCTTTTTTTACGACAATGAACTGGAGTTGGAAAAGGAGTTTATGGATGTGGTGAATGCCATTAATGGACCCGAGGCTGGAGCAACTTTCGCATTGATTCCTTTGATAAAACGCCTGAAATCCGAAGATGGCAGCGTTATATTGCAGGAGCATGGTGGGAATTTATTCTTTTTCTTACTGAATTATTGGGCAATTCTAACGAAAAAAAAATTTTATGCTTTCAGCTTGCGATCTCATAGATAATGGTGTCGCAGCTATTTTTGGACCAAGTTCAAAGGCGGCAAGCGGTAAGTAGCAAGGGGCAACTAGACGAACAGACAGACGCAGCAGAATCATAAATAACTTTGTGTAGAACGAGCAAGCAAAACAAAAATAAAGCATGGAAGAGCAGAGAACTGAAAGCTTGCCGATTAAATGGAATGCGAATAGCAAACATAGCGAACAGAATAGTAGATTTGTTTGTAAACAGAGAGAATTTAGAGAACTTTCTCTTGATCATTAAGACTTATTAATATATTCGGTATTAATAGAAAATAAGAGCTAATGAGAGTGTTATTAGTACTATGCCGAATATGCGCTGTCCGACCATAGCCATGTCCGTCTGTCCGTCCCTCCTGCTGTATAAACACCTAGATCTCAAAGACTATAAGAGCTAGAGTAACATAAAATTTGGGGACAATTCGGAATATTTGAAGCAAATCAATTTTCGAGTATACAAAGGTTAGAGGCAGCAACTTGAGGCAAGTAAACTGGTAATTTGCCAGATAATCGACTATGGCTGCATTGTCGCAATGGTTAGCTTGTCGAACTCTTGCGGTGTGGTTCTGTAGTTCAATACCTACCAAAGAGGCACACTTTGTTTGTTAGGTTATTATTCTTTTTAAAATCTATTAATTATTTAAAAATTTATTTGGGTTTATACTATCATTTCCTTTTTGAAGAATAAGTAAAGAGTTTCTCATACTCGACTTCGAAATAGTTGTAGAATTTTCAGAGATATTAGTAGAATAGTAGTGAAACCTTCAGAAATAGTAGAATAATTCGTAATACCTAGACTAGTTCTTTTATATTTTTTCCTTCAACTCTTCCAGATATCGTTGGCGTGGTGTGCAATAATACGGGCATACCACACATCGAGTTTGACGTAGCTATCGAGGAGCACCTGGAGGAGAATTCCAAGCTCCAGATGACCCTTAACCTCTATCCATCTCAGGTGATATTATCCAAGGCCTACGCGGACATAGTACATAATCTCGGATGGCGAAAGTTCACAGTTGTTTATGATGAACTTGATGGTAAGTGTCCGTGTATTTCTCGATTTTCCGTATTGTGACTGGAATTCGTTATTAAGCCAAGGCCACAGCTCGACTGCAGGATATTCTTCAACTGACAGAGTTGCACAATGATCTGGTGCGAGTGCGCAAATATAAGACAGAAGACCACTTTCGGGCAATGTGGAAGAGCATCAAGGGCGAGCGTCGCATAGTCCTCGACTGTAAGACCGAGTTACTCGTTGATCTACTCAACACATCCTCCGAGTTCAATCTGACAAGACAGTATAATGTGGGTATCCATCCATTGACCTTTTCTGTTCTATCAAAATCATGTGTCTTGGATCTTAGATATATCCTGACACAATGATAAACTTGTATGTCTTCTGATGAGACAGTAAAATGTGGCTGCTGTTAATTACAGAACATCTTTCTGACCAACCTGGAGACATACAATGATAACCTTGATGAACTGAAAGCCGACAATGAGACCTATTCGGTGAATATAACCGCCACTCGCCTCCAGCTCAATGCTGCCGAACCTCAAGCAGTAAGCTCTTCTCATAGATTTCAATATAATACATAAAAAGACAGACTGTGATGGATAGACCATTCCTACAGATTATGTATCAATATGGCTTTGTTACCCAAGAGGATAACGTTGTCTCCGAAAGCGACGAGTTCAGTCGGACCTTGCTCCACGATCTGTTGCACGATGGCCTTCATCTGTTTGTCCAAGCCTGGAAGAATGCCACATACTTTTATCCGGATCGAATATCTGTGCCGCGTATGAATTGCGACCTTGCTGGCTCGGGGGGACGCACCTGGCAAATGGGTCGCTATTTGATGCACCTAATGAAGGGGGTAAGTGCGGTTGAGCTGCTGCTGCTGTGTTGAACTGCTGAACACTAATCCCTGCTGTGGCATCACATCATCAGACTTCCGGCACAAATAGCCCGAACTTTCGCACCAGCAATTTGCAGTTTGACGAGGATGGACAGCGTATTAACTTCAATATTGAGATTTATGACCCCTTCGACAATATTGCCACTGCCGTCTGGGATACCAGGGGTCAAATCACGCAGTCGCATACGAGTACCAAGGCGCCCAAAAAGATTATCTACCGTGTCGCGACACGCATCGGTCCGCCTTATTTCGACTTCGTACCGAATGCTGAGGAGCTCAATCTGACGGGAAATGCCATGTACGAGGGCTACGCTGTCGATTTAATCGGTGCCATTGCAAAGGAGATAGGCTTCGAATATGTGTTCGTCCCTGTGGCGGATAAAGAGTATGGCAAACAGGATCCGATAACCAAACAGTGGAATGGCATCATCGGTGAAATTGTTAATAATGTAAGTTAAGCTTAAAGCATTTCATATTTTATTTTCTCTAATAGCGGTAGCTAAGACAGACGGGACAGACAGACGGAAAGACAGACAGATGGGCAGACACACAGACGGATAGACAGATGGACAGACAGACGGACTGACAGACGGATATACGGTATATCGACTTAGCTGTTGATGCTGATCAAGAATATATATACTTTATGGGGTCTTTCAGACTTCCTTGGGTTCAGGGGATCTTGAAATCTTGATCTATGGTCTAAACCTACTTCAAGGGTTTGAAGGTTTTCTAGACTTTTTTCTAAGACTTCTTTGAATGTATTCACACTCATGATTCACAAAAACTCGCCTAGGATGCACACATGGGTATTTGCGACTTGACCATCACACAAGCGCGTCGTACAGCCGTTGACTTCACGGTGCCCTTCATGCAGCTGGGCGTGAGCATCTTGGCCTTCAATGAAGAAGCCGAGAAGAAGACTATCACTGCTTATTTGGCACCCTTTCACAAGGACGTGTGGCTTTGGATTCTCATCTCCGTGATGGCTATGTCCTTTCTGAAGGTTCTTATCGCGCGGTAAGTGCAAGTTTTCTTTTTTCATTTTGCGTTCCTTTTAATTGCTTTGGCATTTTCAAAAGTATTGCTAAGGCGGAGTGGGAAAATCCGCATCCTTGTAATCGTGATCCGGATGCATTGGAAAATATGTGGCATCTTCATAACACTTTTTGGCTAACAGTGGCATCCATTATGACGGCAGGCTGTGACATTTTGCCAAAGAGTCCACAGGTTCGTTTGTCCGAGGCCACTTGGTGGATATTCGCCATCATTATAGCCAACTCGTACACGGCCAACTTGGCTGCCTTTTTGACTAGTTCCAAGATGGAGGGCAGTGTGAAGAGTCTCAAGGATCTCAGCGCTCAAAAGGAAATCAAATTTGGCACTATCAACGGTGGCAGCACCTACAATCTTCTGTCCGAGTCCAATGAGACGGTCTATCGCCTGGCTTTTAATCTGATGAACCAAGAGGATCCCTCACCCTATACAAAGGATAACGCCGAGGGCGTTGATCGTGTTAAGAACAGCCAGGGTAAATACATGTTCCTCATGGAGACAACCACACTGGAATACAATCGCGAGAAGGACTGCAATTTGCGCAAGCTGGGCGATAAGTTCGGTGAGAAACATTATGCAATTGCCGTACCCTTTGGCGCCGATTATCGTTCGAACTTGAGCGTGGCCATCCTAAGGCTAAGCGAACAGGGGGAGCTTTACAATATGAAGCAAAAATGGTGGAAACGCAATACGGCAAACTGTACAGAGGAGACCGGAAGCAGTTCCACGTCCGACTTAAACTTCGAGGAACTGCGCGGCATCTTCTACACTCTTTACGCGGGCATCCTGATAGCATTCATCATCGGCATCATTGAGTTCCTGATCTACGTTCATCAAGTGGTACTTGAGGAGCATGTGAGTCAACCTCTGCTTACTTTATCATATTCAAATTTATTGCGGATCGTTGATCGATTTCGTTGCAGCTGACTTTCAAGATGGCCTTCAATAAGGAAATGATGTTTGTGCTACGCTTTTGGAACAACAAGAAGCCTATTTCAACTCCCACTCCCGAGTCCAGCCTACGTGCCACGCCCTTACGCTCCATAGAGAACTCGGTGGAACGCACTCCCAAGTCCGCACGTCGCATTGTCCTTGGCCGTTCCTCGGAGGAAATGCGAGAGTTGCCCCCGCCACTAGCCACACCCAGTTGCAACCTAGAAGGGCAGCAGCAACGGGAGGCGGAAGCCCGCGTCTGATGTTGTTATCTGTTATTTTTTTGTTTGCTCCCTCCTCAGTTATTTGCAATAAAAACTACGCCCATCATTTTGGACTCGTAATCAATTTTGAGCTTCTTTAAGCTTGAAATTACTTGGCATTCGATGCCGCGGGGCAAACTCGGCACAAGCGAGTGAGCGTTTCTTTCGATTGGATGCCCCCGCGTGGCAGAAACAGCAACTCGAGACACTCCGTGTTGCATAGCTCTGCACGAACTTGCCACTCGCTCTGCTGGCCAGCCTGCAACCTACCCCCCCAGTGTTGCCAACAGTGTTTTCAAGAAATTAACCAGAAAAGGCTAGAACATTTCAGGAAACACAGTTAAAATCTTATTTCATTTAGTATTTTTAGGTTGTATCCATTGCATTGGGGAATTATGTCATTGTGTAAATTTTGGAATATACAGCGTTATTTTCCAGATAATCGTCCAATGCAGCATTGGCACAATGAGAGTGTCGAACTCTGTCAGTGTGATTCTGAAGCTCGAACCCTACCAAAGGCATACTTTTATATTTGGCATTCCGTAAACTGTCTAGAACTGTCGGGAAAATAGCTGAACTGGCAACACTCGCTTCCCTTTATTCTTTTTTTTTACGTAATTTTCATTTATTGCTGCCTTTTGCGCTTGCCACAGCGAAGCTGCCTCAGCTGCCTCAGCTTGTCAATTGCGTTATTGGAGCTTATTGACATTTTATATCCAACAGCAACGAACGAACCTCCCCTCCTCTCTGCACATCACATCATGAGAATTATTAAAGCAGCTCCCGGGCGAAGGACGAATGAAGCTGCAGCTCTGCCTGGGGGTGGGGCGCTGCATGTGGAGATGGAGATGTGCGGAAGGCTTGTGCTGTTTCGCCTTTGGCCTTTGTCGGTTTCTGTAAAATGAACAGCTTGGCACGCCCCGTCGCCCGTCGCCCGTCGTACGTCGCCCATGACAGCAGTGACCTCGCCTGGACATCGCCATCGATGTTGACATCGAAGCCAACTGCATTCTGCATTCCGTGACCAGGACAAGTGTCCTTTGCATTGCTGCTGTTTGTGTTTGCACTTCAGTTTGTGTTCTTTTTAATTATTTTGTTGTGAAGTGGCTTTCGCGCTACGTGTGTAATTTGAGTAGCTTCCACTCAGCAATCGCAATCGCAGTCGGAGACGAAGTTGAGGTCTCGAGGCAGTTGGGATTGGGGTTGATATTGGACTTTGGAGTCCCAGCAGAGACCATATAATTTGTGATATTATTATTATCATTATATTAACCAATCAAGTATATAAATTGTTTATTTTAAATCAAAAACTTTAAATTATAATTTGTTTTCATTAACAAAATAGATATAAAATAGCTAAATGCCCGTACTGCTACTCTGCTCTTATTGCTGCTAATTCACGCCGCTGTTAACTGTTAACAGCGCTCTGTAAAAAGTCTCCACAGCTGCCGCTGAGTGAGTGTCAAAAACTCACCACACTTGTTGCTCATGCCATTTACGCGCACAAGCTAAACTGGGGACTCGAGAGAACTCACCACCGTTGGCCAATGGCTGAAGGCTCGGCGACAAAGCGACAAGTTCCACACGTTCCACAAGGCACACAAATGCAACCCCTAAACAGCAGCAGCAGCAGCAGCAGCACAGACATAGAGGGTGCTCTTATACGCCGGGATGAAGAAACAAGGGGTAGTATACAGTATACAGTATGCCATTTGTTAATGCCACGCACGTAAGCAATTTCCGCACGAAAGCGCATTCTTTGAGCCTTTAATGTACTTTTTGATGTTAACAAATTTTTGAACATTTGTTGTTGTCTGTCACCAGCGAGCCGAGGACGACGAGCCGGACGGACAGACGAACAGCTGAACAGACGGACGGACGGACGGACGGACACACGAGTTGAATGCTAAGCGGAATTCGGTTTGGATTCATCTGCGGCTTTGCTGATTTGCTGCTGACAAGCGCCAAAGGAGGCGGAGGGGGAGGGGGAGCTTGCCAATTGAGTGTGAGTGATTAGAGATGAATAAACAAATTAATAAGTAAGCTGTGTCTCATTTTATACCCACGATTAGCAGCGTATTTTGAATATTTTTGTAAGAACAACAAAAACAAAAGCAAACAAAATTAATAAAAATATATGTAGAGGGACCAAAATAAGAATGGGAATACAGGAAGCTAAAACTAAGAAATTTGTATTTCCTTTATTTTAGTTTATTTAGTAAATTATTATTATTAACAGATTTAACCTATTCTTGCCATTCAATGTGGTTTATTAATTTGAGAATTGGGTCTTTAGATGGAATATTGCCATAAACCCTGATAAGCGTGTATCAGTCACATACACACTCAGAACACTTCTCTCGGGGTATTCTTACATGGAGCGCTCTTAGTCCATAAGGATGCTCACAAATATCTCTTGGAGTCGCTCAGGAAAAACGTCTATCTTTCCAGCGCTATATAACTAAGATAGTTAAGCGTCTTACAGCAAAGGCCAAAACAGTATGGCTTGGCTTCTTAACGAAGCCAGTAATAAGCTATCGCTTACCACCAAGACGCACATATACAAAGTTATTCTGGCACCCATTTGGAGATATGGTATTCAGGTATACGGCATAACGGCAAAGTCGAACCTTAATAAAATAAGAGTAGTAAAGTCCCAAAGCTTGCGAAGAATGTCCATATACCGAGGATCGGAGATGTGATCAACCGCCAAGCTACTGCATACTTGAACAAACTCGCAGATCATCCTAACCAGACGGCACAAAGGCTCCTAATAGGGAGACGTATCCACGGAGTAAAGATGAGAAGGAGGCTCCAGAGAGTTCACCCAACCGACCTGTCAAACAGAACCCTTTAAGCTTCCCCTTTCCCCACTCAGTTAGCCTATTATCTTGGTTTAAGTATGTACATATGTATGGTATTGCTATTATTATAATTATTCATTAAAATTCTTATTTAAAAATAATATTATCTTTATAAATATATATTTATTTATAAAACATATTGCCCTTCTACTTGGATTCTCCGAATTGAATTCTTCCTAATACTGATTGTCTAATTTTAATTTTAAATTTAAAAGCTTACTATAATTTTATGTTTCTTATTTGTCTATCTCAAATTTGGTATTAGTATTATTTGTCAACATTCTTTTGTATAAGGGAATCGATTAGAAGAACGTCGTATTACGTGTAAACGTGTAAGTTTCAAAGGAAATCAACACCTTTAAAAGTTATAAATTGAGCAATTTTGCACTTTGGCAAATTTATGAGCTGCAATCGAGGTGCAAATTGTCTCAGTCTCTGAGTCTCTGAGTCTATGTGTGAAGTCAAGTCCAGAACAGAGGGATAAGAAGCCAAGTCTGAAAGGCCAACGTTCATTTCTTTGGCCCTGACAAGCAATCACATGGCACACACTGAGACACACACACACACACACAGTATATGGTTTCGCTGCACATTCGGTTGATGGGCCTTCGTTCACTTCTCACTTCCCCCTTCTCGTTGGGCCGCCTTGCAATTTGTAGAACAAATTGAAATTGAAATTCACGTTGGCAAGTCTTGAGCCAAGCATTAGACGGCATAAATATATATAGGTTCCACAAAAGGAACAGGAAATTACTGGCAACATTTTTAATTAACTGGAGTCAAGTGATAATGTCCAGATATATCGCAGTTCTTGCGATTTATAGCACGTTCTCAACGCTCGATTGCGCTTTGAGGCCAGTACTAGTTTACGATACGTGTTAGCCGCCGCTTGCCACAAGAGGTTGTTGCAAGCATGCTTTTGCGGTGCAGAACTTCAACGACCGCAAAAATCGATCAAAACTTGCCACAAACTCAAGCTAATTGTGCATGAAATTTAAGCCCAAAGCTCTGTGCTGGCTGGCTGTTCTGCCCAGTTAACAAGTTTGTGTTAATTACTCAACTGCCACATAAAGCGGCAAATTTGAAAAAAGGAAAACACTGCACACGGAGTAAAGAAAGACGTACTTAAATCAAGTTCGAAAGGTCTTAAAATAAGTATTTGCGATTTTATATAAGTAAGTACGATAACTGAAAATTAGCTCACAAATTTGTTAACCAAGAACCAATAAACTTGATATAAGAGAAAAGTGTCTTGAATTTTAATTCATTCTATAGAATTACTAGAAATTAATGCGACAATGTTATATAAGTTTTGGGTTCGGATCGGATTTTTACAGCGAATACTCATAAAACACTCGTCAAATCGAAAATAAAAAATATCATCACAATTTTAAACTTACTTCAAGCTTACTACACAGTGAGTAATTAACTAATTTTAATATTTGTGATATTCAAAATAACATTTGAACTTTATTTAAATAATAAACTTTAAATAACATTAATTAATAATTAGGTTAATGTTTGTATTTAAAAAATATAAATAAAATAAATAATACCAATATTTTAAAGTTATGTTATTTACAGGAAGTTAAATAATTATAATATCGACTTTATTCAAATACTTATTGACCTTTAAATTGGAAAACACATATATAATGGAACTTTAGAAATTGTATATATTTCTTAAATTGAAATGTGGACTTTTAAGTGCGAAATACTTGAATTTTTGGCTCAGTGTACACGGCAATCAAAACAGTTAACAGCCTAACTGGCCAGCAACTCAGCTAACTGTCCTGGCCTGGCCCTAACTTGGCAGTTGCATGCCTTGACACAAGTTAAGGCGATTCGAGTTTGTTTTTCTTTGTTTGTTATTGTTGTTGCTTGCGATGTTGCCACAATGAAGTTTCCGATGTTGCTGTTGTTGTTGTTGGTTGTTGTTGTTGCATCTTGACTGTTTGTTTTGTTGGCAATTGTTGGTGGCCAACTTTACATGCTTTGATTCATAAATTCATAGATTTGCTTGCAGTCGAATTTCATTTTCCACACGCGCATTACTCAGACCCTTCGCCCCCCCTCCCAACTTCCCTTCCGAATCCCCTGCTTCCTTGGAGCTCAGTTTGTTGGCTAACAAAAAGCGATTGCACGATCACATTTTACATTTAGCAAAAAAGAGCAACAGTTGAGTGAGCTCGATGGTGAATGACTCTGCACTACTCTTTTGTATTTGCATTGTACGTTGTAGCGTCAGTTAGACAGTTTTATCTTTTAACTTTTAGTTTGACTAACTTTGGAGTTTATCATTCGATTCTAAAACAATTTGATAACATATAGATGAACCTAAATATGAAGTTTGGTGTGTCTAGCTCTTATAGTTCTTATAGCTTATAGACCCTTGGTACAGGGTGTAAAAACAATTGCAAACCCATTGCAATTTTTCTTATGCAACGTTTCGGCTTGGTGGAAACTGCAGCTGCCACATGAAGGGGCCGGGGGAGGGTGGAGTCTTTGCTTTGGGGGGAGCTGAGGCAAAGACAACACCCAACACCGAAAACAAATAAACGCAGATAAAGAGCTGCGAGCTGTGAACTGGCAACCAAGGCAAAGAGCAAACAACGTTGTTTCCCCTCCCAGCTGCTCAGTTCCCCCAATCTCCCACTTCACAGTTCCCTCAGCTGCCACAAGACGGAAACGGAAACGCGTCACACAATGTCGAAGCGAGCTGAGAACTTGGCTAGAGAGTTGGATAGGGGGGGGGGGAGGGGGAGCGTGTAGCTATTAGATATTTATTTCTGCGGATGTTTGTCTGTGTCTCTGTCTTCCTCTCACTCTGTCTTTCTGTTTCGCTGTCTCTCTGTCGAGTGTGCACATATTTGCACATGTTTCGCATTTGTATTCCATGCGTTATTGAGCTGAAAATTGATGCACATTACTTACTCTATTGAATTACACATTAGCCATTGCTTTGGCCCTTGCTTACCTCCTCCCACCCCGCTTTCCACTAAACCCCCGCCGTGACCAATAAATAATTTGAAAATAACAAAATAACAAAGTAAAACAAAGACAGCACATGCCGCCAACGTGATCCTCTTGCCTTCCACAACAAACGTCAATCCTGCCGACTGCCCCCTCCCTTCACCCTTCTGCCACTCGACTGCAACTCAGTGTTGTCCAAATTTTGAGGGCTAAAACAGCTAGAATTAGACCAGAAAAATGAAGCTAATGTCTTTAGAAATATGTAGAAAATTCAGATAATAGGCTAGGTATATAAAATTGATATTATAAATCTCTTGGCTGTTAATGCTAATCAAAAATATATTAACTTTATGGGGTCTGCCAGACTTCCTTCGACCTGTTACTCACATTTTGACAAACTTCATAGGCTTACTTACTTTTAAAGTAAAGGGTCAAAAAAATAAAGTGTTTTGAACATTATAATATTATCCTACAATAAGAAAATTAAGATTATAAGCTTTTTATTAATATACAGGGAGAGGCAAAAGTAATAAGCCTATTGGAAGACGATATAACTTTTACGCTATAACAATTATTCCATGTTCTTGCGGAGTAAACCGATTCATGGCTTGTCTATTTTGCATTCTGCATTTGTTTACTTCACAAATGTCCAAACCGAATTGACATTTAAGATCCCATGCAATAGTAATATTGTTTACCAATAGGGTGATTACTTTTGCCTCACCCTGTACAATATGTTTTCTATTTTCCTATCTTGATATAAGATAAGAAATTTTTCTATTTTTTTCAATTTTTGCAACAATTTGTTTATTGAACTCAGACTCTAAAACTTTCTAGCTTTTGTTATTCCCAAATAGCCATGTCTGGCTATAAAACAGCTAAAAAGACAATACTGCTGCAAACTGCAACATCGACATTGCCTTGAATTATGCATGTGTGTGAGTGCGCGTGTGTGTGTGTGTCTGCGATACTTCTAACGCTGCCCTGCTGCCCCATAAATTGCCCAACTAAATACAATTTATTTCTCGTCGTCGCTGGTGACCCGTGTGTATTTTATATGAACGTACCCAGCGTTCCATGCGCGCAGTGTCGTTATTTATGCGCTGCTTTTAGCATTTTCCTCTCCCCCCCCCACACCGCTTTCCACTTAGGGGTCCATCTCTCTTTTTTTCAAATATACGCGTACTACATCTTCAATATAATATTTATGTTGTTTTAAATAGTTTGCAAAATGTCAGTGTGGTTGCAATTCACGTCTCTGTTGTGTTAACAGAACTGTTAACAGGCAGAACTGTTAATGTTTAACAGCTGGTGGCTGAAGCAACCCCTGCAGAAGAATGTTAACCGTTTCAATTTGATAACTGTGCTACAAAGCGACCCCTACAGTTGAAACGTGAACTAACAGACGGCTGTTATGCTAACTTAGCAGAACTATGAACTGTTAGCGGATAAATTTTATAGCAAATTATGGCACAAGATTCTCCTGCGCTTGGATAATGTAAGACGTGGTAGAACAAAATGTTAAGCAATATGACAAAGAAGAATTTAACTTATTTGGTCTAGCATACATAATAAATAGTAAAATATGTGAAGTTTATAAAATATAAAAGGAAAATAATAAAGTTATCAAATTTATATAAATATAAAAAAATAAAATATAATATATATGTAATTAATAAAAATACAAATCAAGTGAATATTGTAAAATGTAGCGTGACAAACGCTATCGGTAAGCGGTATAATAAATATAAATATTAAGTCTGTCTTTTAACATTCTGTAAATGTATTTAGACAACTTTTATGCAAACAATAATTAAAATAAAATAATTAAGCCAACAATTGCACACAACGAACTGTTGCACATTCCACATACTCATATTCATAATCATATTCAAGCCAAAAACCGAGTGTATTCGTAACTGACAAAAACAAAATGTTGACTGTCAACGACGAGAACAACAATTCAATCGGCAAATGTAAAGAATGCAAACTCACCATGAGCAGCGCTCCTGAGCGCTCTGTTAACAGTCGTGCTGTCGTAACTGTAAATTGCGAACATGACGACAGGGTTCGAGTCCATGGCGTGACGAGCGTCGCGTCGGAGCGTATATAACAACGAGTGCGCCAACTGGCGGATTTCAGTCTTCGTTTTGCCTCTGAATCGTGCGGTCAGCAACTGAAACTGGACTGCGAATCCACGCGCTGCGTTCGCCGCGCCGCGATTGGCTGAAATGAGCAAACAAAATTGAAAATATTGAAAGCTTAAGCACAACACAACCAACAACATAATTTACACGAAATTCGTAACCAAAAAAAAAATAAAAATATATATTTATATATATAAAGAAGCAAATAATTGTTTTATCTAACAGCAAACAGCGAATCGGGCAAAAAAAAACCCGCGCGTCGTCGTCGTTTTAAAGCAGCTTTTAAATCGACATCGCAAACTTTCGTGCGCTCGTTTTCGGTACTGTTTTCTGTTTCTGTTCCTGCTAGTACCATTGCCCGTTTCTGTTGCCGTTTCTGTTGTGTGCGTGTATTATTGAAGCCGGAGTCGCAGCCGGAGCCGTAGTCGGTGTGTTGTCTGTGTGCGTGTGTGCGTTTCTCGGTCAAAATCGGGATACATTTCCGCTGCTGTGAAATAATTGAAACTGAATCTTCACAACGGCAACGGCAACTGCAACATAACTTGCAGCAGCAACTGTAACTAAAGTGACAGCAGGCAAGTACTCAGAGAGTGGCTTTAATACGGAGCTTTAGCTGCTCGACTTTTCACGGCAATCAAAAGCGAAGAAAATGCACACAGCGAGTTCTTCTTGCTTTTCCGCACATTTTCTTGCTGAAAACTTTGCCAGCAAGATCTATATAGTATAAACTTTTAGACTTTAGCTCGTGCCGCCTGCAAGTATGCAATTCAAATAATATATATAAGCTTTTAGACTTTGGCTCTTGCCGCCTGCAAGTATGCAATACAAATTTTGACTTTCAACAATTTTCCACATGTGTGTGAGCTTGTAAATCCGTAACGCGTTTTCTTTTCATCCTGCGGCATTTTGCATGTATGTAAATTTGCCAGCACAAAATATTTTCATATCAAATATTTTCACAATGAGTATTTCATGTGCGAAACTCTGGAATTTGCTATGCAAATGAAGTAATAGACCTAAAAAATTGAAATTAAATTTGAAAGCCACTCAGTCTCACTCGCTGTGTCTGGCTGGTGAATTTAATTCGGGTTAAGGCCTTTTGCGGCCAGCTTATGAAACAAAAACCGCGGCATTGGGCTAACCCCAAAAGCCGCGCCTTGTGGTACATTTTGTTATTATTATTGTTCTTGTTGTTACTGGCAATTGTGAGAGCGATCCCTGCAACCAGCTTACAGCTTTCAGCTACCAGCTTCCACATCGTTCCATATCCCAAAAGCAGCTTCTGTATTTTGGCGCACACTTCCGTTGGCTGCTTATGCCTGCTGCTTACTGTCTGTCTGCCTGTCCGTCCGTCCGTCTGTCTGTCTGTCCGTCTGTCCTACTCGCTGAATCGCTGCCATATGCGCGCAAAAGCCGCAAAACTTTTGAATTTTTAAGTGGCAATTCGTGTAGCCGCTTCCTTTTCTGCACACAGAGAGAATGTACACAACCAACCTTGTGAGCCAAAAAAAATTCAAAAAAAGGAAGAATGAAACAACAGGCACTTGTCTCTGACTGGCATATAACTTTTTAAAGCCGCCTGCCGTTTGCCGTTTGCCCTCTGTCCTCTGTCCTCTGCCCAACGTCATTTTATTTAAATTTTAATTTGGCCAGAACGCAGCGTGTACATTATTATATGTTTTATTTGAATTTTATTCGCTGGCTGCCGCTGCTAATGTTTCCTCATGCGCTAATAATGAGATAAAATTGCGACGTGTGCCGCACGCAAACTTGTTTGTGGTTAATTCGGTTCTTTTTTTTTGTGCTGCATTTGCCGACCAGCCGAAAATAGCTATGTCCTTTTTCCCTTTATTATTTTCATATATTTTATTTGTTATTTAATTTAATTTCTTATTTTTTTATGAATAAATGCAGTATTTATTTATAATCACAATGCATTAATTTAATTAAACTACTTCGCACTCAGCATCTTATGCTAACTATATTTATATTTATTTATCCTTTGTTTAGGCTTTTGTGAATTATTTTATTTATTTATAAAGTGAATCATATTTTAAATATTTGCCGACCAGCCGAAAATAGCTATGTCCCTATTTCCCTTTATTATTTTCCTATATATTTTATTTGTTATTTAATTTAATTTCCATTCCATTAATTGCATAAATGTAATTAAACTACTTTGCGCTCTGAATCTTATCCTATATTTATATTTATTTATATTTTATTTAGTGCCGCATTTTCCGAACAGCTGTAAATTCTGTGTTACTCAAAGAGTTGTCAACTGCGCTTTCATTTATTCACTGCGTTCACTCATTTTGTTATATTTTTTTTTGTATACCCTACGAGTGTGTGTGTGTGTGTATTTGTGTTTGACTGTGTTAGTGTATCTGTGAGTGCGCCTAACATTATGCAAATTAGTTTGTTTGTTTGTTGGCCGCATTGCGTTTTTATGCGCCTAATGAATAAAGCATAGCTAAATTATTGTATGGAATTCAATTAGCATGTTTCTCTAGAGCAAAAGTTCCCCATTTTCCATTTCCAAGTCAGTTTATTATATGTGTGTGTGTGTATGTGTGAGTGTGAGGCAAGTGCAAAGTTTTCTGTTTAGACGCACATAAATTAGAGTTCCTTTCAAAGCTGCCGAAATCCACTAAATAAATTATGCGTGTAATTCGCCACGGCCAACAACAATTAGGCAAAGTTCTTAAGTGTTTGTCAGAGCTGAAAATTATAATTACGCAGAAAAAATATAACGCATTTAACATAAATCGCGACAACGGGTAAATCTTTAAAATTACCAAATCCGACAATTTGTGAGTTTATGAATCCCTCATTCCTTCTCGATCTAGTGTTAAGAATTTGAAGCTTCAATCGAAGGGAATGTGAACAGTTTGCAATGTCAACATTTTATCACAGCTTCAATTTCGAGTCGAATCGCAACGAATCGAAATGTGAAATGTGATTGTGAATGAACTGGAAACCAGCAAATGGGGAAGTTCAATGCAACTTTCGATTTTGGACTTGGTTTATGTGCGTTGAGAGGCTCTGCAGCAAAGTCAGTTCATTTCCATTGCCATTCCCTGTTGGCTACTCCTTCTAGCTCTACTCTAGCTGCAGTTGCAGCAACTGCAGTTTGTAGTCGGTCGATTGGTAGTAGTAAAAGTGCAACTTTGTCTGCTTTCATGCTGTGTTGGTTGGGACAGAGGGAGGCGAGAGGAAGAAGCATTGGCAATGGGTTTGCCAGCTGCTGTAAATTTGCAAAACTGTTCTCCAAGCTTTCTCCTACTCTCCATTTAAATGCTAACCTTGGCTCAAGCGCAATGTTTATGTGTGTGTGTGTGTGCGAGTGTGAGCATTACCACAGTGTGCAACCACAACTAGCACACACTCACATTCACATTCAAACACACACTCACTCAAACACTCGTGCACTCAGCAAAAATAGAGTCACCAAAAACCGCCTTTAAATCACAAATTCCTTTGTCAACTTTTCTAAACTAAAGATATTTAATTAATTTAATTATGAGATTATAAATTGCTAAATAAATTCGAACTCAGAAGGTTTCTTTTTATTCATCCAAAGAAACTACTCTAAGGGCCGATCTTTCAATGTCCATATAAGCTGATATATAGCTATGTATCAAATAAAATTATCTATTGAATAAAGTGACCTATAAGAAATTAAATATTTTTAATCTACATATAAATATCAAGTGCTTATGTGTCACATACCGTTATTGCCTTATTGAAAAATCGAAATTATCCTTATATTTCAGTTTATCCTAAGTATAAGGTTTATTGAGACATTGAAAAATCGGCCCTAAAAGGTAAAAAGCTTTTTAGAGAAAGGCATCATTGTTTTTTAAAAAATATATATAAAATAATTTTTCTGTTAGGAAATTTACAAGTTTATTTGCTACCAAAATTCTTATTACAAATAAAGTTATTTTAAAACTGCTTTGGCTATTTTTCTAGCTATTTAACTAATATTTTTCTGTTGATCTACTATTTCTGTACTTATGGGCATTTTATTATTATATTTATAAAGGGTTGTGTGTTAGAAAGTTAAAATAACAAGTGTTAATTTTGTCAGATAATTATAAATTTTAATTTTATTAGAAAAGATTGACACCCTATTTTATTGAAAGAAAATCAATTTTTTCGTCTCAAAAATCCCTTTTCTAAATTCAACTTTTGGGGTTTATTTCTGTCTATCATGGCGAATACCGCAATTACTTTTTTTTGAGTGTACTTTCACATACTCGCACATGCACAGCTGGCCGTTAGCCGATCTCGAGGCAGGCGTTAGCCCTTTTGCCCAGCTTTGTCATTGTTTTGGGGCCATGGCAGCTGTTGTAACCCATTCTGCCATTCCATGTCCTGTGTCCCAGATCCTGTTGCCCATTCACACTCCCTCACAGCAGCAGCATCAGAGACTTTCAAGTGTGCAGCCGCCGTTGGACTCGGACTAGGACTCTTCGCGTTATGCAAAACTAACTTTTTCCATTATTTTCCTGCGTACCGCTGTTGCTCGGGAAAACTGCTGCTGCTGTTGCTGCTGCGGCTGCTGCTTGTGGTTTTTATTTATGGTCTATTTTTGTTTTCATTTTTTAGTTAGTTACTCGACTGGTTGCACGTGCCCCGCCTTCAGTCTCTTTTTGCCCTCTTGCTGTGTAAACAAAAGCCAACTGCAAAGTTTTGACAACGCTTTTCGGTTATGCACAGCCGATGCAGCCACGCCTCCAGTCTCCACGCCCTTCTCCCATCGCCCCTGTACCGCCTCCTTCAAATATTTGGGTCGGCAAAAGCGAAATTTATGTCGCAGCCGCGTGCAAAGTGACAGCGAACAAATTGCCGCGACACAACAAGCCATGTAAAATGCAAAATGCAAAATGCAAAATGCAGCGACAAAGTTTTCTGGCTGGCGCTAATCAAGTGCCGGCAGCAGAGCGTCAGCATCTCCTAATTTCTTGTCCCATACATATACATACTACACAATATATTTATATATTACTTACTATAGGGTTGTCTAGAAATTCAAGTGGGATTCTTAGATCCTTTCCATTAAAAAAGTATAGGGGTCTACTGAGTTTCTAAAAGAATTAAAAATGTGCGTAACAGTACTAAGGAAGTCTGGCAGGCCCCATAAAGTATATATATTCTTGATCAGCATCAACAATCGAGTCATGTCCGTCTGTCCGTCTTTCCATCTGACCGTCCGTCTGTTTGAGCGCCTAGATCTCAGAGAGCTAGATTAACTAAATTTGGTGACAACACTTCTGAGACCTCCACAATGGTCAAGTTTGTTTTAGAATTTTGTCACACCCCTTCCGCCCCCAAAAATATAAATAGCATACATTTTGATCAATTTTGTATATCCAGCAGAACACAAGAATAATCTACTTTATTTATTTTATATTTTACTTACTTTTCCTCTTTGATTGTCCCACATTTTTGTACAAACAAGAGCAACATAACTGCTGAGATATAATCTTAAATATTAACGATTGTCCCGGAAGCACTGATTTCAAATATATGTAGATAACGAGAATCAAAAGTTATATATATTTGCCGTATTGTCCTATCTTTTGACATGTTGCCTGCTTAACTTCTCATCATTATCGAGAAAAATTTGGATCAAATTGGGTTTGATATCCTCAACGGAATCAAAAGTTTTGCACTTAAAAAAATTATGAAATAGCGAATCAAGTAATAGTCTGATAAAAAAAGCTTGGAACTAATCGCTGTATGTGCTATTAATTCCGAAATTAGCTCCTTTATATATTTGACAAGAGACCAAAATTTAATGCGCTCGTTCTTAAGTTCAAATCATGCCAAGTTTTCTATTGTAGTTTTCTACTTTTCACGTTCCCTTATACCTATTCTGATGTAAGACAGCCAAAGTATGAGAAAACTGCTCACATTTTCTTTCCATACTTAATTTGCTGTGTACACTTTGTGTATATTTCGATTCTGTGAAAATCTCTGTGTCTGAATGCGGCACAAGTTTTAATGTTTTTAGAACCGAACTTGAATTATTGATAAAATACTTTGACAGCATGTGCTTACATTGTGTGGTGCACCCTTTCTTGCCCCTTTGGGTGCCACTAGACACAGACAGCAGTACAACTGCCACTGCCACTGCCGATGTTGCTGTTGCTGTTGCACAGTGTGTGCAAACAAATTTCCAACTCGCATGCTCAAACTTATTTGATGCACTTCAATGCAGTGCGAACCCAAAACAGAGTCTTCTCTTCACATCCCGCCCGCTCTTTCGACATTGATAAATGTTATTTTGCTAAACTTTTTTTTATTTTTAAAACAACATATAAGCAAAAATGCCAGAAATGTAGAAAGTAGTTTCAGTCTTCATTGGAAAAACTGTTCTGCAGAACAAATCGACCCAGAGATTGAGAATTGACGGTAACTGCGTCTGTCTACTCTTCAATTAAATTTCTGGCAACGGCGAGTTATTAAAGAATTAATTAAAAACTCACAGCGACAGCAGCAGCAGGATAAAAGTTCTGTGAGAAAGTGTTAAGCACAAGCGGTTACCAAAAATTTGTTGTTGTTTGCCCTCAGAAGTTTGGTTCGCGTCCTGCGACACAAGTCACAAGTCGCCACAAAAAGTGAAGTTTCCTCTGTGCTGCAGACCGAAACTTTTGCAACGACGACCTCAGGCTGTGTCAAGTAACGGCAGCTGTTGCAACACTCACTCTCTGCCACATTCTCTGCTCTGTCATTGGATCGCATCTGACCAGTGCTTTGTAATTTGCCGAGCCAAGTTCACATTCTTTTCCGTTTAATCAATGGTTGTTGAAGTTCTGGCCCCACATGGCGTATACTTAATGCTGAAAGCAACCAACGATCTGTTGGCCAAATGCTAATGACAACGTTCAATGCCAAAAAACTCGCCCACACACACACACACACAGGCAACTAAATTTTGCTGTGCAATGCGGCGTATGCGCGATATGTGTAATTTGGTGCCGCTGGCATAAGGAGCTAATTATAGCCAAATGCGCTAATGATATTCAATTTCAACGAGCAATATTGCTAGCACTTCCTACTCCTCATTTTGTCAAAATGTCAAGCATGCGGCCAACAAAAGGGCTATAACAACAACCAAACAGGCAACAACAGACGTCAAACTGTCAAAACGCGCGTCAGCGAGACAAGAGAATTGAGGGAGCGGGAGAGGGAGACGGGGGAGAAAGACAACGACAGCAATATACAGTGCGAAAAATGGCGAGTGAGCTCGATTTAAGAATTTGCTATACTTAATATTAGTACGAGTTACTAGAAATTAACATAAAATTGTATTTCTTAAATATGGATTATTGTTAATTTAATTCCTCACTTATTGTCATGATTTTAGGTACGAACTCCATTATTTTTATCGTTCTGTGTAAAAAAAAATTGAAATATATATAAGATAATAATTTCTGAAGTCAGTGCTCAGCTATTTGCATGGTTCTTAGCACGAAATGCACCATTTCTTTCGCTCTGTGTAGATGAATAGAAATATAGAGATAGACGGAGACATGGACACTGTCGTGGAGTTGTGTGAAACAGACGTCTACTTTAACTTTATCGAGCTGCAGCATGTGAACTATTGCAGCTGCGCCGTGAAACGTGAAAAATTATAAAAAAAAAGCATAATGGAAATCAAAGGCGGTCTGGGCGGATGGGGCGGGTCTGTGACAAAGGGCCGAGGAAATCACTCAATTGGACGGCTAACTGACAGCTACACATTATCAAATATTTATGGCCAGCGAGCGAGCTGTTTGACCGCCGCAATGTGGGCGATAGGCGTGGCTGCTTGGCTCATTGAAAACATTTGGCCCGACGAGAGAAACATTGACACCAACGCCCCCAAATGACAATTGCAGCCAAGAAATGGGGAAAATGTTCATAAAAAACAGCTGCTTGTAGCGACACGGTAGTGTGGAAGAGAGAGAGAAAGAGAGGTAGAGCGTGGCAAGCAGAGAGAGAGAGACAGCACACATGACTAGCTATAAACACGAGGCGCTGGCTGCGTCACACAGAAACCGGAGGCTCATTTATAATTCAGCAAAGTAAAACATTGAAATAATGAAATTACACCTAAAGAATTTGACGGCGACTCGACGGACGGACAGACAGACGATGCTTGGCATTTGCCTGGAAATATGAGAGGCGAATAAATAAAAATTTAATGAAAACACGTATACGCAACATGCGCCGCCAACATCGCAACATCCCAAATCGCAATTGCCATCGGCGACGCCAGCGTGTTTTGCATGCGTGAGGCATTTTGACAAAAATTTTGTTAGCCTCGCATTGAAAACGGCAAATAATTGAATTTCTGTCAGCGAAATTAAATTACGCGACGTTTGTCGCAACGCAGGCCTTTAAAGCGCCCTCTGCCGGCGAGTAGGCTTTTGTTTCGGCACGGGGACATAATGCATTTTAAATGTGCATAATTAAAATAAATGCAACAAATGATTTAAATTTATTAAAATGTTTGCAAAAAGCCACAACAACAAAAGGAAGAGAGTAAAGTGCGTGTGTGGGCGGACAGATAAATACAATAAAAGTTAATGACAATGCATAAAAGTTCATTACTCGCCGAAACAACAAATAAACAAATAGTTAAATAAACAGACAAAAGATGTGACACCTGGGAATGCAGTAGAAGACAGCTCTAAACCGGAAAGTCGGAAAGGCTACGGTCGAAGTCGACTATTAGAGACCCTCGACTTAGTCTGTCTCTGGTAGGTTTCGAACTCTGGAACCACACCGCAAGAGTTCGACACTCTAACCATTGCGCCAATGCAGCCATAGTCGATTATCTGACAGACATGACGGACATGACTAGACTGAATATATGTATATACTTTATGGGGTCTGCCAGACCTCCTTAGAACTGTGACGCACTTATACTTTACACCTTTACCTTATACTTTTTTTAAAGTAAAGGATCTAGTAACGACTATATGTGACTCATATATATAATCCTATATCAGTTATGCATGCACCGTCAAAATGACAGCAATCAAAGTCACACATGCATTCACATTCCCATTTATATCAAATCGATGCGAGGCGAGTTACAAAAAAAGTGACCACTAATTAACCTAATTTCTGGCATGAATACAAAAAATAGGTTGCCTCACAAATGCATCGATGTTGGTGCGTGCCACATACGTGTACTTAGTGGATAGACATGTGTGTAGATGGGGTGATAAACCAGCCAGGACATGCGATGGGGGAAATCGAACTAAAAAAAAAGAAACGCCCACAAATGGAAACCAATGACACCATTTATTTTTTCTTTTTCCTATTATATCGCATTTTCGTTCGAACGTTTTTGGTAATTATTTATCAATATCAAATTATTTCAATATTAATTCAAACAAAAATTTCAATAAGCCGTAATTATCGACGAATGTAGATCAAATAATCACATTTTAGCAGCAAGAACAACAACAGCAACAGCAAGAAAATTAATTATGAAAATACAAATAGAAATAATTTACCATGAAAATAATAACAAAATGTTTTCCCAGTCCACTCCAGTCTCTATATATGTATGTATTTGTTAGTCGTGGTGTTAGTGTGCGTGTAATTGAGGTTAAATGAGCACGACATTAATTTCAGACACTTGTTTTGTATGTAATTAGAAAATTTACTAGTGGCGCTGAAAAGTATGCTACGTAATTTTGTCAGCGTCAAAGTTTGGCAAACTTTCAGTACTAACTTGACATTGTTGTCTATTCTTTTTCTTCTTCTTCTACTTATAGCTCTGATGTTATGCAACCGGAAGTATCAGCATCTGTGCAACTGCATCTGTGCCCGGCCGCAGAGAATGCAAATAAATGCAACGAATACGAAACTCATATAAATTAGGAAAATCAACAATAAACAACAAACACATACAACACACTTAACACATATACACACACACACACACGCAAGACCGAAATAAAATCACATAAAATGCAACGAAATCTGTTGCATGAATTAAACAAGCAGAGCAACAACAACAGCAACAATTGCCAGCAGAGATACATGAAATATTCAAACTAACTAAAAGCAAGGCAATTCATAAGAAAATTCTCAACAAATCCAAGCACAACTCAAGTGTGCTCTTGGGCATGACGCTAATGGAGCATCGCTTGGCTTCAGCTACAGCTTCAGCTTTAACTCCAGCTCCACTTTCTCCACTTTCACCACTGGCTTCTCTAGCTTCCCTGGCGCACGGCAAAATGTTTGCCAAACTGTGGCCTTGCCTGAGGAACGAGATGTGGTCGAGGCTGCATAAATCCAAGTAAGTTTCATTTCTTTCACTCTAATTAATTTTAATAAACACACACACACACAGAAAAGTATACAGACTTTTGTTGTACTTTCTTTTATAGCAAGTTTCTTCATAAATTCCCAAACAAATGCATTGTTAGATAAAGAATTCCCGGACTATGTCTATCGAAATCTGTTTAACAGGGAAACCCACTTGAAATCTAATTCTGTAGTCAGAAGGTTTAGGTTAACGTGACTTAAAAATAGCTACAGTTGAAACGAGCAGCATATTTGATTTGGGTTGATTGTCGTTCTTGTTGATTTGACCCCGCATTCAAATTTAATATTATAAAATAACAATTTCGCTTGCTATAATTATCTACAGTGTGTTGCATATGAGACCCAAGTAACTGTCAAAAGTGTCCCAAAATGAAAAGCCATAAATGTGAGCAGCCAAAAAATCAATGCGACCAATCCCAGTCAGAATTACCAGCTGTGGCAACCCAGCGCCCCAGTCCAAGCGCCCTTTCTTTGGGCTAGTACATGACCAGCATCAATAAGTTTCGAGGCGTTCGGCGAACTTCAGGACAAACAGCTGCTGCTGCTTATTTGTAGCCACTGTGAAAATGAGCAAGAAAATTTATTTGCAACAGACCCAACAGTGTTGCAAAAAGCATTTTAAGTTTTTAAGGGATGAAGCGGAGCGGGTCGAAGGTCGCACGAACCAGTCGATAATCACTGCCAGGGAAAAGCGAATTCGAAATGGACTCAACAGTGCAAATTTGAGGTTAATGCACAAATAAATCTGCCACAAATTGAAAGACATCAAAAACTGGCTGGGCACGTAGTTGAGAAAACACTCACAAATGAAAATGAAAATGGAAAAACAGCAACAACTGATAATTATTAACGCTCAACTGCGTCTCAATCAACAAACATTTTATCTGGGCACACTCAGGCATGGTTGAGACTAAGTTCGAGGAGACAGACGACAGTGGGACACACGCACAGTGGGAAAAACGCAAAGACTAGCTTACAATATATTTTATTAGACTCTTTACTTTAAGCATTTCAAATTTGAAGTCTCTAGCTCTTATGGTTGCTGAGATCCACGCGTTCACACAGACGGACAGACAGGCGGACAGACGGACAGGTGTCAATCGACTCGGCTATTGATACTGATAAAGAATATATATACTTTATATGGTCGGAGGTTTTTAATGGGCACAGAGTATAAAATGCTCATAGTTTTAAGGGTCCTTTCTTGGTGTGTAGCTTCTTGTGCCCAAAAGTGTTGAGTCTAAATCTTGTTTGCACTGTTAATATGTTTCAATGTGACCCATTTATTCTGCGAAAAGACAGACTATATCTTTGTTTTTTTCGATGATATCAATTAATATAAGCTAATCTTGCAGTTTTTCCCACTGTGAGACGGAGAGACAGAAAGGAAACCGCTAGCTGATATCGTGCGCCTGCTAACTTCCGATTTCCGTTGCGCGCTGTGATTGAGCGGCGCTTTATTTCCTGTCAAAATGGCAACTCTAAGATAGGCGCCAACCAGTACAGTGAATGTAGAAGAGGGGGGAGCGAGGACCGCACACTCTTTCCGTTCCTGGGCCATGATAAACTTATTATGTATAGTCTTCACTTTTTACGCAACACGCAAACGGGGGGCGGACAGTGTGGATTGTGGGCTTGTTAGCCAAAGCGTGACTGCCTATTTCGAGTCGGTTAAAGTTTTCGATGTCACACAGCCTTGACGGGGGGCGTGGGCGTGGGAGTGGGAGTGGGAGTGAGAACTGGTAGTCGATGCCTGTCGGCATCAATGTCAGTGATTTATCACAAGGCAAGGCACATAAATAAACACCGGCCTGACACTCGGCGGGTCTTGGGAATTCAGCATTTGCTGCTACTTTTTTGACAGTGCGTTGCTTCGATTTGCTTTACGCATCAATGGATTTATCCCTGGCCATGCTCCAGCTTCGAGCTTCGAGCTTCGAGCTTCGTCTTCTTGCGTTTCCTTTTCATTTGACGCTTTGTGCACTTGACTCTGGCGTTGTTGCTTCGATTTGCTGCCTCTAACGACCCTCATTGTTTGACACTTGGCGTTGATTTTTGAAATAGCAGCCATACCCATCTCGACTCTTATCTTATCGCCAGGATAATGGCAGACCCGCGTTCCTGTTGCCATGTTCTTGTTAGTACCCAGTACCCAGCGTGTAAAAAGGCGTATAGGTTTGTGTCAATCTATGTAACAGGCAGCAGAAGACCTCTCCGACCCGAGTTCAAAGATATTTAAAAAGAAAAACATACAATTCGACTATGTAGAGTAAATTGAATTTGATTTATGTCTGTATCTGATTAGCCAAAGTGAAATATTTCTGAATGCATGCACTGGCCATACAACAGTCGATCACACTCGACTTTAGCCTTTCCGACTGCTTCTTATTGTTGTTGTTGTGACTGCTGCTGGTTTTTGGCTTGCGACATTATTTTCACTTTATTGAAAACTTGTAGCCGAAATTGATTTTCTGCGTCTCCTGCCGTAGCATTCCAATCCCAGGGATTTGACATTTTCGCTGTTACCCGCTCGTGTTCCCGCACCATCCTCCAGTATCCCAGCGCCCCAGTACCCCTTCAACCCAAAATACCAGCTCTTCAACTTATCCTCCTTTGTGTGTGTGTTAGCTTTTGCCTTCTTTCTGCTCGTTTTGTTTCGTACCAAATTTATTTCGCATTTAGTTGAATACTTTTTGGCATTTGGCTTGAAAATTTCGGATACATTTATTTTAAAGACTGTAATTTCGTTTTATTCTCATGCTAATGTCCTGGGCTGTCTTTGTCTGCTCCTTGGGCGTGAGAGTGACTTGCACTTGTCAAAACGGATTTCGGGTCCTGACTTCATTCGTTGGTGTTATTAAGTATTCATTTGTGCACATTCCGCACGTAATGTGTTTTGCAAATGAAGTGAAAATGCAATTTTTTACTGAAAAGCCCAAACAAAATCAATTGAATCACTTAACAATAAGCATTCATTGTCTTATACAAACTACCGGTTAACCCCGGTTTTTTTTCCATCTCTACCATTTTTATTTTCAATTGTTTCTCGATCCAATACATAAACAACACTTTTCCGGTTGTGCACAAAAAATGCCATAGTTGAATATCAATAAATTAATATATATTTGAATGTACTCGAATATTCGCTGGCAACTGTAAGTGTTGTCATTCCATGGCCTTTTCGACTGTTATCTCTTTTAGAATATTTTATATAAATTGTGTTATTCGGTCGCTGTTGTTAGCCTGACCAGGAGTAGAACAATAAAAGCAATCAGTGCTTAAAAATCAAATTCAATTTGCGCATATTCAGCATATTCCGGCAACAGACTCGTTGCTTTGTTGCTTTTATTTTCATAAATTCTTTTCAAAATTTATAACAAAAATGCGAAATACTATGAATGTTACCAAAAGGACAGACAAAGCGTTGGTAGTAAGCGAGAAAGAAAGGTTAACGTGGTTGGGAACTGGGCACAAATCATAAATATTCCTGAATCAACAGAATATGATGAAAATCCATAAATCATTGTGTGGGCGGGGAGTGGGCGTTGATTCGAATTCCCGTGTAAGAGAATCTTTTGCAAGGATTTCGAATGCAAATCAACTGTGCCAAAAACTTTACTACTACCAAGTGCGCAGCAGCCGCACCTCCTCACCTCCTCCTGCTCCTGTTCCTGTTCCTCGGTTCCCGTCGTAACCATCTCCATTGCCGTCACTCGGGCCGAGCAAACAAATAATGAAGACGAATGCAAACAGCAGACAGCAAAACACCAAGCAAATAGCAGTCGAGTTGCCGAACTGCCGAAGGAGTGTGGAGTAGGTACAGAAAGTGTACAAATTTAAGCAAACAATGGCCCGAAACCGAGCATCGAGCTGAGCCGCCAAGGAGTGAGGAGTGGAGTGGAGTGGAGTGGAGTGAAGAGTGCCAGCTAAACTCCCGGCTAAAGTGGAAAAAACAACAAGCGGAATTAACGGAAAAAGCCTTTTGTATTTTGTTTAATGCGATAATTTTGTTCGCAAGAATTTCAACAATTCTCATAACGCTTTTTAGCATTTCTTTTACATTTAAATATTTAGACAGACGAAACTTGTTCAGCTGCATTCCCCGATATCCCCCTATTTAAATGCTTTATAGCCAGCTCAAATATCAGACACCGATTCAGTTGAGCAATTGACAACTTTAATTCAAATATCAGCGGAGTTTGGCAATCTGTTACAATGTAATTTAACTGTGTATCTTTATTTATTTATTAATTACTATTTAGCGCTACTAGTCTATTAAGTTAAGGCACTAGTCACACTTTATCATTAACAATTCAATTTATACTAGCAATTTATACATTATAGAATAAGTATAGACATATGACATGGTGTCGCTCTGCCGGGAATCGAGGGATCTAGCGGCTCATTGAGTCGAGTCAGTCTTGATCGAACGAGATAATAAAGATGTTGATGGAGAAATCTAAGTGTTTCAATTATAATATAGGTCACAATATGACATTGGGTGTTAGCCGACTCCAGCTCAATTCGTTGTAGATATGACAGATATATCAACATACAACAAAACAGAAAAATAATTGCCAAAAGGCAAGGAGCTACAGCTGTTTCAGGAGATGCTAATCTCCCTCATCCGTACCCTTTGACCTAGTAGCTTACCCAACGATCCAAGCTTGTTATCTATGTTATGCTGGTAGAACCAGTTGAGAATTCTAAGTGCGCAACATAGAAAACACGCATGAAAGTTGAGCTCGCCTCTTTGTGTTTTGTTGTAGCTCCCGTAACTTAGTATTATAAATTTTAAACTGCGAGCATAATAATGTTAATAATAATGGGGATATTACTACTAAGTATATTAATAATCTAGGAATATTCCACCATATTTTGTTTAATTGAAAACCCCTAAAAAAAACCCTACAATTTTAATAATTATCAGTATTATAAGAATGTGACGCTTTGCATATTTGCGATGTGCGTTAAAACGATGCTGAATCAACCAGGGAGAGTCTGCGTTCATCTCTTTCTCACTGATTATTTGACATATTTACTCTTTCTCTCTCACTCTCGCTTAGTCAGCCTGTTCATTGTTATTCTCATTGAATCATTGTGAAAGTAACACAACATTTTAAGTGAATGGAATGAAAACAAATATTGCAAATTTATTCATTGTAAAGCAGACACACACACACACACACACACACACATGGGGCAGCTACATGAAGTTGCCAATTGGTTGCTTTGTTGTTGCCACTGGCTGCTGCTGCACGCTCGTCTGCGGTTGCCTGCGGCCATTGTGTGGCAGCCACAATTCGTAGTCGCTGTCCTGCGAGTGTATTCGTAATGCATTTATGCACTCATTTCATTTCATTTCATTTGTTTGTTGATTTATTCACGAGATGAGTGAGTGAGATGGAGATGGAGAAAAAGCCTAAACTGAAGTTGTCTAGTTGGCGGCGGCTTCGATTGAACTATCGTATAAATGACGAGTTAACATTGTCAGTGCTCTGCCACGCCCCCAACTGACCGCCTTTGGACAAGCCACGGGTCTGCATGTTTGCGCTGAACAAATACAACTTACTGATTTTATTGCAAATTGATTTTATGTGCAGCTCACCTGCAACTCACCTGGGCAAGACCACAGCTATGGACATGGACACGGTTACGGACATGGACATCGACTACAGTTACTGCAACTGCCACGCCCACTGACTGGGCAGCATTGGCTGATTGGCCCTGACCAAACCAGAGAGTTGGATTCAAACAAATTTCTCATGTTTACATTGTATGGCGATAGTGGAAACTTTTTAATCAAAGTTAATTGGAAAGTTTTGCTTTGTCATTGCAATGTAACACACACACACACACGTGCAGACACACACACACACACACACACACAAACACATGGGAGCTCAGAGCAATGCAGACGTGCATAAAGAGGCAAACTAAAAATGAAAAGTAAAATGTAGGTTATCCTTCAGCGCACACAAAATGGTCTACCTTCCCTTACCCCTATCCCCTGCCGTAAGCTGCACTCTCTCCAACTCTTCCCTTCTCCTCTTCCTCCTCCTCCTATGTGTGTTGGTTTCTCCTGCGTTTGGTTGCTCATTCATTTTATTGCTTGTGCCGCTGCCGTTGCAACTGCCGCTTGTTCCACCTTTGATGATAAAATGTCATTTTGCTCGCTTTACGTGCTGGTTGTGCACACTCAGCGCAGGGCAGGGTGTGTGTGTGTGTGGAGAGCGTACACAGCGCGAAATAATAAAATACTTCATACTCCAAACCACACACAATTCAAACTTGATAACTCACTAAATAGAAAAAACTAAATCTTGAAAATTACAGCATTTTAATATTTGCAAACTTAATTGAAATTCGTGTAAACTTAATTTATTAGAATATTCTGCTATTAAAATAATTTTAAGCATAAGTCAACACTTTCGGTTGCCTAATAAAATTATTGAAATCATCCGCTTGTGTATTAAAGGCTTTCAGTTAGTGTAAAATGTGAGAATGAGTAAATTTTCAACTATTAACATACACTTTATTAACAAACAGATTAATTACTAACTATCTACAAGTGTCCTGCCGCCTAGTGGAGCCCTAGCGCTCCGCCTATTCTCTACTTACTTGTCATCCTCCTATAGACGCGCCAGCTCGCGACATCTATCACTCTCTCGCTGTCTGATCGCAAAGTCTCTCGTCGTTCGCACCAAACTCCCCACAGCTTCGCAACTCACCACAGTGCTTTCGTTCTCTCGTGAGGTTGAGTTGCATTTCGCTGACAGTGTTGTACTACAGCCGATCAGCAGCGCGCTCTTACCCGCGAACTACGGCCGTTACATTTGAATTTGAATTCGAATCTATTCTCTTACTGTGACGTCAATGGACCGCCTTACAAAAAAATATGTAAGTGAAGACTGACTATAAAAAAATCTCAGTGTCAACACTTTATCAATGAGATTAAAGATTTAGAAATCTTAAATTAGGATTTTGAGAACTTGTTCTATGAGTGTTTGCTGTGAGAAATTATTTGGAATCTGAGTTCCTATATAAACAATATAAATAAATATTATTTTTGCTTGTCTAAAAGAAACCTTTCTGCTCAGTTATTCAGTAATTCGTACTTAATTCAATTATGGTTTCTAAGAATTGCAATACTAAATGAACTTAATTATAGTACGACTTTTTCTTTCTGTGTAGGAATGCGTATTTGTTGCTCGTTCTTTGGCTTTGCTGGCGTCTCTGGCTGCAGTTGACGCTCTGCCAGGGCCAAGCTGACATTCAACGCTCTTGATTAAATTTTATGCAGTTTAACTATTTCTTTTTCACCCCCTCTGGTAACAAAGAGAGAAGTGGGTGCAGGGGGATGCATACACTGCTTTTTATTACGTTTGAAGGCTGGCGGACAGACGGACAGACGGACGGACGGACGGCCGCGCTCAACACTTAAGCGCAGTCGACTGCGCCTGTTTCCCCCTTTTTCCCCTGTGGCATCTCCGCCGTCGACGTGTCCACAACTTCTGTGTCTCTTCTGTAAGCTTCAGTTTATGCTGCAACCGGAAAATTAATCCTAATGAGTGCTGACATACACACACACACACACACACATAGACAGCGGTAGAGAGACAGAACAGAGAAAGGCAGAGACAAAGCGAACAAGCGGTAAGGAAGAGGGAAAGAAGAGGAGACAAAGCAGTTTGTTTGCGCATGTGAAGCGATTTATGCTTTTTATACCCGTTACTTGTCGATGCTAAAAGGGTATATTGAAGTCGTTGCAATGTATGTAATAGGCAGAAGAAGGCGTGACAGATATTATATTGTATATACATTCTTGATCTTGAAGATATATACAGAAAACAATTCACAGAGACTATAAGAGCTAGAGGCACCAAATTTGACAGACAGACTTCTATGTAGTTGTAAGTATTTGTTCAACGACCCTCCGACTTCCGTAAATAAATAAGAACTTCTGGCATTTACACTATGAGGGGTATATATATATATATATACATATATAAACAGATTACAGAGACTATAAGAGCTAGAGGCAAACATTTGGCAGGCAGATTTCTATGAAGTTGTAAGTATTTGTTGCACTAGCCTCCGACCTCCGTAAGTAAATAAGAACTTCTGTCATTTACACTATGAGTGGTAGAGACATTAGAATTGTATAGGTATTATTAGTATATAATTGAGTAACGGGTATCTCACAGTCGCGGACATGTTTCTTCTGCTCCCGTTGCCTTCGAGCGATCTGCTTGTTGTTGTTGTTGTTACTGCTTGCTGCACACGTGCGCCACATGTAAAATGCAAGCTTCACACACACAGACACACACTCACACACACGCACACCCTTTGGTGGCTCATATAAAACAACATTTTGTAAGCATTTTATAGGAGCATCCATGCTGGTCATGGTTGGCTGCTTGGCTGGCAATGGGAAAAGACTTTCAGCGGGCAGGGAAGAGGGGTGTGCGTCGGGATGCCCGTTCACCTGGGCGGTTTGTGTGCGCTTCCTTTCAAAAGTGTTAAATGCCGCGTTTTGCATTCGCTCGCATTGCTGGTACTATTTTCCGTTCGCTGTCTTTTATGGCAGCTGCCATTGAAAAGCGACTCATCTGCTGCCTGGCATTAAATGGAAATGAAATCAGTGTCAATGTAGGCAGGAAATTTGTTTTGCTCAGCTCTGTCAGCAGGCACATCCTTTACCCCACACACACACCCACACACACATACAGACACAAAGAGCAGGAGTCCAACTCTAATAGACATAGTATCATGGAAATTAGCCCAGGGACAAGTTCAGTTTGCCTCGCTGACAATTCCATGAAACAATGCAAACATTTTACACAAAGCAGCATTCAGCATGAGTTCAATTTCAGTAAGAATCAAGTGAAAACCAGACGTACTCTTTGATATTTTAGGGTTTTTAATAATTATATGAGGGTATGGGTCTGGCAACGCCGCTCAGCCTTCTCACCACAGCAAGCTCAGGCGAGAACGATTTAGCATCAAGTTGAAAAGAGCAGTTCTGATCGAGAGTCCGAGGTGAAAGGGCTGATAGTGAGAGACTCAAACGATAAGACGCTCTTATTAAGAATAAATTACGGCTCAAAGTGAATTGCACACTTATTATCATCTTACTTTATAATACTTATTAAATAAACATTAAAATAATACTAATTACCTTGGAGTTTATCTTATTCAATAACCTGAATTTCACATATATTACGATCAAAGACTACCATAACAAAACCTGTTTACAGATGTATTTATATACAATGTTATTTGACAGTTTCACATTTGACCGTGGCAGCCAAAGAGACAGATAAATTGAAATGTGTAAAAAGTAGCAAGTGCGGAAGGGCAATAGCTGCACATGTGTATTCCCCCCGGGCTGTACTTTCCTGCGGCGCATTAATGAGCACGTGGCGGCGGCTGCCATCAAATCATATGTTGATGTCGCCAAGTCACGTAAAAGTGTATTTAGTTTTTAGGCAAAGCTCGACGGTGCCAGGCACCTCACAACAATGCCAAAAAGTAAACAAATTAAAATGTATGCACAGCACCACATGTTGTGTGTGTGTGTGTCTTGACGTGCTAAGCAATTAAGCGAAGGGAAACCCCAAAAAATAGCAGAGTAAAAAAGCATTGCATAGCTGCAGGCGCGCACTTAGCGCCCTCATCCATCCATCCATCGAGCTATGGCCAAATCATTTAGCCCGCAATTTCTGTTGTTCATTCTTTTTTCTTTATTTTTTTTTTGAGTGAGCACAAATTGTTGCCGCGTATGTGTCCTCAATTTCGCTACTGCAGAGTGGTGGCAGGAGAAAGGGGCTAAAAGGCCTTCCATTGTGGCGCTTGGCGCTTCACATATTTGGTTCATGGCAGATTACGTATACGCCCACTTTGAAAATCGTTTGCATTGCTTCGGCCTTGTTGGTAGTAGCAGCAGGAGCCATCAATCTCCACCTCTGCCCCCCAACTCCTGCATCTCTCGCTGTGTTCCAGTTATTTGGTGTGCGGCTTTTTATACCCTTGCAGTGGGTATTATGAATTAGTAACGCAATGTGTAACGCATTAAAGGAGACAGACAAGGCAAAACTTTTATATACTAGATCAGCATCAATAGCCGCATGCAGATATAGCAGTGTCGGTTCGTCTGACTGTCTATCAGATCACTATATTATATAGTTGCCATACAAACAATCGGTCAAAAGATAAGTTTAAGTATTAAAATTTTCGTTGTTCCTTAAGATTTCTCCATAAAACTCACAGATTGTGTGGTTGGCAATGTCATAGATATCTATCATAAATTTAGCTTAAATCAGATTACTATATTATCTACTTATCCTAGTAACAATCAATCGAAAATTGACTGCAAGGGTATAAAATCTTTGGCGTGCCTAAAATTACATTTCTTTCTGGTTTTTGTTCACTTCGCTTCGTTCTGCTTTTGTTATGTTTGCTTTGCTATATTTTGGTTTTTGTTTTGTTTCCTTTTTTTTGTGTTTTCTTTTTTTTTACTTGCCATTTTTGCCATTTTTTGCGCATGTTTGACATCAATATAACTTCACTCGTCCGTCGTTTGCTACTTTTCATCTTTGTTTTGGCACGTGTGTAACTGTGTGTGTGTGTGTGTGTGATGTGTGTGGGTGCGTGTATATAAGTGTGTGCAATTTTAAATCTATTCACTTGATCCAAATATGCAGAGTTGCGTTTTGCCTTTTAAAAGTGTTGAAATTGTCAGTTTCTGTTTATAGTACAGTTAGTTGCATATGTTTATTGCCTTTATGCTTTGACTCTCTCTCTCTCTCTCTCTCTCTCTCTTTCTATCTACCTATCTCTCTCTCTCACACTCTTTAAGTGTTTGTGTGTCAGGTTTATTTAGTTGGGGCTTTAAAATGGTTTATGGTTTATTTACCTTGCGTTTTATTGATGTTTGCTCTGAGAAAGATTCCCTCACACACCCACCCTACACAATTGGTGGCTGTTTGGCCATCAGAAATTGGCCGTAATCCTTGGCTAAGTCTGGCTACGAACTTGCATTGGCTTTTCAATTAAACTGCGGCCAAAGTTCGCTGTCTGCCGCATTTAACTATTTATGAAGCTTAAGTGTGGCAGCAACAACAACAACTGCGAAATAACGACATCAAATATAGTACTTTTATCTCTGTCCGACCACACCTCAACCCCCTCTCCCTCTCTCCTCTCTCCTCTTCGTCTCAACAAGTCTGTCGGACTCGTGACATTTGCAAATAAATAGCAATAACCCCTGACACAGAAATAAAACAAATGGGGCCACCGCCTTTTTATATGCTCTTTCAATTTATGGCCGCAAATGAAATTGCATTTACTACGACTGTGACTGTGTATACGTGTTTTTTATACCTTTTTTTTTGTAGTTTAATTTAAATATTTCACACGCACACCACACATACACACACACACACAAATTCACACTCACATGCAGAGTCAGGCCATGAAACATTTGTTTTGACTGTGCAACGCATCGATTCACACGTTCAACTCGCTGTCTACAATTTCCCATTTCCTGCTTTAAGTTGCCTCACGTAAAATTGAGGCAAATCCACTCTCCCTTCATTTCATCTACCCCCTAGCACACTACACACCCCTTCCCCTGCAGCACGCAGCGCGCCAATATTTAAAATATGAAGACCATTAGCTAAATATTGGCTTTGGCACGCGCACGCACACCACAACAGCCCCAATCACCACCTTAGCCTTCCCCCTTGCCACTTGCCCCCCCATCCCTTACACGCCGACGCAGCTACACTCAGAGAAATATATTACTCTCAGACATTCGCCTTCAATAATACTTTTTACACACTGTGTTAAAAAACTTACTAAAAGAGAATTACATCGGGAGTGAATTTCAGCGGGTCCCTGTAGAGCCACAGGGTATATTGCAGTCGGAGTCCCGACTGTTCGGCTTGTTTTAATTTAATATTCTCGAAGTTATCTTAGAAATAACATATCTGATAGCTAAAATGATCTAAGAAGAATAAGAATACATTTTACAAAAGAAAACTCGGTTTCTCCGAGTGTAAAGAAGCGCACAAAGCAGTCAATAATATTAACCAGCAGCCAAAGTCTTGGTAGTGGATACTGGCAAAGGAACTGGGCTGGATGCTGCCCCGTGCTGTGCATACTTATTTGGAGCTCAAGGCGCACAGTGAGGGGCCAGCATGAATAAGGGGGGGAGGGGAGGAACGTGGGTGGTGAGTGCATAAAATAAAAATAAATGTTAACAATGGCGAAAGGCGTTCAGCTGGTTCAGCCGATGCCCAAAACTGAAGCTGCCGGCGGTGTCAGCCTCATGCGGCGCATGAAAAACCCGAAACAACGCGAGAAAAGGGGGGAAAATTGTGGGCAAAATGTAGATGATGACGACGGCGGCAATTTGTTGTTGCTCCTTGTTGGTTTTTGCGTGTACTTATGCTAAGTAAAGCGATGATGTAAAAGACAATAACGTCTGGGTTTGTGAGAGAAATGAGGGGGGGGGATGGTGGTGTAAAACGAGTAAGAAAATCCACCGAGGCCACAAATTCAACTTCCGACTCCCGACTCCGCCGGTTTCTTAACCACGTCATAAAGTGTACAGAAATTTGTTGATATTTGTGGTATACAAGTACATATATTAGATATCTTTTTGAATAACCATCCATGATATTTGTATTCATTTTCGTATTCGTTTTTGTTTTCGTTTGCGTGTATCTTTTAATATTGTTATTCTTAATGCTCGCCAACATCTTTTATTCTGTTTTTATTTACCTACATCTCAGGCTACAAGTTTAATTTATATTTAAAACGATAGTCATAATAAGAGGTTGGTATACAATAAGACAAAATAAGTTTCATAATTACTACGGTATGGCTATTAGCTTGAGATTTGAGTAGTCTAATTTTATAAAGATTTTATTAGCTTAATTGTAGAATTCGAAATTGGATCTAGCAGCGAATGATAAATAGTTGAGAAAGTCAGCAGATGATAGAGACTTGGATCTCCAGAAACAGTTCTATACCAAGTCTTACTCCTTGCGGGCGTGGCATCTAAAAAAAGATAAACTTGATCTGCCTGCAAAAATTACCAATGCTGGAAGTCCAAGTTCAAGCTTTTACAGATAGACAGATGGGCAAACAGACAGACGGACATGGCTATATCGACTTGGCTATTGATGTTAATCAAGAATATATATACTTTATGTGGTTGGCCACGCTTACTTCTGCCTGTTACATACTTTTAACAAACTTAATATACCCCCACAAAGTATGAAAACATGCAGAAATTAACGGAAACGCATTTTGTATTGTTTAATGCGAAAATTTCGTTTGCAAGAACTTTAGCAACTCTCATAACACTTAAGTATATCTTCTACATTCAAATACTTAAATAGACGAAACTGGTTCACTTACAATTCCCGACTCCCCCTATTTTAAATACTTTATAGTCAGTACTTATGCCAGACTCCGATCTAGACAGAGATTCAGTTGAGCCAATGAAAACTTTAATTCAAATATGAACAGCGTCAAAGTTGAGTGCACGAGAATCTGTTGCAGCAAATTTACAATGGAATTTAATTGTGTGCTACAATACGAATTTGGTAGTTGGCATTTCTGCCAACGTTATCAAGCGTAAAATTAAACGATTTCCGTCGACGGCTAATGTGAAAATGTGTAGTTGAAATCAGTGCCAAGAGAAAGAGAAAGAAAGCGTCTATAACAAAGGGCAACCAAGCGTATTTGAAGTGACCTTTTGGCTTTGGTTCTCTGGTCAGGTTAACTAACTATGTTGGCTGTTGTTGTTCTGCATTAACACGTGGCTTTCAGTTGGCTGCAGCTTGCTTTTGGCCAACACAAATTTAAGAGACATTAAAGCACGACGCGTCTGACGGCGGTGAATTGCATCAGGAATTGTGAGCACGTAGCGGGAAAGAAATAAAATAAAGCAAATTTACGCAGCTTCACCAGCTGTCGGCTACTCCACTCCAATCCAGTCAGCAGTTGGTAGTCGGTAGTCTGTACAGACCTCTCCGATCTGGTGTGAACAGCCGCAATTGGCCACCCGGCACACAACTTAGAGGCAGAGTGTGGACGGACAGAGAATGGGCGGAAATGGTGGAAAATCTGCTTTGTGTGTGTTTGGTCGGCGCGCGAACTTGTCGCCATAAAACTTGAAATTGAAAAACTTTTACTTTAAATTCGAAATATGTACAATATGTGTATGTATGTGTGTGTGTGTGTGTGTGCCCTGCTCAATTGAGACAAAGGCAAACAAAAGAAGGCAACAGAGAAAAAAAGCAAACTCAATAGCCAAGGCCAAAAGGGAAGTCGAAACACTTTCGCCTGATTACAAACGCGCAAATGATGCGTGCCTAATTCGAATCGGGGCCAATTCGAAGGGAGACGACCCTCTACCCTCCCCGCCCCTCTCTCGATTCGCACTAACCGCAGCCAAGGCAACCAAATTGACTTTGCCACAGCATTTTTCCATATGTATGAGTCCGCCTAAAAGTAGGCAACATGACAGCGCAATGACAGGCACAAAATGCCGACAGCCATTTTTTAATAAAAAAAATCAGGAGGCGTTTCTCAGCGTAAAGCGGCAACTTTGAGATATCCTGTAAAATTATCAATAAATTCGCAAAACTGCAAAATGGAAACTCACAGTCCAGGTTCAGTTCTGGTTATTTATTAAGTTCCATGAATTAAACCTTTACATTTATTTACTTTATTTAAACCCGAATCGAAGCGCTTTATCTAAATTAAGTTTAGTTTGTATATATATATATATTTAAATATCTATAAATTTATTTTATCTTTATTTTCAAACTTTGAAAAAATTGTAATAAAATCGTTATCTTAGATTGGAATCTTTAAAAAGTTAGAAACTAACTTTATAGGCTCAAAAATAGGGAAAATTATAATAATATCAAAATACTTTTTTTTGCACAAAATTTAATCTGAAATCTTGAACCATCGAACGGAACATTTTCCAATATTTTTCCGGCTTTGCAGCCTTAATATTTGCAGCAAATTCTGAACAATTGCAAGCTGATTTCTCGTTTATTTAAATAAGTCGATTAGACTTGCTCCTGAAAATATATTTATGTATGTGGCATGCATGGAAAAGTAGCAGAAAAATGTTGCGTCAGGCAAAACGTTAAACATATGGCAGACAGAGTGAAATGAAAATGACAGAGAGGGAGACACTAAGACGCACACTAAGCCCCGAAGTGGGGCAGGAACTGAGAACTACAGAGAACTACAGAGAACCTTGCCACAGACGGTGGCGGGCATCATATTAAACGCGCCAGAGATAAACACAGACAGTACTAAATTAATTCTGCTCAATTTGCATTAAAATATATGTATGTACGAATGTTTATGTATATGTGTGAGTTTACACACACACACACACACACAAACTAGCTGAGAAAAATGTATCTGTATCTGTGTGTGTCAGACACAGTGAGTGTGTAAGCATTTTAGTTACATTTCCGTGGGTGTTTTCTTCTTTTTCTGCCCTCTTCAATTTATGTGTCTCTGTGTGTGTTAGTTTATTTAATTTAAAAGCCTCAGGCCTTGAGCACAGCAAAAGAAGGGACAAAACGACCAAATTGAGGTCCAAGATGAACCTTCTTCTTCCTCTCACTTTATCTCTATTCTTTCTCTTGTTCTCTGAGTGAATGAACAAGGTGGTGCACAGGTGGTGCAAAACTTAAGCACAGCTGCATAATAATATTACAATATCTGTGAGTCTTTTCAGTTTGGCTTCCAGGTCAGCAAATACTTTAGCTGTTTGAGCGAAGACCACAAATAATTTAATTTAATTTAATATAATAATCCACTTTTTCATTTATATTTCGATATATAAATAATAAGAGACTGCTTATTAATTTTCATTTTAATTCAATTCAAATAAAATAAATTAATAAATATGACATAATTTAAATATATTCAAATACAAAACTACAACAAAACACAAAAAGGCGTGCTCAACTTTCATGTGTTTTTTTTCTATGTTGCGCACTTAGAATTCTCAACAGGTGCTAGCAAATGGTACTGATGAGGGAGATTGGCATCTCCTGAAACAGCTGTAGCTCCTTGCCTTTTGGCAAGTATTTCTGTGTTTTGTTGTATGTTGATATACATATCTGTCATATCAACAATAAATTAACCTCAAGTCGGCTAGCAGCCAATTTCACAAACTAAAGAGATTGCTAATTATAACAAAAACATTCAATTTTTTAATGGAAATTACTTTTGTTCTTCTTGAATTTATAAAAATATATAATTTTATGTAATCGGTCATTTTGTAATAGTAATATCGCCAAACGTATCAATACTTTTCATATATTTTTAGTAATCAATTCAAAATTACGTATAATTGATTTGAATTGTTTATTTAAAATTCGCCTGCTTTTAGTTGACATTACATTAATAATATTCAATTTTTTTTAAACCGTTTTTGATCTACTTATTATTGAAGTATTATCTTATTTCACTGTTCAGTTGAAATCTTATTTCCTAATTAACAACTTTAAAAAAATTGTGTTTGATTGCTATCAGTTGACGTTAAATAAATAAATAGATAAATATTATTGAATAAAGGGTGATCAACTAAACCCATTTGATATATATAATACTTATGCCATCTTCCATCTCCCATCTCGTATCTTCAATTCCGCTTCCTACAACGTTGCCATTTCTATTGATATTCCTTTTTCCCTGCAGCTTTCAATACGCCACAAATGGCACATCCATTACAGATGCAGCCACATTGCAATATACAAATTTGCAACAGCAATCCGCAATTTGCTTATAAAGAACAACAACAAGAGCAGTAGTAGTAAAAACAACAACACACACTGCAACTCAGACTGCAACAACACACACACACACACTTTATCACCGCCCACTATTCGGTGCACAAACAAATTGGGCAACTGTTTGTTTGCTTGTGTCCGTTTCGTCTGATTTAGCCCGCACATGACAAAAATTGCACAATAGCAAAAAATCTGTTAGTTGTCAATATGTGCACAGTTGGACAATTTTGCAACGTGCATCATTTGGGGGCAAATGGAGACAACACAGTTGCAACAGCTGCACACAGAGATGCATTTCTCTATCCATCCATGAGCGCTGTTCGTTTGCATTGCGAATCAATCGTTTTGAATGATTGATAGAAATGTTTGATATACATTTACCAGCTGCCACACAAAATCGATTGATCGCCAGCAGGCGAATTGCTAAAAGAAATTCCACATACGCCCCGTGTTCGGCGCGTGACAAATTTTAACGCTCTGACGCGCCATTCGAATTTGTTGCCGTCGGCGGCGACGGTTGCGAATATAAAGCAGAGCAGAACCTAATAATTTGCAGCATTAAAAAACCATAAAAGCCGCATACGTTGACGTTTCCAAGTAATGCCAACTTCTTCTTTGAGACAGCAGCTGCTGCTGCTGCTGCTGCTGCTGCTGCATAACCGAAGGGCCTTAAAGCTGCTTAAAGCCGCAGCACATAAAAAATGAGTTTAGGGATGGGCCAGCTTTGCTTTCTTGTGGTTTCCCCGTCCAAAAACAGTTCAAAATCTTTGTTCAACTAACTCTCTCTGTTTAAATGAAGGGCCTCGACGCACTTTTACTTTTATTTAGACTTATACTTTGTCCTGCCCCTTTCGGGTCTTAATAAATAATTTGCCAAGCAAAAATTTATGCTTCAATAAACCAACGGCCTGCCAAAGTCTGTTGTCGGTTTACTTTTTACTTGGCAGCGGCGGCAGGTAAGAGAGATGGGGGTTGACTTTGGGCCAGAGCAAAAGCACTTTGCGACCGCACACCACCACAACGGAAATAATCAAGTTTGCACACCGCTGAAAGCCACACGAAACTCCAATGTCCAAACGCTCTTCAAAAAAGTATTTTCCAGTTCTTTTTCCACTCATATTTTGAGCACTCCAACCTCCTTCCAGAACCCACATTGCATGCTTAAACTTGTACAAGAGTTAGCCGTAAAAGACTGCTAACTTAACTTGAATACTTTCAGTTGCGCTTCCCTTTTTACTCCATTTTCCATTTCAATACTAATTTCAATACTAATTTTCTAAAAAAAATCTAATTAATCATCAGCAGAGTTTATGGAGTTTGCGATGTGATTTTGCACTGATAAAAACGATGCGTAGCATAATTAAATATCTATTAACGTTAATCACATTTATATTATTTAAAATTCGCCAAATTAAAGTAAATCGTATTCAAATTAAAAATGTTTCATATTATTTGAATAAAAAAGTTTATTGAAATATTCTGTAAAATATGTATGTTAAATATTTCTAATATTTAGAATTCTCAATCGGTTCTTGCTTGTGAGCACTAAAAAATGAAGCGTCTAAAAACTGAACTTACAGCTGAGCTTATAATCGAGCTGATGAATTCAGAGCTTATCGGCGAGCTGAACTTTTTAAGGCGCGCACATAGAAAGCTTAAACTGAAGCTGATGGTTATGTACACACTTTATTATATAAACTAAGTTTGTCTATGCTGCAAAACCGTAGTTACAAATCAAGTTGAATCAAAGTGCACATAGTAAGAATTATATTGTTTTTTCTCTCTCTGTGTGATGCAGCAATTCATGTGGTTCGTCTGTCCAAATTCACAGTGAAAACTGCGTTTAGTTTTACAGCACTTCAGGCCGCTTCATTTGTGCATTTTTCCCCATTTCTATTTCACGTTCAAACAATAATATGTTGAGCCTTTTTTTTACTCAATTTTTACTCCATTTTTACACAAACCGCGTGAGTTGTTCGTTTGGCTGTGCATAAATTGTGGTGTGAATGCAACCACTTCGCCCCCGGGCAGCGATCACCCTTTGTTGGTTGTTGTGTGTTGGTTGTTGTGTGTGTGCGTTAAAACAATAAACAACGTGACTTATCACATTGCGTAACTTGTGATTTAATTGGATTTATACACACGTACGTGTAGTGGGCTGACAACCTGCCCCAACGAACTATTTGCGCTCATTTTTATTGCAGTTCATATCCCCCAGGAAGCTGCCATTTTGCAACAGCAATCGAATCGAAATCGCAATCGCAATGGCAATGGCAATTGCCAACATCAGAGCCATCGATTGTGGTTGCGCAAAGTTTTTAATTATGTTTGCGGTTAGCAATTGGATTTTCCTTACATGGACACGTGACAGAAAAGTACAGAGAAAAGTTATTCCCGCTTGATTATTTCATATTTACGAGCAAACACTCGCAGTATTCCCACAGATATTTGAATATTTAAGTATGGATTTTGTGTTGCAGTAAATATTTTGCCACTTCTCTGAATCAGAGACCTGTTTGTAGAAGGCCTCAAATTGTTAAATATTGCAAGGCAACTATTAAAAATCGCCTGCCCGATGCGTCAGTCGTATAAATAGTAGTGAATCGTCAATATTTGACATGTACATGTGCTGTAAGATAAAAAAAGAAGAGTATATATACTGACTGTTGTGCTGCTTCTGTGCGTAGGCGAATCAAATGTGCGCCAACATGGCGTATGCGTAATTATAATTATGTAATGCAAACAGCAGACACACACACAAACACACTGCGCACGCACACATACAGCTATAGTCGCCGTTCAGTGTTGTCAGAATTTGATGGGAACAAATAGCTAATGGAATAATCATATAAAAGCTAAGACTACATCTAATAATTTTAGTTGTATTTCCTCAACGGAATCTGATATGCTTAATATTGCCCACTTAATATATTCCAATACCTCAATTAAACTATCTTTGTTTGGCCTTTAATAAATGTTCTACTTGTATGTTTAGCTATAAAATAGCTAAATTAGCAACACAGATACACAGATACTGACACATGCATGCCTTTTTAATTAGCATATAGAGCATCACGCATACGCCGTGTAGGCCGGACTCAATTTCAGGCACTTGGCATTTGGACATGCCAGTTATAATTGTTCAACAGGCTTAAACAGACAACGCACAAGTGGGAGAAGGACGATTTTTGGGAGGGGAGGAGGACTGATGTGGGGAAAAGCGGAGAAAGGAGATAGGCGAGTTGCCTGGTTAGTGATAAAGTGGGATGGCACGACAGTTGCGCATTCAATTAACGCAGAGCACATTCACACACACACACACACACACACACACACACACACACACACACAACTAGGCCAAACAGCTTCGTTTCGACCCGCTGCCTAATCCGCGGTCTGCCATGTGCACGATTATCGAGACGCTTTCTAGTTTCTGTCTCTCTTTGGGCATTCATTTTTCCGGCGCCAAAACATTTTGGCATAGCAAAATCCTCTTCGTCGGCCCGCCCGCCACCACCAACTAAATTACCCCCCTCGCAGTGTCTGTGTGAATACATAATTAAACCATTCACAGTTTGAGCATTTAAATTAAATTATGGCGGCAAAGTGTTGAAGTTTCGCTGCGTTCGTTGGATTGAGTTCAATTTGGGAGGTTTTGAAATTTGTGTGTGTGCCACTCAAAGGCGTATCGAAGTTTGTTAATTGACAGATGCCAATTATTACCTAATTATTATATATGTGTCACCAAGCGTGGGCAGTTCTATATATACGTATGCATACTACTATAAAGAAACTTATTTTGAACTTTAATTGGGGTTCTCTGTGTTTTTCCCAATCAAACAATGCAAACATTTTTGGCTCCGTTATAAATAAAATAAGTTACAAACCCGTTTAGGTTATAAAGTAAAGTTCTAAGCTTAGATTTTATTATAATTTTACTTCTTTAATTTAAATTATCTAAAACTTATTTCAATTTTTAATTTTAAACGATACTTGCAAACTTTATTCTATATCTTAAATTATTTTTGGCTCATTTTAAATAAAATAAATAAATTTAGCCCATCAATTGCAATTCATGCTAAATACTTATGTATGTAGAACCGCTGCGAGTGACTGTAAGACCAAAGCGGAAGTTAACTTTTATAGCTGACTAAAAGCCGTTTGCGGGGCTAAAGGGGAGCAATTGCACGAATAGTTGGGCAAATGTTGAACGAGTTGAATGAAATCCCAACCGAAAATCGGAAAAATAAGTGAGCTGTATATCCCTCAACGAACGAAATGTTCTGCATGGTCCACATATATGAAAAGTTTACCTCGAGTGGTTCAAAAACTGCCCACCACTGCCACATCATGGCATGTGTGTGTGTGTGGGCGGAGTTGCCTTTTTGTGATTAGCATAAAACTGCCAAAGTCTGTGCAGAGGCCATAAACATTCGTACACCCAAGACACACCCTAGCACACCCACACAGGGGACGCTTTTTGGTTTTTAAATACCCAAAAATATTGTTACGAGTGCAACAGCATCGACAGTGGACACCAAAGCCAGACCAGAGTGCCACATCACAGTCACAGTCACAGTTGCAGACCCACAACTAGTAGGAAATAGCATACAGTCGAGTAAAGTCGACTGTAAAAAACCCTGTACATAATCTGTAAAATTAGTAAATTTAAAGAGAAATATAAATACATAAACATCTAAAGCAGAGTTTGAACTAGGACTAGGACAGTTCATACAAATCAAATAATAAACAATCAATTAATGCCATCAAACTGATACAAAACATACATTCATTTGTATATATTTATGATCTGCATATTGCGAGTTCTGCTCTTGACCTATCGAATTAAGCCTGCTTGGGCATTTGAGATGGGAATTGAGTTGGAAATGACATACCTAGTATACCCTATTTACTTCTTAGTTACAGAGTCTAAACCGACCCAGAGTCCAGTTTGGTCTCGACTCGAGTTCGGGCTTACAATGCGCCCAATGGGCCATTGGCCATTGTGGAGTCGGTGGCTCATGTTTGCATGTGTTGCGCACTTGCTAGCAGGCTTACCTTGCACACGAATACATTCACACACACACACACACACACACACACACACACAAACACACAGCCACCCACACACATGGACACAACTCCCACAGTTTGTGCACTTTTTTGGGCTCCGGCCTCGTATTTGGCAAGCTAAACGAGTTTAGTTGGCCAAACATTATCATAACTTGGTCGTTTGCAAGCCGCAATGGTGTAATCGTTTCATTTTTAAAACGTTTTCGGCATTTTTACAACACACACACACACTCACAGAAAACGACTGCCTTTCCGTTCATTATTTTGATGTCCGGTTTTCATTTTTCCATTTACTTTTTTGCGTTGAGTCTTGCAACCCACATGTACTGCATTTAAGGTTTGTGTTTGGCGCATAATAATAAACTTTCACTTTCTGCAATGCTCCAGAGAATATACGTATTTGACTTTATGCCTCAGCAATTTGAGTGCCAAATGATTAGTTTCTGCCGTCAAATGAGAGTTCTTTCGTACTGCAGTCCCAAAAAAAGAGGTAAAACAAGAGAGGCAGTTAACCCCTTTGGTGTATCGTAAGCTTACGTCCCGTATAATTAATTTTATGCATAATAAAGCAAAGTGAAATAAAAACGCCTATTAATTATAGTTTTGTTACTCTCTTGCTTTCCGCACTCCTCTTCCTCCCCGGGGGTCGGTCCCCAAATGACTTCATTCCCCACATGAAAGTTGATGTATGTGTGCGACATTGGACAGTGAAATTAATTCAATGCGCTTAAATTTCACGTCTATTAGTCTCTCGAGTGCGACGCCAGTTTCTAATTTCCATATATTTTCTAATTTTTTTTTATACTCTGTGGGGGTATATTAAGTTTGTTGAAAGTATGTAACAGGCAGAAGGAAGCGTGGCCCACCGCATAAAGTATATATATTCCTGATCAGCATCAATAGCCGAGTTGATATAGCCCTGTTCGTCGGTCCGTCTGTCTGTCTGTCTGGCAAGAGCTAGAAGCTTGCACTTGGTCTCCCAGCACTGGTAATTTTTGCAGGGAGATCAAGTTAATCTTTTTTTTTGAAAGCCATGCCCCCTTCGCCCACAAATCAAAGAAAAGATCATAACATAGGCTAGAGACTTGAGATTTGGCACACATGATGAATATCTTGGGATCGATGAGTCCTGAAAATTTCAAAACAAATAACAAAAGAATTACATCAGGAGTGATTTTGAGCGAGTTTCTGTATAGCCACAGGGAATATTACGTTTGGGATCCCGACTGTTCGGCTTGTTTTTTTTATTTACTTTGCTTTTGCCTTGGCACTCCCTTCTCCTTCCCTTCCTACACACAGTTTTTGGATTCCGTTGCCGTCCGACGCGCCAGGCAATTAATTTTGAATTTTAATACCCCAAAGTCACTGAGCGCGCACACAGACACACGCAACACACACACTCACACACCTTATGGCAGTGGAAAGTGCAGCCCCTTTACATGATGGTTATGGGTGTAGTTGTATGTGTATGGAGGGGGAGAAGAGCAGGGGGAACGATACTGTGGCAGAATGAAATACGAATCCGTTGCAAATTGAGACGGTGACCTTCGGGCACAAGTTTGTGACATGAGTCACATTAAAAACAACATGGACATGGACATGGCATACACCTCGGCACCACCGGAAGCGGAAACATCGCAAAATGTCAAAGGCACAACAAACAGCGCACACAGCGCAGAAAACAGAAAACCATTAGGCGACGGCAACTGGGTCAGGACGACAGTTGTGCAGGTGGCAGGCTAATAAAAACAAGTGGCAAGTGGCAAGCGGCAAGCGGCAAGCGGCAAGCGGCAAACTGGCAACTGGCAACCATTAGATACGCTGAGTGGCAAATTGTGTCAACAGTTTAAAGTGTGACCCAGTAAGACACAGGGCCAGCAATTTAATCAACAATAAACGTTAAAACAGTTAAATAGCAAACACAAAGAAACTTTTCAGCACTGAGTTTGAGCCAGAGTCCCTCAAGTGTCAGCAGCCAGCAGCAGTTTAGCCAACAAATTGCGGCCAAGACGACGACGCGCCCAAAAATACTGAGACAATGAAAAGCCCGTAATTTATTGTGTGGCAGCGCTAATTGCAAAAATAAAACATGATTTATGGCCAGCACGATAAAATGCCAAAGCCAGCTGCCGCTGAAGGCTCAATAGACCCATAGGCCTCTGACCATGTGTGTGTGTTTGGGCCAAGAAAGTTAAGTTGTAACGCATAATGTGCGGGAAAAATCAAGGAAATGCACAGCGCGAAAAAGTAAAAAAAATTTAATCAGAACTTCGTATTTCCAACGAAATTGTATAAAGAATTTGTATACTCATTTATAGAGGTTTACTTTATTTAATTTAAGATTTTAACACCTTGATTTAAGATTTTACGAAGATCTGTGGCTATTAGCTGTCAAATACAGTTTTGAAAACAAGTTTCGAAGCTATATAAAGTATTATTGTATTTCTTATTCAATAAAATCTAAAGTTTTACTTGATTTAAGATTTTAACACCTTGATTTAAGATTTAGATAATCTTGTTTTAAAATTGTTGTACTTCCTTACAATTTAATCTAGAGTTTTACTTGACTTAAGACTATTTCCTCTTACATAATGATTATTTGTACTTGTTTAATTAATATGTATGCTAATTTTAAGTAATTCGTACTTATAGCAAGTATTGGTTTTTAGATTCGCATATACTTAATTTAATGTGTCTGTTTTCTCTCTGTGCAACACATAAAGTGCGCGAAATTCAGGGAAATGTATGACCAGGCCGGGCAAACAATGAACGCGTGCTTCATTCTGCTTTTCCGCCCCGATTTCCTTTCCTCTTTTTGGCGAAAAGTTCATTTTATGTGCAGACGCTGGCCAATTATTTGTAGATAATTGCTATGCGAGCGGCTTTTTAAATGAGTTGACAGCAAAGCTAATGATGATTATCATCGGGATGATTATGATGATGCTGCTGATGCTGCTGATGCTGCTGCTGATGAGTATGTTAAGCAGTCCAGCCAATGGCTTGGAAGCGAATCAATCAGGCGCACACAAAGCCCATTGCAAACAAGTTGTTGTCCACTCGCCTTCTGCTTTTAGCCTTCATCTTCTTCTTGCTGACACAGTCAACGGAATAGACCAAAAGCAAAGCTCATCATTATGGCTCATTAGCAAAGCAATTTTTGTGTGTGTTATTCTACTGCTGCCTTTTGGGCCATGACTAGCAGCGAGTGTTGGTTATATTGAATGCTGCTAATTTGCACATAAGCCGCTTGGGGGCCCTCGTGCATAATGCCAAATCTCTTGCCGACAGAACTTTGCTGGGCCACTAACTAAGCTACCATAAGCACAACGACGAGGCAGCGAGGCAGTTCCTAATCCAACTGCTTATTACATACATGTTTGTGTCCATGCCTAAAAGTATGCCACACAAATAGCAAATAGTTGGACAGTCAACTCAACGCAACTCAACTGGATTCATCTCATCTCATTGATTTTTATACGCAATCCACACTCAGAAAAAAAGGCTGGCGACACAGGTTGTGTTGTCGTTGGCCTGCGGGCTAAGGCGGGCACAAAAAATAATTAACCGCAAATGTAGAAACATCTACATAGTAGCGTAAACTTCAGCCGAGACTGTGATAGACCCTGTACTTATTCTGGGGCATGCTCATATCATCTTCTGTCAAATTGCAATTATGCTCACAGAACTGCAACTCATTTTGTCAAGTTCAGTGTATTGTTTAGTTTCCTTGGTGGTTATTAGTCGATCACAGTTAAATTTTCAGCGTACATCGGTACTGACTTGAATATGCATTGTGACAGTCTTCAAGTGAACGAGCAATATGTGTTTTATAGAGTCTGCCACGTCTCCTCCGCCTGTTCCGCTTTTGACAAACTCAAAGGTCTGTTTGTATATTTAAGTACAGGGTCTATCTGCCAACATCCGCACAAAAGCGAACAGAGAGAGAGAGAGAGAGGGCACAACAGGCCAGGCGAACAGATAGACAAACTGACAGTTAGACAGAGAGACAGATAACTTTCTGACGACTTTCCATTCAACGGGAACGGCTTAATGTCCCGGTGAGCGCACATGAGGCGGCATGTGTCCATTATTTGGTACATTAAGAGCTAGAGGCACGAAGCAGACACACACACACATACACACACGCAGGCACAACGCTTGTTGATAGCCTTTATTGTCTGCAACTGTTGCAACTGTTGCGACTTTTAATGTCAACGTACGGAAGGCCAGGCTGGCGCTGCTTCCACATGTTGACGTTGGCAACCGCAGAAACAAATGTGCATAGGAGTCAGCAACGGTGGCAGCAGCATCCTGTTGGCCCGGCTGCCGCTCATTATGTGTAATGGCTGCAGCAAGTTGCAACTGCCAAGAGGAAGCCATGAATGCAATCTACCTGCACATTTGCCCATAATGCGAAAAAGGAAGGACCACTGCCGCAATTGTTGCTGTTGCAACAGCAGCCATTACAATTGACCGCGGGCGCAGCAATAACAACAACATTAATGAGAAATATAATGCAGAACAAGAAAGCATACAACTCATTGCCACGACGAAATTTGTATACCCTTTTCTGAACATTGTAGATTATTTAAAATAGTATAGAGCAACCATTCGGAAAGGCTATGACTCATTGCTTATTCTTCAAAAAGGAAATTAAAGTATTAACATAAAATGTGTGCCTCTAATAGGTGTCGAACTCCAGAACCATACCGCAAGAGTTCGACACTCTAACCATTGCGCCAATGCAGCCATAGTCGATTATCTGGAAAATTACCAGTTTCCCTGCCTTTCTTTAAAGTAAAGGGTCTAAAAACATATACAGGACTTAGATTTTATTAAAAGAAAACGAATACAATTTCAGAGAAATGCAATCCCATAAATTAAATTATTTGTCATGGTATTAACTCTTTCATTTGCTTTAATTCTTATCTTGCAGCATGGACTACACCACCCTCCTTTGCTGCGGCCTGGCTTTCGTTTTATATTTGAACACCCTTAATGCGGGTTTCGTCTATGATGACAGGTAAGAACACGAGAACAGCGAACAGAAAGAACTTTTCGACAATGTTAAAGCTTTAAGGCAAATTTATGTATTTAAACATCGCAGAACAAGCACTCACACACACTCACATGCTGTGACAGCCTTAACTGTCACAAAGAAAAAAGTTAGAAGAATATATATAACATTTTTGGGATCGGGGTTGCCTTTGGCATGCCAGGGATATTGCAATGGAATTTCAGTGGTACTTAAAATCGAATTTCAAGCTATGCCAGGAAGTGATGGGGGGTAGAGGCAGGGCAGGCAACTCTATATGCCGCCATATGGTTTCCACTGCAGACTGCGACTGACTGGCAAACTGACGGGCTGACAAGAAGGCGCTCTAGCGACTTTGTGCGGCATTAGAGTGGCATTTGTTTATGGGAACCACCGCAGCAACGATGGCGACAGCAGCAGCAGCAACAACGACAACATCAAACAAGTTATAACGCTGAAGTCGAGTGCCCGACTATGACATACCCGATTCTTAATTTAATTATATGTATATTAATTGTATCTATGCGTTTTAAGTTACGACGGTCTGCAATTAATTGCATACTTTTAGGTACTATCATTATCATTATCATTATCAGTATTATCATTATTATCATTATATTATTCTGAGTGTCTGACGGATTCGGCTGTTGATGCTTATCAGGAATATATACATTATATAGTGTCTACCTCCTACTTCCTGTTACATACATTATTACGCACACAGTATACCCTCTTACTCACTGATCAATCTGTATAAATCGACAACAACAACGTCGTCATTGGAAATACCCGTGATATAGAACGCGTACAAGCTGTGCTGGCTTCCATTCCTGGTTTCTGTCACGAACTCCACACCAAAATCCCACAAAAGTCCTCGTGGTGTGCGTGCAAAAGTGTCCAGGTGAATTCGCCCCCAACAAAGACCAAAAGACCACGCGTGTGCCATACTCTCAACTGGGCCAATGATGTTGTCGTTGTTGCCATCAGTCCATCAGTGACAACATCGAGACGCAGCATTCCTTTTAGCTCGGAGTGAACCCAACAAAAGTGCACAATTATGCGAGGCAACTGCAGCTGCTTTCCTCTCTCACTCTCTCTCTCTCTCTCTCTCTCTAGAGGAAAAGTCACTCACCTCACTCACTAAAATGTGTGTGCTGGCAAATTATTGGCCGGAAAACGAGCAGCAACAAGAACAACAACAATGGTTAAAGCAACATTCTCTTTTCAAGGAATCTCAATCCCATCACTTTGACGTAGACAAAATCAATTTCCATGCTAAATGCCTTTGTACTCTTCTACTCCACATTGATTTGGCTTCTAAACTCGATTCAATTGTGTAAATGCAATTTTCTTTGACTTTTTTTTGTGAATTTATTCGTTTAATATTTTTCATATTTATAATGCCAATACAAGAACAGTTGCAATTTTAATCGATAGAAGAAAAGTATAATACTATATTGAAAAGTCTGTTCCTGTGTAATTGCTCTGCTTAGATCAATTAAAATTATTGTAAACTCAATCCCTTTTCAACATTTAAGTTCAAAATGTTACATTGATAATTCTGTTGCTTTTTATAGAATAAATATTAAAAGTCTATTTATTGGTTATTCATCTGATTTGGGTTTTCTGAGATTTTTAAAACTATATATCAATTTTAATTTTTTCCAAATTCTTATCTCAGGTGTTGACAGGCTGCAGTCGAAGTTAAATAAATAAATACATAAATATAGCGGAACCTTGTATGTGAATATATTAAAATTAGTGCGTTTTTTTTTCATTTCAGACGCGCCATACTGGGAAATGCGGATGTCTCGGGGGGCGTGGCCTGGCAACGTAGCTTTGGGAACGACTTTTGGGGCACGCCGCTGACGGACAGCGGTTCACACGGCTCCTGGCGACCGCTTTGCGTGCTGAGCTTTAGGCTCAACTACCTGATGGCTGGCGGCTTTGCGCCGTGGGGTTTCCATTTGGTCAACAATCTGTTGCATTGCATTGCCACGGCGTTGGTGGTGCGTGTGGCGCGCACGCTGCTTGCCTCGTTTTGGGCTGTGCTTGCCGCTGGTGCGCTCTTTGCGGCACATCCCATACACACGGAGGCTGTGGCGGGCGTGGTGGGGCGTGCGGATGTTGCCGCCTGTGTCTGTTATCTGCTCACATACCTCAGCTACCTGAGGCACATGCGTTGGCGCGAGTCAAGCGATCCTCGACAATGGCTGCCACTTGCCACAACGCTTCTCTTTGCTGTGGCAGCGCTGCTTTGCAAGGAGACAGCGATAACGGCACTTCTAGTCTGTGCGGCTTTCGATGTAATGCGCGGCCTCAGCGGACAAGTTGATAAGGTAAGATGCAACAACATTTGATTTTCATACACTTACAGGTCGAATCAGAAATAGTACTAGAACTTACAGAAATTAAGGTTGTTGAACTTACAGCAAGAGTAGTAGAAATTACAGAAATAGTAGTAGGAATTACAGAAATAGTAGCAGAAATTGATGAAATAGTAGTACAATTAGGGGTAGTAAAAACCAGTCGGAAAGGCTACAGTCGACTATGAGAGACCCTTTACTTAATCTTCAAAAAGGAAATAAGAGTAACACTAATGGTGCCCCATATGCACTTCTTCTTTCTTTGGCCGAACACTAAGTAATATTGAGTTTGGAATAACTTCCGAGTATATTATCCGATCGCGATGAAATTTGCAGGGGCAGCCATAGTCGATTATCTGGCAAATTACTTGTATTTTTTCTTAAGCTACCTAACTAAAATTGATGCAAGTTGGATAACTACCTACAACCTACAACTTCCTTGGGACCTGAGCAGAGAAGAATTTATTTTTTGTAAATACTTTAACCATATTAAGAAATTGCACAAAGTAACAAATTACAACTATGCTATACGTTTCTGGAGATCTGCAAGTGTATAAAATCTTTGACTTTGCTATCTACTTTAACTTTATTTTAAATAAATCATCTCTGCTTTATACCAACCTTTGTAGCAACGCCTGCGATCGCTTTGCATTGTGTTGAGCGCGCTTTTCTTCAGCGTCTACTGGCGACTTGTCACGGTTCCCGGTCCGCAGACTGCGTTTTCCAGCGCCGACAACCCTATAGCACGCACAGCCTCAGCGTGGACGCGACTGTTGACCTTCCTGCATCTGCCGGTGGTCAACTTCAAGCTGTTGCTGCAGCCGCAGGTGCTCAGCTTCGATTGGGGCATGGACGCCCTGCCGCGTGTGACGACGCTCTGGGATCGTCGCAATGCTCAATCCGCTTGCTTCTATTGTGTGCTCTTCGGTGTGGCATGGCACAGTTGCAAGTTGTTGCTGCACAGCAGCAGTGAGCTGCTCGAGGGCAACGGGGGATATCCACAATATCATATACAGAAGGTGGGCCGCAAGTCGCGCGCAAAGCGCAAGCGAATCGCCAACAACAACAATAACAACAACAACAACAAGTACCAAGCCTATGAGGCATCCTTTCATCAGGACGCGCTTCCATGCAGAGACTGCAACAACAACAACAGCAATGGCGTCTACGTTTATGGTGAGCCTGCAACTTCAGCAACAGTGCCACAACAACATACCCAGCATCACCTAGTGTCTTCCGCCTTTCGAGGCTCGCGTAGCAGCAGCAGTTGCAGCAACAGCACAAGTTCCAGTTCCAGTTCCAGCTCCAGCTCCACTTGTAGCTCACTCGACGGGCAGCTCAGCGCATCGTCATCCTCGTCGGATTACATGCTGGGCGGCATGTCGGTTGCTGCTCGCAATGCCTCCATTCTACTGATGTCCTGCGCCTTCCTCACACTACCCTTCCTGCCCGCCAGCAATCTTTTCTTCTACGTGGGTTTCGTGGTTGCCGAGCGTTTGTTGTATTTGCCAAGTGTTGGCTTTTGCCTGCTGGTTGGCTACGGCGTCTCTAAGCTGTTGGCGTGCACTCAAGTTCGTGGCTCGAAGGCCCGCGGCTCGAAGGCCCGCTGTGGCATACTACTCTCATTTAGCGTTCTTCTCGCCGCGTTAAGTCTGCGAACCGTGCAACGCAATGCGGACTGGCGGGACGAGGAGAGTCTTTACAGAAGTGCCATTACTGTCAATCCGCCAAAAGGTGAGTCACGAATTACCCGCCTAGTCACTCAACTGCTCAATATTGCACCTCCTTTTACAGCACTGGGTAATCTGGGCAGCGTACTGAGCTCGCAGGCTCGCTATGAGGAGGCCAAACAGGTGCTGCAGGAGGCCATCAGATACAGGCCCAACATGGCCGATGTGCACTTCAATTTGTGAGTATTGACTAGTCGACCACTTAGCGCCCATTTGACCAGTTTAAAAGCAACCAATCTGAGTGCACCCTACTCCAATGCACAGCGAGAAATGGTTTTAAACAAAGAGAAATCTATGAAATCTAGACACAAGCTGTTTAAATCTTTAATAGTTGCCATTACGTGTGTTATCAATCACATAGACTACAAACAGATTTTTATTGTATAAATGTACACCTAGTTTGGTGGGTAATAAGTGAAATGCTGACCCTTTTACGTTTGTGGTGCCCTCAGGAGTATTGTCACCGTATTTGTTTACTCTAGCTCTTATAGTCTCTGAGATCTAGGTGTTCATACAGCAGGACAGACGGACAGACGAGCGGACGGAAAGACGAACATGGCTATATCGACTCGGCTGTTGATAGATAGACCCTTAGACTCTTTTAAAGTAAGGGGTCTAAAAAACATACCAATATTATGTTATTAACAACAGATTAACAGAATCTTTTGAGAACCTGCATTCTGTTTTGCTTTCCCTTTATGTATGGCTGCGTTACTGAGAAATCGAGTTTTGAAATTGAGCTTCTTAATACGAATTACTTGATTTTTTCGCTCTGTGCAGAAGTACTCGTATTAGATGAGCTGCTGTGCCACATGACATGCGACATATACTCGTCGTACACATCGCCCGCTTGCCACGCATCAAGTGCTCAGATAAATGGCAGCTTTTTCCCAGGCAGCCATTTTCATTATCTCTGTCTGTTTTTTTTCTACAGCTCGACTGCGCATTTAGTGCGACCATTTCATGCTCAAGGCTTCCGTCAAGCTGCACAGACAGAGACTGAGAACGAAAGGGATAGAGACAATGCCGAACAAGCTGTCAAATGAAGCCCATTTTGTTGTTTTCCACTAAGAAGCAGCAGCAGCAGCAACAGCAGGGAAATTCTTTCTTTTTCTGCAGAACTATGCGCATTTTATGCTGCTTACTTTTTCATTGCATACTCGTATACTTTCCCAGCTTTCAGCTTTCGCTGCTCACACAAAAGTCCTTCGCGTTCACACTCCAAGCCCAGAGATCTGTCCGCCTATCCCGACTGCCTGTCTGCCTGTCTGCCTGCCTGCCTTTTCCTCAGTTTTCCATTCCATTCCGTTTGTCTGTCAACATCTGACAAAGTCTGTAAACGTGCTGTTTTGTCTGTTGTCTGTTCGCATTGCATTTTTGCTCATTGCGCATATTTCCCAGCAATGCAACGCAACGCGACGAGACAACATAACGGGCAAAAAAAAAATAGAAAAGTCAACAGCAACTACAATAATACCATATTATGCCACACAACAACAACAAGTGTTATACACCGAGTTGAGAAAAACAAAGTGAAAAACTTGACGCGGAGTTTCGCTTTGAATATTCAGTGCGTCATTTTTTGCATCTACCCCTGTCCCTCTTTTTTTGTCTACCCCTGTCAAGCTTATCGCATGCCAGATTATTGCATGTATTTTGGCTAAGCAACCCCCTTAATGTCAAAGTACTCAAAGTCAATGGTTCAGAATCAGGTCACATTGCTAAGGCTGCTGTCATATACCAACTTCTACTCCTGTTGAACAAAGAATGCGAGTATTAGCCGCAGGGTAAACACCAGAAACCCCCGAGACCCTTCAAAGTGCAGCAGACAACCGACAACCAACAACCGACAACAGCAGCAACAACAACTATAAACAGAGACGAGACGAAAGGACAACTGCGTGACATGTTTGCCCCCGCGCTAATCGAAAATCAATGTTGTCGGGCCAACCACAGGAGCAGCAGCAGTTTCTGCTTCAGAAGCAGCAGCAGCAGCAGCTTCTGCTTCAGAAGCAGCAGCAGCAGCAGCTTCTGCTTCAGAAGCAGCAGCTTTAGCATCACATCCTTGTTCCCGACGGGACTATTCTATTTCCGATTCGCGCTCAAAGGATAAACAGCTGTTTGCACATATATTATTTACTGCGATCAAGTCATCAATAGCAAATGCTGCCGGCATTCGTCGGCACTCGTCGTTTGCTTGACTGATTACCACCCTCAGCAAGTGGAGCAAGGACCAAGGACCAAAGAGCACAACACCCCCATCCATCCATATAGAAAGACAGACAGACAGACAGCCGGATAGATAGCTGCTAGTGTAGTGAAAAAGAAAGCGAACGAGTTGTCGAAATTGTGTGTATTACCGGTGTTTGCCACTGTCACTAAGGACACACAATACACAACACAATACACAGACTCACAGCCCCACAGACGATGACGATTCATGGCTTGCTAAGAAAACGCTCCTCGCAACCAAATACCAAACACCGAAACCAGAAATCACTGAACTGTATAATTTGATTTTTATGCCAGGTATTTATTGCAGATGTCAGGGTATACTGAATTTGTTGCTATGTATGTAACATGAAGAAGAAAATCGGGTCGGTATAAGAGCTAGAACTACCAAATTTAGTGTAGAAATTAAAATGTGACCCTTTTCAGAACCGAACATTTTCTTTTAACAACCATACTATTTAGTAGCATTAAATACCGGGTATCTTATAGTCCCTATAACCCTTTCAAACAGTTTTTTGTTACCTTTGCGACACTATGGGATGTAACTGAGTTGTTATTGTTGTTTCAGTCTCTGTAGTATGCTTTAAATGTGTCAGAATGTGCAGGCAACTAGTGCGACCGATTTAAACTTTAATAAAGCCAACAACTGCAGTTTTCTGGGCAAACTAATTACATAAATCTGAGCAAGTTCGCCAGAGATTGCACCTTTCATTTTCAGTCGACTGTCGGACACTTGACAATTTTCTAGGCGCCGTCAAGTGGCCCGCCTGCCGCAGGGCGCTCTAATTAGATCTCAAGCAGACATTGAAGTACGCGACAAGTTCAGCAGCAGCAGCAGTCTATTAATGTCGACACTTTCGCTCTTGCCCTTTCTCAAACACTTTCTACTTTCTCCTTTTGCATTTACAGGGGAATTCTGCACCAGAATCAGCAGGACTACAAGTCGGCCGTCGAGTGTTTTCAGCGTGCCATCAAGTTTCGCCCCAGCCTAGCAGGTGAGTGAATCAAACACGAATAATGATGGTAGAGAGTAAGCTTAACTCTTATTTGTCCCAAAATAGTTGCCTATCTCAATCTGGGCATATCATTCATTGCGCTGGGCAAACGTCAACAGGCGATTGAAATACTTCAAGTGGGTTCGACACTCGATGGTGCCGCTGTGCGAGATCGTGGTGCCCACGATCAGGCCAGAAGTTCGGCCTATCTGCAATTGGGGGCACTCTACGTCGAGCAGGGAAAGCTGCAAAGAGCGCTGGCTGTCTACCGTGAAGCCCTCTCCTCGCTGCCAACTCTGTTGCATCAACGTGAGGTGCTTTACCAGCGCATAGGCGACGTCCTTGGTCGCCTACAACAGTGGGACGAAGCGGAGCGACATCATCGAGCTGCCCTCGAACTGCAGCCCAATCAGGTGGCAGCGCATCTCTCCTACGGCATAACGCTGGCCAGAAATGTATGTATAGTCTACAGTCTTGGAATGCGCAATAAATGTTTTACAGTCAATCCTTTCCCCTCCTCCTGCAGAGCAGTCGCGCCTCGGAGGCCGAAATGTGGTTCAAACGGGCGATGCAACTGGCGCCGGAACAGGCAAGCGTCTATCACCATTACGGTAAGTACTTTAACACTAAAATGCCAAGAGATTGGGAAAGAAAAACTAGGCACACAAACCTAGGAACCTTGTATTTATACATTCCATTGTAGAATCTTTTCTTGGCTAATTCTACTCTTCTTTCTTTAGCTGAATTCCTAACCCTACAATCACGTCATCACGAATCTGTCGTCTATCATCGACGTGCTGCAGAATTGGCGCCCACGGACTACGCCTTGGTTGTGGCAGCTGCAACATCGCTGCGACTGCTCGATCGGAAAGTCGAGGCGGAAATTTGGTATCGAAAGGTGAGCATCATCGAACTCGCAACTGACAATCATAATCAAGTCAATCAGAACTAACTGTCAATATTCTCTGTACTCCGCTTAGGCTGTGACCTTGCGACCCGATGACGCACACGCCCACACCAATCTGGGCGCCATACTACATCTTCTGGGACGCACAAATCATGCGGCAGCCAGTTATAAGACAGCATTGCAATTGCAACCTGATGATGCCATAACGCTGGGCAATCTGGCCAAGTTGGGCGTAACGAATGTCTAGCTGGAAACCGTTAATTAGAGCCACAGAGCAAAGTTATTTTTATATATATATGAAGGCCGGATTACAAAACAGCCCTTAGATAACTCTACAGAATTTATACGAAGGACTTCGATACATATGTGTATATCATATTTAGCAGAAAGCGGACAACAGGCAGCGTGTGTAAATATTCAAGCAGCGACCAAAGCAAGTCAAGAAGGCAAAGAATTTATGAGGCTCTGAGTTGAAGAAAGAATGAGATGCAAAGAATTGGAGACAGAGAGAACAATAATTAAACTACCTAAGCGTTAAGTAATCCCGAAACCGAGACACAGATATCGGACGCAGGTGCTGTACAGTGAATATAATCGTAGAGAATGATCAATGAAAGAAATGCAACACTTAAATCGATGACGTTGTCGTTAACTTATGTGCTTAATATAATAGTGTAAATTATTGTAAATACGAAAAAAAAACCCCATAAAGAAATATATAACTATTGACTATATAAATATATATATATATATATATTAAAAGACATATATGTATGTATGACTGTATATGGACTATGCCTATCAATGTGGTGGCTTCAAGATCGTTTTGCGTTGTGTGTACATTTTAGTTAAGCAAATACGAGAATGGAATATGATTGTAAAGAGTGCATAAAATATATAATTAATATATATATGGTACAGATGAATACATATAATTAAAGAGAAAACCTATTTAAAAATACAATCAACTGTCGCATTTTCATTTTCATTTTGATTCCCTCTTCATTTATTGTTCAATTGCGCTAAGCTCCTTAGTGCTTGCTTGGTCTTCTTGATATGCCATTCAAGTGGCACATTGAACCCATAATTGTGACCACTTTGCCAGTGTCTGCCCCCAATGCTGCACTTGCCAGGCATTTCACTGCAAACTATACCCATGGCAGTGGAAATATTTTCAGTGCTTAACGGCTTAAAGTCCCCCCCAAGTAGTACAAACACAATCAGTGTCAAAATTTTCGACTGGGCGACCAAGTCGAAGATGAAGGTGAAGCTGAAGCTGAAGCTGAGAAAGGAGACGAAAACACTGAGGCAAGGACGCAGACTAAGACGAAGACGTTGCTGCAGCCAGCGAAGGCGCCACTTAAGCCAAAAGCAAACCACAACAAGAAATAAAGCGTTGTGTCTTATGCCAACTAAATCGTAGGATTATGAATTACAATATACTTGACTGCCAGGACTTCTGGCTCAGGCAAGATGAGATCCAGCTACAGCTACAGCTCCAGCTCTGGCTGCAGTCATAATATTGCCACAGCTAATGCAACTGCTGGATGGGTTGGCTAAATGGCTGCTGGCTTGCCAACCCAGGCAAGATGGGCGATGCTGCAAAAGCGATAAAGGTGCTGACTTTTGACATGCAAAGGCAGCACAAACCTTCTCCCGCCCCAAATGCAGAACCAATTGGTTTGGCGAGTCAAGTGGCGGCTTGTTTGTTGTTGCGGCACTGGACGTGCACAAGAGCAATTCCGTGGCATAGCTGTGAAGAATAACCAAAGGGTCTCCCACCGTCGCGCTCGCTTACTAGTTTTTGGTATAATCCCAGTCATGGTACTGTGTGCCTCATCATCTCCTTTGACGGCGCCTCACTGGAGCCACTTTGTTGCAGCAACAACAACAACAACAAGAACAGCACCAACAAAACGTCGGCCACTGAATGTGCTGCTCGCTAATTGCAGACGCCTGTCTATCCAAGTCTAAGGTTCCAGCTCAGTCTCTGCCATTGCCTTGCTTGCAAGTGACTCGTTAGCTTTGTGGGGCAAGTGTGCCAAGAACGTTGCCTCTTTCCCTAGCTCGCTGAGTGAACGCGCTAATTACTGACAGCCTCAGAGCAGCCAGAGCGCGGATTTATGACAAGACAACGTCAACGTGCCACGTTCCACGTCCAACTGCAGGCCACTCAGCTGGTTGCTGCTGGTTTCGTCTGAGTGCGCTCTAAGATAACTACTTGAAAATCTGTAGCTCACCAGACAATAACCGGGAATTGCACTTGCAAATGCTCTTCGGCTAAGTGGAAACTGAGAGCTGGACACAAGCTCACCCTCCCACGTATTGTATCTGCCCTCCTAACTCACAAATGGACCCAGCTGCCAAACGCAGGCTCAGTTGCAACTAATTCAAGCTAATTACGACCCCCGGGCCTTTCCTTAACAGCAACTAAAGGCTGGCAAAAAATGTTTGATGTGTGTGTAAAACACAGACACACACAATCACACACGTAATAAAACAGAGAAAAAAGGAAAATGCTTGGTAGTTTTATGTTTTAATTGTGGCTTACGTTTGATTTGGCCAAAGGGCATACAACAGCCATGACAGGCATAAAAACAAAGGCAAACATGCTGGTACATACCACACATAATTACACACTCATATACACCCACATACACATACACGCAGAGAGAGAGACATAGAGACCACTTTTATTTACAAGTGGGTGATGGCAAATCCAAAATCATTTGTTATTTGCACATTTGCCAAGAGGCAAGCAAAAACTTTTGGCCGGACTCGCACTTAAATCGCTTTTGATGAGGGTTCCATCAAAAGCTACTAGCCTGACCATTACAGTAGCTGTGTGTAGACTGTGTGTGTGTGACCGTCTTGATAAATATACACACACACACACACACAGTTTGTTGAGTAATTGTTTTGACAAAATACAAAATCCACATATATTATTTTGCAAAATAAACTATTGGACAAGAAGCTTTACTTGAATGATTCTTAGAACAAGTTAAAAAAAAGTATTAATATTTTTTGGTAAAACCCAAAAAGAAAAACAAATATATCTACATATTTGTACAAACGAATATGTGTGTGCGGTAAACTAAACTTGAGTACCATGTAAACCTTTCACAAGACGTGAAGTCAGACGTGAAGTCAGGCCCGAAATTGTAATTTCCATTACGGGCTTTCGACACATGAATTTAACACAGGCAAGTAGTTGGGCCTCAGGCCTGAATTAGAAGTGAAATTAAATACAAATTCACGTCTAAATTCAGATCAGAATTCATTTCGGCGTTCACTTACCGATCATGCCGGAATAAAAGGTGAATTTAAGTTTTAATTCACGTCTAAATTCAGGTGTGAATTTAGTTGGGCGATCACTTACCGCTCATGCCTGATTTCACTGATGCAGGAAATCAGCTATGAGCTGGAAGCGATCGATCAAAAACGAACTGACTATTTTAATTAAATAAAACGTAATATTTTTAAATGGTAAAATTAAAATTTAATAAAAAACTTTTCAAAATGACAAACATACATACATATATCTGTGAATTTTCCATTTTGTCAAAAGAATTACTTGGCGAACTCTGTGTATATATGTATGTAGTGACGACTTGAACATGTACAACATTTCAGTTGGGCAAAAAATGAGCCAATTAGTTGGTTGTAAAGCAGATTCTTGCAACACTTGCAACACTTGTGCCAATGCCATTTTCGCTGCTCGCACTTGACAAGCTGGCAGCTCAAACGTGACAACGTCAACACTTTTGCATTCGCATAATAATCATATTGCGAATATAATGGCGTGAAACAGCAACAACAACAACACGAGTAAAAAACGCCTGACAGTTGACAGTTGAAGCTGAAGCTGAAGCAGCAACAGAAGCAAAAGCTGGCGTTGTCAGCGACGCGTTTGCAACATGATTTTCTGCTCTTTTCTTCATCTTTTTTTTCTTTCTTTCTTTTTTTTGTTGAGCTCATCCCATTCTGTAATTGCACAAAAATAAACTGGCTGCAACATTCGCTGGTCATTGTTGTTGTTGTTGTTGCAGCTCGTTCGCCAAATTTCAGAGAATCTGTTGCATAATTTTCGGGGCGCTTTTTGCCTTTCGACTGTCGCTGGCGCGTGTTCAAGTGTTGACAACGCCAGCCAACCCAAAGTGCAGAGCAGCGACAATTGCAATTGCAACAGCAATTTATGACCCAGTAGGACAGGGGGACATGCGGACACAGGATGCAGAAACAGATGCAGATGCAGTTGCAGACGAAGACGAAGATACGACCTGCCACTTGATATATTCGAGCAGCAACAACAATTGAGCTTAATAATATGCAAATTTCATGTGTAGTTTTGTAATTTCGACAATTACAAATCGCCCAACTATTTGTCTGTCTGTCTGTCTGTCTGTCTGTCTGTCTATCTATCTGTCTGTCTGTCTGTCTTTGCTGCATGTCTTTAACGTCTGTCTGCCTGGTTTAATTAAAGGATGCAAGTTGTGGAAATTATTTTTCTATGCCAGCGGGTTGTGTGGCCGAACAATTAAAAATCAAAATGCCAAATTACACTTATACTACATGCAGCAAATTACACACACAAAACACACATATGTATGTACACACACAGACGGGCGAGGCAAAATATAGAGACATCAGTAAACTAAGCTGACAGTAAAAAGTCCGTCCAAGCGTGTAATTAGAAATTATATCCAATTGCCCTGCGGCCACTCGAGCAACGAGCAACGTTGCCTCACTTCTCACTTCTCTCTGCTTCTCGTTTCTCTCGATTTTTGGTTTTTCGAGACAGCCACAATGCCTGTGGATTGAATGTGTGTGAATGCGTTGTGTGTTCGTTTTGCCAGGACACTGCCAACTGATGCTGCAAAATGTTTTAACTGCAGCGGCAGCAGTCTTTCCGGTTGCCGGTTTGCCGCCTATGCGATTGCCCATTCCCCCTTCAACATTCGTATTCTGCAATCGCCACAGCCAACCCTTTGGCAGCTGCCAAATTGTCTCTTGTGGTTGTCACACACTGCGTATTAGTAATGCGCCATACGCAGCTTTGCCCGTTGCCCGTTGTCGTCTGTTGCTGGGTTGTTGCTGGCTGTTTTGTGTCAAGTGTCAATGTCTGTGTTTTCAATTACAAAATGTCAGACAAGTTGAAAATTAAATTCACATACAACTATCGATTTTAGTGCCCCCAGCCCTGTGAGGCATTTATTAAAGTTTGCGCCTTGATAAACTCACCTAAATGCGCCTCAATGAAGCGTGCCAACAAAAGCAAACCAGGTAACAGGAGTGCAACCAGCGCGACGAGATCTAGAGATGAGTATCAGTATGCTGATATCGATACAGTATAAACACAGACTGTATAAACTTAAACATGTATTTTCCTATTTCAGTGTACTTGGAATAAACCTTAATTCATATTTACAGTAATGAGTTATTATACCTTTGTTTTTAATTAATTTGTTTCCTAGTTCTCAACTTAACTCGTCATACCAATATTTGATGGAAAACTATTAATTAAATAAGTCGATTATTTTATATACTTATATACTTGATCTCGTGAGTGCATTATGACCGTTACGACATGACAATCTAGTTGAATTTCTCCCGCTGTCAATGTCGATACTTTTCTGGCTATACTCATCTCTAACGAGACCCATAACAAGCCATTCGTCCCTCCCACCCCCTCTTAACATCAACACTTACCCAAAAAGTTGGAGACATTTTGGCTGCTTTTGTGCTCAGACTAAATGGCAAGCAGAGATTAAACTCACACATGCACAGCGTCTGCAGTCAGTTTATAAGCCACTTTATATAAACAAGCTGAAAATGTTTAAAGCGCACTTTGCAAACGTTTTTACACTTCAAAAGCCACTTAATAGACGAAACCTTGAAACAGAAAGCTGATCAATGGCCGCTTTCACCAGAACGCATCAATCATTTAACACCTATTTGACAAAAATAAATTATGGCAGTCTGGCAGACGCCATAAAGTATATATACATATATTCTTGATTAGCATCAACAGTCGAGTCATGTGCGTCTGTCCGTCTGTCCTGCTGTAAGAACACCTAGATCTCAGAGACTATAAGAGCTAGAGTAACCAAATTTGGTGACAATACTCCTGAGGCCTCCAAAAATATCAAGGTTGTTGTAGAATTTTGCCACGCCCCCGAATGCCCCCACAAATCAGAAAAACCGAAATAACACGAGTAATTTAAAAGATACAAGTTCCAAATTCAGTTAAATTGGACTATTAACACCGGAGATTGGAATATACAAAGGTTGGAGGCAGCAAGGCAGTTGAGACAAGGAAACTGGTAATTTGTTAGATAATCGACTATGGCTGCATTGGCGCAATGGTTAGAGTGTCGAACTCTTGCGGTGTGGTTCTGGAGTTCGAAACCTACCAGAGATACATTATTATTCCTTTTAAAATGTATTTATTATTAAAAAAATGTATTTAGTTTTATTCTACCATTTCCTTTTTGAAGAATAAGTAAAGAGTCTCTCATAGTCGACTTCGACTGTAGCCTTTCCGACTTGTTTGTTTCCAAATTGTATTATCCCGTTTTATCTGGTACTTTTTAATTTCGAATCTAGTGTTCTTTTGTATACTTGTATTTATTCGATAACAATATATTTTTGGTAATATATTATTTAGTTGATGGATTATCATCTACAACACTCACAAATCTTGGCATCTTTTTTCATGATTGTAAAGAACAATCTTGCAAACTCCCTAGACTTTCTGTTATCGATATAAACCTTTAAACACGGCCTAATAAAAAGTCTAGCTCAAAATTAAGCTGTAGAGATGCTCTTACATTCTGCCAGCCACTTGGTCAGGCTTTAGTCAAAAGCCGCTTAAATCGTAGAGTGTGTATCGTCTTCAAACTCGTTACAGCTGCAGTGTGAGTACATTAGCAACAACAATGCAGGGAGAACAATTATTCCAGAGCGTGACAATGGCAGCGGCAGACGCGACAAGGTTTAAGTGCAGCCCTGGACAGGGGACAGGGACAAACAAAAGCAACATCCTTTGCCTCAGACAACAGACAAGAGACAGGAGACAAGAGACAGGAGACATGAGACAAGATGACAATGATCTGGGCATGGAGTTGTGGCATGTGTGGAGTTCGTAAATTTCAAGAAGGGAGATGTTCAAAAATATGTAAGCGACCAGAACAGAATTCTCTTTGTTTCGCCCTTCTCTTGACTGCCAACAGTCGCACAATTTTCAACTTTATGGCATTTTATTATTTTTTATGATTGTTTACAAGACAAGCGGCTTTTAGGCACGCTGCATTGCTGGCGCTGCTATGGAGGAGGGGGACGGGAGGGAAAAGCAGGAGCAGGGGTCACAGTGTCGGGCACATGTTAAAACAAAGTGCTTTTGTTTGGTGACATCAAGTTAAGTACCTGGCCCAGAACTCGAACCAAGTTGCATGAAAACAAACACTCAACATGGCGAATCCTTGGAATGGGCATAAGTATGTGGATAAAGTGATGTGTGTGTGTGTGTGAGTGTGTGAGCGTGTGTGTTTGTGTGATGCTTGATGCTTGACGTGACTTGAGTTCGTTTTGCATTTGAAATTTGCATTTTTAATGAAAAACGGTTTTAATTGCATGAAATTGTTTGACTTTGTTAAACAGAGAACGAACTGTGGCATGGTGAGGGCTAAGGTGCAAGCGGAGAGGAGAAAAGGGAGTCTGATGTGCCGCAAATAAATTGAAGTAGAAGCAGATTCTATTTACACGCCACTGACTATCAACAGGAAACGGATGCAACACTTGGCAGCGCTGCCAACCACACGCAGCAACGTCAGCAGCGGCAGCGACTTCGGCAGCGACATCGGCAGCTTGAAATTATAGCAAGACACGACGACGACGACGACGACGACATGGCAGAAAAATTGCTGGGCGAAAAGTTGCCGAAAGTAGCAACAAACAAACAGAGCAACAGAGAGGGAGAAACACAGACGGACAGACAGACAGAGAGACAAACAAACAGCAACTGGACGCCAACTGATAGCAAATATGTTCTCAAGTACTTTGGAAAAACGTTTTTAAGCTAGCGACCAAAACTTTTACCTCGCAGTCAGAGCAGTGTTGCCATTTGTAGCTATTTTGTAGCTAGAACTAAGTATTTTTTAATTGCAAAAGCTTTACAAACTTATGTAACGCTTTCAGCTAAAACCAGAAAGACTACAGTCGACTTTGAGAGACCCTTTACATATTCTTTAAAAAGTAAATAATAAATAAATTTAAAAAAATAATAATAACAGAAAAAAAGTTACACATAAGTTATATAAATTATAAGCGTTGCGGTCCCTGCCTAATGCTTCGTATATCTAGCTTTTTCAAGCTTTTAAAATTCGGGCAACACTGAGCCGAAGTAGCAAACTGGAGAGGAATTCGAACCAAGACCAGGAGCAGGAGAGGTGGGAAATGAGCCGCAGCAGGTCCTGGGCGAGGACTGCTATCTGAACGCCGCCAATGACTCGTCTTTGACTCGCTAAGCTGCTTAAATCTTTCATGTAAACTTTTACCAGACTCCCCTCTGAAGTCGATCTTCTGGCCTGCTGCTGCGGAGTATTCTTCAAGTCTAAACTACCCTGTCCCCGTTCATTTTTAATGAAGTCGCTTCCGTTTTGTTTTTTCCTCCCCACTCGCTGTGCAATGCTTGACAGTTTTTTTTTCTTATTTTGATTTTCCTTGCTCATCTTTGCCTTGGCATTTCATTTTTCAAACCAACAAATATTTTTCAACAACTTTTCCAACTGTTGCACTCAACTGTTGAAGGGGAACAAAGGAGGGAACGAGGTTTCTTGCCTCTTGCGTGATAAAAGCAAATTTCCTTTTTTGGCTTTGGCTGTTGCTCTGCCACTAAAGTCGATAAGATAAATGCATTCAACTGTTTAACTGACACACACGCAACGCAATTTGTTGCAGCCACAATTTGCAAAGCGTCGATGATGATGGTGATGCGAATTCCGAAACATTTTGTAAGATTTTATATCAAATATCAGTATATAAAATAACATTATTTGTCAAATTGTTTATAGGCTGTCGATTAAAGAAAGAATTCAAAAATTAAAGTCATCAGCTGGTCAAATTAATATAGCTCAAGGGACTTTAAGATTATTACATGCCACCTGCCACTGCCTGGCGCCGTTAATGTCTCCCCATTTGATTTGGGTTCAACTTGCCACAAGCCACAGCGCATCTTCATTTCGGCAAGGAAAGGGGTGAAAACAAACCCGAGGCGTTGTCTCTAATTGAAATTACTTCATTAGGCGGCGCGGAATCTTTGTTTTTTGGCCCCCCCCGCCATCAGTTTAGTCCGGCGTGCAAATAGATGACACTTGTAATCAAATTGGACGTGCACCATTAAAAACGATAGTGCCACAGTCGAAAGGACTGTCTGCTGGCACGCTCAACACCGGACCCGGAAGTTGCAGCTTCGCTCGAGAGGAGCTTGGGGCAGTTGCCGATGATGCTGCATTTGCTGGCAAGCTTCCAGGCCAGACCAAGTCTTGAACTTTCCGACAATTCCTTCTGCTGCTGTTGTTCCTGCTGGGCAATAAAACTAAAACGAATTGAAAATTAAATACAAAATTTATAGCATTCGCGCGGGTTCTTGTCACGCAGCAGCAGCAGCAGCTGAGAGAGAAGCTGCGAAAGAAGCAGAGAGAGAGAAGCACTAGCAGCGGGACAAACAACAAACTGCAAAGTATCCAGAACGAGAAACAGACTCTGCACAGAGCGAAAGAACAAGTATACACGATTTCTCATTAAGATTGAAATTAGTAAAGTCTTGTTCGAATTTTAAATTAGATTTCGTCGAGCTCATATAAAGAGCACGCCTTCCTTGCAATTCTAGAGTTCGCTTTACTTTTAAAAAGCATAAAGTCGAGTGTCGAACTCTTGCGGTGTGGTTCTGGAGTTCGACACCTACCAGAGGCACACTTTTTTTAAGGTCATTATTTTTTTTAATACAGCTTTTTTCTTTCAGTGCAGTCCAGACCCGCATTTGGAAGATTGGACGATGGGACAACGATTCGACTGGCAGCCACGACACATTCCGTTAGCTGTTGCTGTTGTTGCTGCTACTCGCAATAAGTGAAAATTTGTTGTAAGTTGCACATAAATTTCAGGAGACGACGAGGGTTCAAATGCATTGCCAGCTGCAACGTAGGCGGCAAGCGAGGGCGTGGCAAGCACAGAGGCTACGGCAAATTAATATTTATTCGTTGCCGAGAGGGGAGTTTAAAGGGGAGGCAGACGAGGCAACAACGACGGACTGCTAATTACAAAAGTCGAATGCAGTCATTACACGAGCGATTAAGTTTTTGTCGTGTGCTTTTTTTTCAAATGCTTTTGTTTTTTGCTAGAATTTAACATGAAATTTAATGTGATATAAAAGTCAAGACAAGAGCTAAAAGCGCAAACCAGACAAAGTGGTTTATGAGGCCTTTTGGCCACATTCTGTACAGTAAATAAAATGTACTGAGAAACGGACTTCTTGCTGCTGCGATTATAAAAACATTTGCCACAGCTGATATCCCTCGAATTGAATGAGCAGCAGAGTGAGTGCCCAACCCTGGACATACTCCAACCTCCAGTAAAGCCGTCCTAACAACAAAGCACGGGATGTATAGGGGAAGTAGGAGGCAGAGGAGTATAACGCACTTACAGTTTATTGCATTTATAGAGCTCTCGTGTGTGTGTGTATATGTGTGTGTGTGTGCGATTTACTTACTCACACACACACACACACATTCCACGTATCACGTGTGCTTGCTCGGCACCCAAAGGGACACCATTTGGTAATGAGATTTAGAAATAAAATCTACAAAGATGTTTGCACGAGCTGTTGACGTTGCCATTCCTGTCCCCCCACACTGCCCCACTGTCCCACTGTCCCACTGTCCTTGTGAATCTGTGCGATGTCCATTTGTTTTCTGCTACTATCCATTAGTAACAGATGCTACTGCCACTAGCAGAGGCAGCTCCAGCTTCAGCACTTCTGCTCCATCTCCAATACTTGGTCAGTTCCACATTCAAATGGCATCTATGCACGCTGCTGCCATTTATATGTACATATTCGCCACAATATATGCATGGATATATAGAAAACAAAATAGATAAATGTGTTGCCATCTAGACGAAACTTGAATACTCTTCCAAATCATTAAAAACACATAAAACTTATGATTTTAGGAAAATCAAACTCGAGAAGAATTAGCTGGATAAACAAAATAAAATCACAGATATACTATTTTTAAATTGAATATTCTGGAAATGGATAAATTGTTATTCTTAATGTTACATAAATAAAACAATTTGAAATCTTGTTATAATTAATTTTATTATAATTTTGATTTTGTATAATGCATTTTAACTAAAATTGAAATTTAATTATTCTATCATCACTTTATTATTTGAAGCAATTATTATTTGAATAAATAATAAAGAAACCATTTTAATTTTAACTATTATAATTATTAAGTCTACTAATAACTATCAGCAATAATCTCAGTATGTCAGTGTGTTGCTTGCGATTTTGAATATAACCTTGGCTTAAGGGTAAGCAAATTTGTGAATGTTGCACGACATTTTGGCTATTTGGTCAGCATGTTAATGAGGTGTGTGTGTGAGTGTGTGTCTGTCTGGCTGTGTGTGTGTGTGCATGATAAAAACATAGCTCTTCTGGCATTAAGCCATAGAGTATTTACTTCTTTCATAGTCTAATACTTTAAAAATCTATCCTATCGCATTTTAAGTCCTGAACTGAACACCCTTTCCCTTCCCTCTGTCCCACTATCTACACTATCTTTACTCTACTATTTAAACGCTTTAAGGATACGCACTAAATCGGCGGAATATATCATAAACACGTTTGAATTATGGCTTGAAGTTGCTCTTTTCACGTTGACTTTTGTTGCAGCAACAACGAGTAATACAACAACAATTCAGAGCGACTTCCCGACTGTCCGACGCCATAACGAGATAAATCATTTTAGACAGCGTCATTAGTTGGCTGTAATCATTTTGTTGTTGTTGTTGTTGTTGCTGTTGCCACGTCGATGATGTTGCTTGCCCCACAACGTGGCACCAACGCACACACGCGCGAAACTTTTGATACATTAAGTATACGCCGCGTGTGTTTGTGTGTATGTGGCAGGTCCAAGTTGCTAAGCTGCCTGGTAGCGTTTTTTTTCCATGCTGTCATTGCAAACATCGCTTTAATCCTCCTTCCTCAACTTGTGCCAACCTTTCCGAGCTCAAGTCAAAATGGGTGTGGTTAATGGTAAATTTCTTTTTAATTTGAGGCATTCACTCAAAGTCATAGTCATGTTGCGGATATTAATGCCGTCCAGCGGCAGACTCTTGGCCAGGACGCTGAACACGTCCAGCCAATGACTTATAATTTATGGCGACGGCAGACGTCGGTCGCATTTAATGGCGTTGCAAAATAAAAACCAAATCTGACTTGAGAAAAACCCCCCAAAAAATTACCAGCCCCTTCACACGCCAACACAGAGCGAAAAAAACCCGTACTACAATTAAGTTAACATGACCTTAAATTAAGTATTTCAAATAAATTCGATTCAATAAATTAACATAACGATTCCCCAACAAAATACCAAACTTGAACTTACTATTAAATTAATACCCAAAAAAAAACCTCTACACAAGGTAGAAGTCTAGTGACGAAAGCATATTCACGCTCCAAAATTACTGATATCAAATCTTTTGACGAATAATATTCATTTTGAAATATTAACTATTCTAATATAAAAAAAAATAGTTTGGGCATGAATATGATTTCGTCACTAGACTTCTACATCGTGTATAGGTTTCTTTTGTATTAAATACTTATATACTCGTGCTTAAATAATATTATTAAATTTTAATCTTACTTGACTCTTTCGCTCTGTGTGCTGACGTATTTGTCTCAAGGTTGTCTATTTGTGCTAATGGCTTTTTAATTATATTAGCGGCGGGTCGAGTTCGATCCCAGAGATTTATTCGCTGGCGACGTCCTAATAATTGCATCATTTGATCTTGTTTGCAACTCAACGTAGACTGCAGTGACAGGCGAGTGCATTTGTGTGTTCTCCTGCTCCTTTTGCGTTGCCTGCGTTGCCTGCCTTGTTGATATGTTGCATGCAACGTCTGCGGCGGCACACTAACATATGCTAATAGCAATTTGTGGTAATGAAGTTGATTAACATTGCAGCAAGAGTGACAACAACATGAACATGACACTGACACTGAGACTGAGACACATACAGAGAAATTGAGATAGGAAAATGGTAGTAAGAGACATAGAGAGACAGAGTCATCGTCTTGGCCTCGTTCTGTTGCCTGTTTGAGTTTGGTAATTAAATTCATGCCCCGTTGCTTTCATTGCCACCGTATTGCCGCGTATTACGGAAATTGCATTCAAGTTTGCAGTTTACAGGTTGCAAGTTACAAGTTGCATCCACTTGCAACTACTCTTGGACTGGTCCTGGCCTCATTTCCTTTTGACATATTGTACTCTAGTTCATATTGTACTCTAATCAATGCATATGTATAAATTGATGGACGTGCCACAATTATGGCAACTAGTAGTCCACTCGATTGTTACCCATTTCGAATGCCAATTAATTTACTGGCCATGTCCATCAACCTGTCGATCTATTGAGGGATTGTTTAATATTGTACCTATACATATAGGTAGATTTTTGAAATTGCCTAAATTAGTCACCATTCGTTCACCAATTACGAGTGTATCCATTGAATTCACATTTTGCAGCTCGCCGGCTAAGCGAATTTTTTAATGCAATTAAAACCCGAAATGCAATTCGCAGCTCGGCAAAAATCGCATTTGGACGAAAGTTTAATTTAATAATGCAACAAAAATAGCGCATAATTTAGTTGCAACAGCTGCAGCAGAGCTGCGTGGCATGTCGTCCTGCAGGACGTTCAGTTGATTAAATTCTATACCAAATGCATTAATACACGAACTGCATTTCAGTGGAAATGCGAATGCGAAATGTTTAATGCGATAATATATTGTCGAGTGCTTATAAAATATATCGAATATCAATTGAAAAAAACAACTAAGAACGCTAAAGTCGAGTATCCGATTATAAGATACCCGTTACTCAATTTGATTAAATATTGAATGCCTCTATGAATTTTAAACTTCAACTTTTAATCTTGCTTAAAAACTTAAAACATCCATAACTACCGTTTTATTTATCCGATTTTAAGGTCGGACAATTGATAATTTTCCACACTAAAAATAGGGTTTTATCTCAAAATTAATGATTGGGATGATAACTCTGAAATTCTGATGTCTGTGGGGATGATATGCGTATGTTATTTTCGTAAGACATAACTACCACTATTTATATTAGATTTTAGTGATATCAATAATTTGGGGCTTGAATATGCTTTCGTCACTAGACTTTTACCTCGTGTAAAGGTTTTTTTGGGCATCTAATGTACGTTTAATAATACTTAAGTCTTCAAGTTGTCTCGGAGATCGGTTTATTCATACAGACATAGTTATATCGACGTTATAGGATCTGCCACGCCTCCTTCCCTCTGTAACTAGTGAAATATACCCGTTTATTCCACGAGTAACGGATATAATAAAGTTTGTGGTATGCTCGAATGTGTACACTTAATACGAGACGCCTCCACAATGGCGAACAATGACAAAAGATCCGCATGGCAGCGGAAACGGAAACAGCGCAATGACACAAAAGCAAAGCAGCGCAACAAATGCAAGGGGGGCTCAGCGCCATCAAGCGGTGGGAAGTGGAGAAGTATTAAATATATTAATGCATATCAAAAACTGATTGCAACGGGTGGTAATTCAATTTTGAGGTGCCACCAACGAATGTCACGTAAAGAGTGCTCTTTCAATGCGAATGCATATGCGTAATCGAATATGCAGCCACTGCTGTTCACGTCCCTCATCACCGTACATCCTCCGGCTTCTACCTATCCAGACCATAAAGTAGAGCAATCAATGGACACCGTACAATTCGATTTCATTCCGTTTCACGTTCGGCTTATTGCATGCAATTAAGTTCAATAAACTGATGCAACGGCAGTGCTGTAAGTTTTCAAGCCACTTTCTTCCTTCTCATTTATACCTACTTGTTGTTAGACCCTGTACCTTAAGAAATTACCAAGGGTCTATTTAGTTTATCCAAAGAAAAATGTATCTCCGATCCTCTAAAATACATGTATTGTTGATCAGTATCTATAGTTCAGTCAATATAGCTATATCTGTGTGTCTGTCTCTCCATCTGTCCATCTGTCCATCCATGTGATAAACTAGGTCTCAAAGACTATAATAGCTAAAGCAACTAAATCTGGTGACAATACTCCTATAGGCAGATCAAGCAGAAAGCTCTGTATCTAATTAACCAATGAGACTAATTTCAAATAGCTTGAAATGTAGCTGTTTGCTACGGTACTCACATTTTTATTTTTTAAATTTCTCTCATTTTAATGGAATGGCTAGCAAAATTCATGTACAGGGCATATAACACCCAAGCACAATCGAATGCAGGCTGTTGTTATTGTTTTTGAGTAATTAACGAAAGTGCGCTTGCGGCCAGAATGGTGAAAAGGACTCTGCAGCCAGGCAATTTTAGCAAAAGGCCAGCTTGTATTCAGTTCGGGCCATGTGCATAATGAGCAGCATATGCCAACGTGGCTGAAGCGGTTTTCATTGCCAACAATTCACACACACACACACACACACACACATCCGGAGAAAAAGTCGCTTGAAATGGCTGCCTAAATTGAATTAAGGCCAGAGAGTCGAATCGTGCCTTGCCGTATCCTTCGTCGGGCCTAATTCGATTAACAATCATGAAAACTGTGCAAATAACAAATAGCTATTGACAGAGGGGAGATGTGGGATGTGGGAGTTGGGAGTTGGGGCAGTGGGTGCGGTTTCTGAGGATGCTGGCAACAGTTGACCTCAAGTAATGGCATAATTAAATTGGCTGGACATGCGACAACAGCTGACCAAAAGAAGAGAAGATAAGCAGGCAACAGAAATAACCGCAAGCAGCTGATGTGCAAGTGGGCGTGGTCATTACATAACGCCCACTTCTCTGCCCTTTTGTTGTTGTACTTGCTGTTGCCAATATTGATGTCTACAGCAACAAAAGCAAATTGAACATTACAAAAATTTGTTTGGCTGTTTGCGTGTAAAATTTTCATGTAAACAAGCCAATTTACAAGGACACCAAGCGACAACAACAACAGCAACAACCGCACAACAACATTAACAACTGCAACAGGTGCCGCCAGCAATCAGAAAGCTAATTTTGAATTATTGCAAAACATTTGTTGCTTCGATCTGACAATCAATAAATGAGAATACAAACACATAATAAACGAAATTGCAAAACGAAAAACTCAAAAAATATGAAATAAAATGAATCAAAACTTATGCGACACTTTTACGAGTTTCTTCAACTAAGTTTTCTTCAAATTGGCAAGAAGTTGGAGTACTTTTTAAAACACTTTGAGTCGGTTATACTTCACTCCTATCAGCAGATATTTATATTACATTGAGATTTGACACTGCAGTAAATAAAAAGATCAAGATCGCTTCTCTATTGTCTATTTAAATTCTCATAATAAAATTGTATAATACAAGTTATGATTTCTAGGTATTACAAATTATACAGATTCCTCTATTATTTGTAGCCTATATTTCTGAGTATCATTTAGTTAGCCAATGAGACTTAGCCAGTTTTCGACGTTCAGAACTCGTTCGAGTTCTTCGTAGTTTAGCTGATCTCGGTTACAATATATACCGCGTATCTCCCGCAGTATAGGGCATGTTGCAATAAAATTAAATGAGCCTTCTCATTCCCTTCGATCATATTTGGTGCTGCTTTCAGTATCTAATCAATCAAATATACAACTACAATTTGAAACAATTTTGACTTATTTTTCCATTAAACAATCCTACATTTAGATTTTTACCGTAAGACCAACTTTAACTTATTTTTCCATTTAACAATCCAAAATTTTGATGTATTCAAGTCGTGAACGCTTAAACTCACAATTAGTCCGGTTTGTAGGGTTCCTAATTGGTAGATTCAGCTTATTATGCAATTCACTTAGTCACTGGCCCCCAAATATACATATTCCAAGCTATTCATCCATTGTCCCTGGGCAACCTACCTTGGCAGTTAGTTAATTTGGTTTTGCATTCGGAAAATCCCTGCGCCCAAAGCGGCCTTTCATGGGGTCGCATTTGATCCAAGCGGGTGGTTGATAAGTATGTATAACGTTAATTGAGTATGGTAATTTACTCAAATGCAGTTAGGATTAGGGGGGAGGTAGAGGGGAACTCCCTTAAAGTCTGGTCATTCAATTTTGCTGCATTTCAGCGGCCGCTGGTTTATCGCGAGTTTTTAATCTTAAACGATTTTGTTTTTTACACGCAGTTTTTGAGGAGTGGTCGAAAGAAGGAAAGCGGGGAGACTGGTTGCCACTTTTGTCCAGCGGGAAATCTGTGGAACAGATTCATCATGTTTGCCTACAACTGTGAGCCAAGTAGTTGCTTTTGGAACGTGGGGGCAACGCGGCAATAGAGGCGACTTCAGCTTCAGCCGTTGCAAGGACAAGAATGAGTACGAAAAGAAGATACACAGAGAGAAAAAGTTAGATTTGCTAGAAATGAGTATCTTTATTCACAAAAATAACTCTAGTTTTGGCCGAAATGTGTATTTTTAATCAAGTAAAACTGTATATATGCTAGAAATGAGTATCTTTAATCAAGAAAAACCTTAGATATGCTAGAAATCAAAATCTTTAATCGAATAAAACTACATATTGGCTATAAACGAGTATATTTAATAAAAAAAGACACTACATTTGCTAGAAATGAGTATCTTTTACCAAGAAAGACTCTAGATTTGATAGAAATAAGTTTCTTTAATCAAGAAAGACTCTAGATTTGCTAGAAATGATCAGCTTATAACAGCAAAGACTCCCAAAACAAGTAGATATAATCTTAAATCCTGATATTTCAATTTGGCTGTTTGAAGTAAGTGTTGAACTGCCTTTTAAGTTGAAAAATATTAAGAACTTAAAAGGAATCAAACTTAACAAATCGTTCTTAAATAAAGATAAAGACTCTAGACTTTAGAAATTTCATACTTAATGCAATTTCAAGTTTGGGCTTTTAAGTACAAACTACTTTATTATTTTCTACGGTGCAGGAGCAGGAGCAGGAACTGCAGAAGGAAAGCGAGCCAGCAGCAGGACATTTTTAATTAAATTGCATTTCCGCTTGGGAAATTTTTTATGAAGCTACAAAAAAGCCAGGAACAGGAGGTGTGGGGGGAGGGGTTGGTTAGTTGGCAAAAGAGAAGCGCATTTTACTTTGCTCTGACTGTTCGTTGTTGCTTTTGTACTTATTTTTATGCCGCTGCTTTATCATATCCGCAGCAGCCACGCCCCCTACACGCAATCAGAGTAGTTTTGCGCCTGCGGTAACTTGAGGGAGATACGGAGTCGGATAGGGGGCATGCGGCATGGGGCAAGGCAGCTTGCATGTAATTCAATTTTTTCGCTAGCTACGACTCTGCGTCTCGACCGCTGCGAAATCCAACAAAGAAGCATTTATTTTGCGCCCGGCTTTGTATGCGCTTTTCTTTGTTGCACACAAAACTCAATATCCCGACTTGATGTCCTTTGTAATGCATCCGCTTTTGGCCGCCTGACTGACTCACTGACTGACTGACTGACTGACTGACAGACTGTCTGACTGATGGCTGAAGGAAGCAACTGACTGTAAATCTGTTGCCAGTTGACATGCCCAGGAACCAGGAGGAACAAGCAGTTCTCCGCTGGATTTAACATCAAACTTAATGACTTTGGCCAAAAGCTAAATTGCGGCCCAATGCCCGTAACCATCCGCCCGCGATTTCTTCCTCAAGGCATTTGCTGCAATCAACGTGAAGCAGCTTTTAGGGCCATTAGCCAAGGGTCTAAAGCCTTGGCCAGGGGAAGGGATAAAGAGGGCAGTCAGTCGCCACCGGCGCCAAGTTGACTTTCGATAACAGTTTTTGATTTAATTTCAAAACAACACATAATAATCAATGAGGGTATTTCTAAAATAAATTAAATTATATTTAATTAATGGAATATCTGAAACTTATCTATTTTCTTCACTTGGATTATTCAAATATATTTATTTGAAATTAAAGTTATTAAATAAAACCAGTAGCATTCAGCTTTTCACACAATGTATAACTTTCAGTGTAGCATTCAGCTTTTCACGCAGTGTATAACTTTCATTATAGCCTTCAGCTTTTGAAAACCATCAATATTTGAGATTTTTATGGTTTTTTTTTTAGATGTGCGTAAAAGCTTACATATTTAATATAATTAAATTAATTTTAATTTATAAATTTTTACACTGGAATAGCAAATTGTTTTGATATTTTAAATAAATTATCGTTGTTTGTTAAAAATGTGTTGATTTACAAATAAATTGTCCCTTTTTGCTTCTCCTGGACAAGTAACAATTTAGGCAACATTAAAATCAAATTACGAGCCCAAAAATGTTGCTGGAATTTCAATTACAATAGTTGAGTTGGCCTCGGCCAACGGTAAATTCAGACCACAAATTATTTGCCAGCCAAACAATTGACGTAAGTGACTATTCCGTTACAATTTCCCACCTTTGTCGCGCGAATAAATATGCCAAGTACATAATTACAAATATTCCCCAATAAATGTCCCAAATGCCCCCACAAATACACACATACACAGAGATACATTTGTATGTTTGCATGTGTTTGACTGTGCAACTTTTGTTGCTTATAAACTTTTTGCGGACCAGAAACACAGTCTCTCTCGCTCCCTCGTCCCCCTTGACAACACCCACGAACATGAAAACTGAAAACGTTTACATACCAGATGCGTGTTTAGTTTTGTGTTCCGGCATTTCGTTGTCATTTTTCGTTTTAGTGTTTGTTGTTGTAGTTCCTTTTGCCAATTCTGTCGGCTCCCAAGCTCGCGTGTGTGTGTGCGTGTGTTTATCATTTACATACAGTTCGTCAGGTAATTGTTTTGACAAAATAAAAGATTCACACATTTAATATTGCCAAAATAAATCATTTCTTGGTTCTTCTTCTTTTATTACAGTTGCCTATAAATATTAGGACAAGTTAAAAATAAATGTTTTTAATGAGTTCAATTTGGTTTTACTTATAAAAACAAATAAGTAATTTCTTGCGTTGTCAAAACAATTACTCGACGAACTGTATGTTTTCTTTATAAAAGAGAACTCAAAACTTTTTGGGTCATTTGTTTGTTTGCTGCCCAAAGAACTTTAATTAATCCCAGCTGCTTCACTCTTCACTTATTATTTACATATTTACTTTTAAAAACACTGAAACATAAATATCTGTTGCATTGTTCTGCTTTAATTCACTCGATTATTCGCGGCATTTACACAATAACAAATAGAAACAGCAACTATTGCATAAGGAATTTCCATCACTCTCTTTTCAACTCTGCTTCCGTCTACGCTGCAATGGAATATTGAACAGTGGGGAACGATATGGTGATAATTGTGTCACAGCGGCAACTGTGACTGACACAAAAAATATCAGTGACAATTATTGGAAATCCCTGTGACGTAAATATCGCACATCTCTATGTGTTATGCGATGACTTGATTAATTCCATTCAAATGGAAGTGCTGAACGCGTTTGCTCTCACTCTTGTTAAAATATTAGTAAAACTCGGAATAAATGATGAAATGTGCGGAAATTATATGCTAGCAAATGCAATAACCTTGCGACAACGTGTGCTTATTGGCTTTGCAACGTATTAACAGCAGCTGCAGTTAAAAAGTAATAATTTAATATGTACGTATTTTAAAGATCACCAGCCTCTCTTCCAGTAAGAGTGTTTTGAGTGGAAGAGCGTTTGAGAGCGCGAGAGAACGCAAGTTATTTGCGGATTGTGGACTACTAATTGGCATCCACATGGATTTGCTGATGGATAAATTTTAAATTGCAGTGGTTCTTGAATAATAAATAATATAAAAGAAAATAATAAATATCAAAAGGAAAGTAAATACTCATATTCAGAGCTGTGATAATACACAACGATTGTTATTTATTATTATTTATTTGACGCACTGATTACATTCCATTGTCAATGTGGAATGTGGGAAAAGCGAGTTATTTGATTTTGTGGATTGTGAATTATTATGAATTGGCATTCACATGGATTTTAATTGCAGGTAAGTTTTAAAATCTTATTTTATTTATTTTATTTCAAATCAAAGGTGACATTGAATGAATACTTCTATTGTACGATTATGTGATATTAACTGTGTGCGTGTCTATAAACCAACTGGCAAGTTTATTGTTGGCATTTGAATGAATTAATGCAAATTCACATGGATGTTTATTTATTATCGCTAAATGTTCATTAAATTACACTTGTAGTTGATACAATTACATTCCTGGTGCCTTGCCAAACCAAAGAACTTCACAAAAGTCACATAAACGTAGTTAGTGTTGTCAATTTAGCTATTTTGTAGCTATACTGTAATTGAAAAAAGCTAGAAAAACTAAAAAGTACTATTAGTTGAAAATCTGGCTATTTTATGATTATACGACCATATTTTGGAATTTTCAGTTAGTAAAAAAAACGTCTTAACAGAAATATTTTTATTAATATTAGAAAAATGATTTAATAAATTATTTTTAGACATACAAATACTGAAATATGGAAAAAATAATTTTTCTTATAAACTAGGCGACTTATCGACTCAATATATTTTAAGTATAAGGGGAAATTAACACTTGTTAGTGTGTTTCATTTGAAACAATTATCTAGCTATTTCTAGCTATGTTTTATTTTATTTTAATCCTTGAAATGCTGGCAACACTGAACGTAATGTCCTCTGTCTGTCTCTGTCTCTCTCGTTCTGGTTGCAATATGAGAACGTAATGAAAAACTCATAACCTGTGGCTTTTTGCCATGCGGTCACACGCACAGACAGACAGACAGACAGACGGGCAGACAGACAGAATAGACTGGGAGTGAGAAAGTCAACTCGACACGCAATCCCCGTTGAAGATCTGCCAAAAACAAGAGACAAGTTTTCCTTTTACTTTTGTTTCTCCTTTTCCGTTTCCTTTGCAGTAACTGTTTCACATTTCGCGTGGCCCGCAAAGTTCAGACGAAATTGAAACCAAAGAACCCACAAATCCCCCCTTCCCTGTTTAGCCTTTCCCCTCTGCCCTTTGGAATTGTGGAGTCTCGTTCGTGCCTTGGAATCACTTACAATTTGACATACTGAAAAAACTTGTGTGCCGCGTTGACAACTAAATTCGATATCGATTTGATTTAGTTAAACGTCGAAATGTCCCTTCAAGGGGGGACACTGTCGACATCCCGTTATCCTGGGGCTATGTAATTTCGCCTGATTGTCGCCTTATGCTGTGAAAACAAACACAAACAGGGAAAACAAACAAATGGAGCCCTAGATAAGGGAAAGGCGAGCAGAATATAAAAAAAAACCCAAAGGAAAATGAATATTTCAAGACTCAATAACTTGGCGAGGCTCGTGAGAAATGTCTTAAAAGTATTGCAGGGCAAAATAGGCGTGGCAGGCCTTATATCATCTTTGGGAAAACTTGGAACTATCGCAACCATGCCAAATCTTAATCGATATCGATGAGCACTGTCTTTTCATTATTAATCATCGTTTGCTCTCTATTTATGATGAATCAACATTTCCTCAACTAAGGGATCTTCTAATTTTTCCAGAAATGGAAATGGACTAAGGCAGAAATCCATTGGAAAACGGCCCAGGGCTGCAATATTGCTAAAGCACTCTGGTCAGATCGTAACCCAAAGCGGTCATCAGAACTCCCACACTTTAGCAAGAACAGGATAAGGGAGTTGATAGGAGTCTTAGCGGGTCACTGTCCCATTGGCCGAATGGCACTACGGTACAGTGGATTCTCTCATTCAACACCTTCTCTGGGACTGCCCTGAACTTCATAGAAGGAGAATCCGTTTTCTTGGGGAACCCATCTGGACAAAACGTCGACTAGAGGATCTGTTGTTCTTCCTCGACTCCACTGGTTGGCTCTCGCCCAACGGGACTAACTAGGGATTTCAGAACTAGGCTGCGTAAAAACCCCATTCCTGCTCCCATTAACCCCCTCATAATCCTTCCTACCCGAAGGCCAAATGGCCTCTGGGTGAACTCGACTTTGTTGAGCTGTTCTAACCTAACCTAACCTACTCCTGATATTTTGGGAAAATCTTAGAATTTCCATAACTTTGTAAGAACTCAACCGATATCGATAATCAATGTCTTCGAATCAATTGTCTGCTCTCTCAATTGAAGCTGCAATTACAATTTTTCTAAGATTATGCAATAGTTTGTAAAACGTTGTAATTGAAAACTCAAAGATACAATTAGTAAATAATTGAATTTGTTATGGGGTATCTTATAGTCGGAGTCTCGACTATAGTGTTCTTACTTGTTTTGACTTTCCACTCATATGCAAATATGCCTGAGCTCCTTTAGACACTTGGACTTCAAGTTGGGCTCAGTGTTGAATTTGAATGGCAGATGGTTGTGGACACAGAACATTAGACGATGGCCTCAGCTCATGTGAATTACAAATATAAAGTCTGTTGCAGTGTTGCCATTTTAGCTACTTTACAGCTAGACTTGACTGAAATGGAGTAACTAACAATTGGGTAAAATTTGTATTACGAATGCAACAATATTTTTAGCAGAGATTTTAAACGTTTAGCCATTTCTAGCTATTTTAGCATTATATTACATTTTTTTTTTTAACTTTAGATTTAGTTATTCTTTAAGTCTTAAATGTTATATATATAATTAAAAGTTTAATACAATACTGTTAATTTTTTTGCGCCATGTTTTGTAATATTTTTGAGCTATTTCTAGCTACTTTCTTGTAAAATGAGCGCTTATAAAGATTAAAATTATAGTTTAATCTAAAGTATATCTTAAATTTAGTTTGACATTAAATAAAATATTTAAATAATACATTATGGCAACACTGGCCTCTTCACATGGTAGATGCGAGGGGATGAGGAAGGGACAAAGGATCGACAAGTAGAATGATAATTTTGAAGGGTGAAGAGGGTGGAATTCGTATGTGAATGTGACCAAGCTGTCCGAACTGTTGAGTTGTTATCTACACACATTTCTTTTATTCCACTGGCTGCATCATAACAAGCAACGAGTAACATGTAGCAAGTTGCAAGTAGGCAAGCAGCAAGTGGCAAGTTGCAACAGCAGAGCGACACGGAGATAAGGAAAGGGAGAGAGATGCAAGAAACATGAACACAACCAAAAATTAACATAGACTAAAGACTGTGTGTGGCACGCCTACGAGTTTGCAACACGGCGCACACCACACATGCCACACACACATACATAAACACATACATGTGCAGCCCCAAAGGACGAGGCAGCAGTTGTTGTTGCTGTTGCGGCCGCAAACGTTTTGGCATAGTTAAAGCCAGGATGGTCAAGTGAGATGGATAAGAGGGGTGCTGTGGGTCGGAGAGGGGTGCTGTGGGCTGGGAAGGGAAATAACTGCAGCTGGAAGCCAACAGACGCCATCAAGCGAATTAAAACCAAATCACTTACAAGCGGCCAAAAGTGTTAACGTGTAAATTTCCATTTACCAAGATCGAAGCGCTCTGATAGCAAAGCAGACACTATAAACATGCAGTGGGGCGGGGCGGTTGCGGGACTGGGGCGGGGCGATGGCAAAGCAGAGTAGCCCTGGTTGTGTAGCTTGGCCGTGAGTTAAATACGAGTTAAAAATAAAACCAGTGGAAATGCCGTGAGTCAGAGCCAAAGAATATTTAGAGGTAAAAGGAGAACGTGTGTTGTGTGTGAGTGTGTGTGTGTGTTTGTGTGTGTTGAGGAAAAGATGTGAACATTTACATGCATAAATAAGTGGATGAGAAGTGGGCGAAAGGTAGAGAAGAAAAAGAGAAACAGAGAAATAGCAACACACAACTTGGCTGCGAACTTCTTAACTCAATGAAATCTCCAGCAATTTGGTAAATTAACACTTCGACTTTGGGGAGTGGCTTGGCAGAAGGGAAGGCAGAGGGAAGACTCTGCAGCTGCTGAGCTGTGAAAATGACAGAGAGATGGGGAGCAAAAGAGGCAGTAACAAGAAGAGTGAGTAAAAGTAAGACTAGTGGGAGTACACAGTGAGAAAAAGGTAGTGCAAAGGAATTTCATGTTGGTAGGTGTCGAACTCCAGAAACACACCTCAAGAGTTCGACACTCTAACCATCCATAATCGATTAACTTGCAAATTACCAGTTTCCTTGTGTATTCAAACATTTATTTGCTTCAAATCGCTGTTCAATTGCGATGCAATTTTCAGAACACATCACAATTAAACTGAGTTTTTTTTTGTATATGATTATAAAATTAAGGAAAAATTAAAAGTACTTTTCAGGACTTGAAACAAGTTAGAATTGCATTTTAATCGCTTATTTTGAAATGCTTAGACTTAAATATTTTCAATCTTAGTGAGAAATCACACTTGAAATGTGAGAAATACATGATTTTTTGCGCTCAGTGTAGCAAAGCGTACAAGTTCTCGTATTTACTTCCGAGTCATTGGTCCTTGTATTGGTGTGCGTATGTTGTTGTACTATGTCTGTGTGTGTGTGTGAGTTGTTGATCTGTGTGTGCGTGTGTGTGTGTTAGTGCCTGCCAAAAGTCTACAGCTGCGGAAACAATCTGCTAGCTGCGCGTCGAGGCGGCAGCCATAAACAGTTTCCCATCCGCAACAGCTCCAACAGTTTTCCATTTCCCCAGCCAGCGCGCAGTTCTTTCAATTTTGAATTTGCATTTTCACTGAAATTGATATTTTACTGTATGTGTGTTCGTGTGTGTGGGTGTGTGTGTTATATCAATGGCAAAATTTAAAAAGCTAGTAAATTATGGGTGAATAGATTTTCAGCGAAAATCACAACTACAATCAAACGCCCCACGACTCACACACACACAGACACCACACACACAACCACACCCACACCACACACACCACACACACATACACACACCACACACACACTCGTATAAAAGACTCCAACGCATTGACACTTCATTTCAAGCTTCGTTGTCGTCGCTGCTGATATCGAAATCTGTTTTATCGGCGCATCTCATTGTTGTTGTTGTTTTCCACACACACATACGCCTACACACACACACATACACACACACACTCGCTTGCATAAATGTATATGCGATATTGTAATTCCCTTTTTGGTTATAAATTTCGCTACTGTTTCTGTGTCGCTTCCTCGCCCCTCAACTGTGGCTGCAATCAGTTTATCAGTTTATTTGTGTCATGCAACTCCGATGGTGTGTAAGGGGGACTCCCAACCCCCTGTGTGTGTGTGTGTGTTGATATTGGTTGTGCGTTTATTTGCTCTATGCAAATTGATGCCAACACGTCGCGTTCCTCTGTTTTCCTTCGCATTTCGAAGTGCTCGAAGTGCTAACGATTATAAAATTCAAAAAGTAAATTATGAATTATAACTTATGAGTGGATTTTATTAGCAAAATTATTATAAATTACTAGTTTTCTTATACACATTTTTCCCAACTTGCGGCAAGTAAATGGTCGTGTACCACTCAGAATTGACCGACCTACATTACACAAGCGGAACAGCAGTCACATGATCCATTCGGCCGATGAAACAGGCGACCATTTTCTGTGCTACTTCCACGAACAACTTTTGTTGAATTTGGCTCGTCTTAGAATACCCACACGGTTGATTGCTCTTTTGTTTTCGGCTGGTACGCATATATCTATGATTCGTCACCTGTCACGATTTTATACACGTCTTTTGAAGCACCACGGTCGAATTTTTTAATCATTTCCTTATACCAATCAACGCGAGCCTTTTCTTTTGAGCGATTGATTAATTATGGGGTATCCAAAGAGAGTAACTTTTTTTACAACTAAGTTTTCATTCAAAATCGATTGTATTGAAGTGGAACTAAAGTGCAAGAACTTCTCTTGAAATTTGTTAGTCAAATTGATTTTCATAACTCACTGTAAACGTTGTAAGTACGTTTATGATACAAAATGTCAAACTTCATTATGGTGTTGCCAAATTTTAGCTATTGACATATAAATAAATAGTACCTCTTATACAAATTAAAATATACATTGAATACATATTCCAAAATTACCAAAAATCATGTATATTTTTTCTTGGAATTTTTGGAATTGTTAATGTTCGGTATGTGCCTTCAACTTCTAATTTCCAATTACATTACGATCAATAAAGTTTAATTGAAATTGAATTATGATCACTGCGGACGGCAGTCCACGCTAGTGACGAAGAACTAAGAAGGTCTATGAGAATAGTTTATATATTAAAATGAATTTTGCTCGTCGCAAAATTTGATATCAGTAATTTTGGGACTTGAATATGCTTTCGTCACAAGACATTTACCTCGTGTATAGGTTTTTTTTTGGGGTATAAAAAATCCCTTTATTTGTATAAGAAATACTAGCTTAAGTTATTTTCTATAATAATAAAATAAAAGTTAATAACATAATATAAAAGTCTATCCTGTTTCCGGAATACTCCATCCACAGTATATGTGGGATTTTGCCATTTATCCACATAATTGTATACAGGTTTGATTTTTTCAAAGCTCATAACTCTTTTTTGGGATCCCGGTATTTGGGTCAAAATTGCGGCAATCTACGAATATGAAGTCATTACAGGAGGCAGCTTCAATTATCCACAGCTCGTAGTGTAAGCTGAAAAATGGCCAACTAATGCGATAAACAATGCAATTTAAGCCGATTTTAGTTGGCTTAAAAAAAATAGAAAAAATGGAAGGTAAAAGTGTGATGGCTTTTATAAATTGCCTTGAGGGCAATTTGCAGCGACAATTTATTAAAAATTAAAAGCGCAGGCTTAAGCACAGAATCAACCGCATTTCCACTGCCCCCAACCCCATTTTGCCCCCTCTGCAACACACTCACACACTCGCTAGCGGTGGGCTGCTTCAAGATATTGTGTTAATTTGCCGCAGTCATGGCTCGAGTGCCCCGTGGCATGGGGCATGTGAGGCATGAGGTACTTGAAGCGCGTTGCCGCGAAGTATGCAACAAATTTGTTGCTGTTTTAATTTTTTTGCCAGCTGCACTCGAGCGCCTGCTGCAGCACCTGCCACAGCGTGTACCCCACGTTGTAAGCTTTGCATGCAACATGCGAGACTTTCTAATTGTTTGCCGTAGTTGTTGTCGTTGTTGCCTCCCCGTTTCTGGAATAGCAGCCCCTGTTAAGCATAACAAGTCCAGCGTCAGTGCATAAATTAGAAATAGGCACACGAGTCCGTCGTCCTGCGACTTTCTTTCTTTATACCCTGTAAACAAAGAGTATGCGAGCTAAGGTATGTAATATATATTTGTATTTATTGAGAACAAATTAGCAAATAAACTGCCAATATTATGATCTCAAGCTCCATCCGAATTGGGAGTAATTTTTATAGATCAAGTGAATGGAAGCAAGATTTTACAATTACATATTTATAACAAAATAATACTAATCTAAAGAGCATTTACCAATGACATAAATAAAATAAATAAATAAATACATTTTCAAAAATTAGTAAATGATTAATTATTAATGCTAAAAAAATTAAATTTATGTTGAATTTTAAATACAATAGTATTTGTGGACTGTTTTAAATGAAATTAATTACCAGCGTTAATGTATGATTGTATATTTATGGGAATGGGAATAAAGACAGCCCGATGAACTACCGGAATTTATCTTCCGCTTTACAGGGTATCTCCAGACTTATCATCTCGATTGTGACATGTTTCTTTTTAGCTCGGCCTCTTGGTCTTCGCATTGTATTTCGTTTTCCCATTGCGTTTTGCCACTTGACGGGTTTTGTGTACACAGAAATTACTGTGAACAACAACTACACACACACACACACACACTCAGTGCACTGTGTGTGTGTATACCTTGAGGTTGCCTTGTCTTGCATGTGCAAAAGGTTAACCAAAGAGTAAGCATTGTTAACAGGCCGACTCTTAATTGGCCATCCCTTTGCTGAATTCATGTTGTTGCCTGATTTTATAATTTTGTTTAATAAATAAACACACACATTTTGATTAGCGTGTCGTCAACACAACGTGCCCCCCCTCATAAGCATCCTTGCTTCTCGCTTCTTCTGGCCTAAACTCATCTAACTTAGCCCAAGCTAACCTAACTGACTAACCCCTTTGCCCTTCCACTTTCCATGCCTCTTTACCAATCGCTTGCTCCGTTTTGTTTAACATCACCATTAGTCTTTTCTGGCGCTGGCTCTGGCTTTGGGTTCCGGGTTCATATAAAAATCACCATTATTTGTTTTGCTGTCAGATTAGTTTTACTTGTTGACGCTCTGCCTTGTCTTCATGTCTGTTGGTGTTAATGTTGTTCTTGCCTGGCTTGTTGCTGCCACAGTTGTCGAGTAGATCTGAGGTTATGACCATGGCATCTTAATCGATCTTTATTGGTTGAAATATTGCCACGTTTTGTTTACAACTCAATCGCGTCTTCATCTTGTTTCACTTGACAGCCTTCTCTTTTTTTTTTCAATTTGTGTTTTATTTATATTGAATTAGCTAAGGCCTTAATATTACATTTAAACTATTATAACAAGCCGAACAGTCGCTACCCCGATCGTCATATACCCGGTGGCAGTACAGGGTTACTTATCATATGTGACAAATTTCAAGTCTCTAGCCTTAAAATTTGCTTATGTTATGGTTTATTTTCTATCAACAATTTAACATAAACTTGATCTGCCTGCAAAAACAAAAATTGTGCTGGGGATTATTAAGTTATTAACTGGTTTTATTTGTCACATTTAAAACAAAATCTAGTATTTCTATTCGCTCCTTCTCTTCCCCCGCTATCTAAAGTGAATTTCTGGTTGAGTCAAAGAATTAGGTCCAAAATTTAAGAGCTACAGTTCATTGACCAATTCAAATTGAAAAGTTGCAGCAGGGTTGCTGGTTCAGCGGCAGCTTGCAGCCTTGTGTTGGTTGGTTGCATGCATCATCTGCCGTTTTGCGAGCTTTCTAGTGTAATTGTCTAACGTTTCGGAGACTCACAACTCATTTTCCATGCTGTGTTGCCTTTCGTATGCGCAATTAAAAGCGTTGCCGGATTTGCCGTTAATGGTTGCACCAGTCATGATTTTTTGCCCCTTGGCGATTATTCCCGTTGTTTGTCCATTGTTCATGCTGTTGTTGTTGTTGTTGTTTCTGTTGTTGTTTCTGTTGTTGTTACGGGCCTAGACAAAACGCCGATAAATGCAGCGCACGCCACGATTTCGAACCGATTCCAGCGATTTCGTTGATTACATTGCGGCCTCCACAGAAGCAACAGCAGCCGTTGCAAGTTGCAAGGATGCAGCTAACATTTTGGCAGGCTCGTCGAACAATTGAAGCATCTCCAGGGGGGACGGGGGGACGGGGCGAAGTGTGTGTCGTGTTGTGTGTCCGCGAGTGTGCGTGCCTAATGAACAAAATCGGCGGTGTTGCAGCGGCTGCCATGTGCATGACCAGAAAATTGAACTCGGCACAAAAACTGAGGCACGACAAATGACCAACGGGAGACATGGGACATGAACAATGGTTGTTCACAGTGTTGTCGTTTCAACTATACATAAAAAAAACGCTAAAAATTGACTGGATTATCACTAAAAACCCACTAAAGTTGTTTAAAATAAAACTAAACATTTTAAATTTGAATTTTTAAATGTAGTTGAAAGCATTAGAGATATAATCAAATACTTGTTCATCTCCCAGCACATTTGATTGCTGCTCATTGCAGTACGCAATAAATTTAAATACTTTGATGGACAGTTAAAAATATTTTCAACATGTATTGTTTTAGTCTACATCTATATAGAAATAAAGTTAGACATACATACATATACTTAACGAAATAACATAATTGAGTATTGACAATTTAATTTAAATTTCACAATATCTACTTAAATACATTTACTATGTCCGCAATCGACAACGGCAAGGAAATCAATTAAATTTTAATCTCAGCGATCTGATTCAATATTTTTATTTAATGCAGCATCTTTCTTGTTACAGATCTCACTCCATTTCATGAGTTTCTCCAAAGCATTATGCAAATTTGATAATCTTTTAAATGATTTAAGGCCATATAATACGCAGTTTTCACTAGCTAGATATAATATTAAGTTCTTCATCGCCTATAGCATTCAGCTTTACATACAATGTATTGTATTGATTATAGCCTTCAGCTTTTTAGCAGCACAAACAGGCCGACAGCGGTATTCAGGAACCTGCTTTCCAAATTTGAAGTGTCTACCTCTTATAGTTTCTGAGATTGGCGCGTTCATATAGATGGATGGTCGGACGGATGAGCGGACGGTCGGACAAACGGACATTGTTGAAATAAAAAAGACAAAATTTTGAAGAAAAACCCACCAAACACACTCAGTGGCTAGATTTCATTTTTAAGCAGAAGCATGAATAAAACACACCAAATCTAATGGCAACACTGATTATTCATGTCAGGAAATAGTGAAAGACGAGATGGGGGAGGGGTAAGGGCGTGGCTTTGCGGCTCTGTCACTTCTAATGATCAAAAACGGCAATGGCCTGTGCCCAAAAACAGCAACAGGGACATCAAAACAGGAACAAAGCGTCGCGTCGTTAATTTTGTTTATTTTTTCTACTATTTTTTACGCTGTGGAATTTGAATATTTTGTGAATTGTTGGCAATTTATCGGAGCCTCGCTGCTAATTTTTAAGCTGCCTGCGCTTTAAGCCATTTAAAGTGAACCCTGCACTATGGTAAATAAATAAAATGCAATTGATTGGAACTCTTGGCCAGGCTGCCAGGCCACTTAAGTCGATTGCTCCAAGAGATTGCAGATGAGGGACAATTGAGCTGCAGGTGCATGCAAAGATGGTTGAGAATCAAATGGCGATTGCCCGCAGCAATGGCAATTCATTTTTATTTTAATCCAAATGCAAATGCTTTCGGTTGGCCAACTGACTTATTCAACTACTCCAACTACTCCCCCCCCCCTTCCCTCCGTTAGCCTGCTTCCGGTTAGTTCCGTTTTGTTCAGTTCCGGCCAGTTGTTATCGATGCATTGCCCGTTTCCTGCACTCCGTCAGCTAACAATAAGTGTGGAATGTCTGAGTTGGCATATTTGGAAAAATTGTAAGCATCTTGTAAGTGCATTATTTTGGATAAATAATGATGCCCATCTCTCGCTCTGTGTCCTTCTGTGGGGCATCAGGTGTTGCATGTAGTTTTTTGCTGTTATAATTTCAGGCATAGCAAGTTCAAGTTATATGTTTAAGAAAATTAAGTAAACCTATTCAAAATTATGTGGTTGTATGGCAAATTCTCAAATAAACTAATTTAGAAAAAAGTGTTCTGAAAACTGAATAACATTTTATTTAAATGTTTTATTATTCAATTAATTTAAAGGCTTTTTATTCTTAATAATCAATATTAATTGATTTTTAAACACTAATGGAAATTAAAGATTTATTTCCTAATTCAAGTATTTGTATAAAAAAGATGCTATTTTTTTCTGATAATTTTTTACGCTCACTGAATAATTTGATTACGATTTTTGCCTCAATGTTTAACTGGAAATCACAACATGGCTGTAGTAATTGTGTAATTTGCGAGCATTTCTCTGCTGAGTTGAGCGTAGTTTCTTTTCGAGTTTAAGTCGGAGTCTGAGTTGCAAAATCTCTGGTGCATTGCAGGCAGCCAACCAACTCGACGAAATCAGAGCCGTGGCACAAAGTTTCCTTTCCTTCAACCTGCGGCATTGTCGTCGAGGCGCGACCGCTGTAACAATTACAGAGAATGCCGCTGCGTCATTGTGCATAGGTTGACCAACAGCAGTTGCCACGAACAACTTGCAACAAGCTGAATGAGCAATGGGGCCATGGTGAATGCAGGTAAAAGAGCCACATAAAACACGGCAACGACAGCGACAACGCCAGATGAAACTTGATTTAGCGCAAACATGTGAATTAGAATCGCACTGCGGCTGCGAATTGAGAAGCATTCAACTGAGTGTTGCACGAAGCACGAAGACAATGCAACTGTGGCTTAGGTTGTCCCAACTACAGAGTGAAGGGATATCGGGGAAGAAAAAGCAGCGAAGTCTGCGTAAACCTCATTAAATGAAGCAAACACGCCATCATCAGGAGCAAGCTTTTTATATTACTCCAAGAAAAATCCTAGTTGTTGTTTCCTTTAACGCCACGTCAACTTTAAGTCAGAGTTTGCTAAAGTCTTATAATTCTGAGGTTACAGCTTCCTTGTATTTTTTCCTGCTAAAATATACAATAAAAATTGCAGAGTAAAATGATGCCTGGATTTTTATTACACGATTTCATTTTAACTGATATTTAATAAAATAATTTAAGAATTAAATTTTCATTTAAATATAACAGAATAGAATAGAAATTGAAATGCGCATAATTTTGTTTAGTTATATATTTTAATTATAGTTAGCAATGAAGAATTATATCTTTAAGAGTTAAATTTCCATTTAAATATAATAGATATGAGATGTATATAGATTTTGTTTAATTTATATATTTTAATAATAGTTAGCAATAAAGAACTACTATATCTTTTGCTGCATCAGAAACCTATTTTTCCTGTAATTAAATTTATTTATGTTCAGTATGCAGTATTCAGTTAGTTTTGAACAAGAGAACTTGCAATATCTCTGTAAATAACCATAAAATGTACTTAAACATGCACGAGAAGTCTTCAACAATTGTAGTGTTTTTCTTGTTGCGTGAAGTACTTGCGAAACAGCCCTCGTTAGGGTGTTCCTAAAGTTGGCCAACTGTTTGAGGGTTTCTTTTCTTTTCTCGCTCTGCTGTTGTTATTGTTGTTGTTGTTTTTTTTTTGGTGTGAGCCAGAAATCGCATGTAAAACATTCGGGCAAGTGATACGCACCATAAATTCCGGAATTTATAGCGGAAGTGCAAAATACGAAAATAGTTGTGCACTTCCATTGCACTCGGGCAAAAACTTGAGAAAACAGTTGCCGGGGGTGGAGGGGGCGTGGCCCGGCCATAAGGCGGTTCCTTACAACTGGTAACTGGCAACTTTTTCTTCATGTTGCACGATTGCAATTTGATAAATGCGGTTAATTTCGCCAGGTTTGTGGCAATTATGCAAATGACCTGCAATGGCCTGCAACATGACTCGATTTGTGGGTGGATTGTCAAGATAGTTTGTGATCCCTTGCTAAACGAGTAATAAAAATCAATTTAATGCGTGATGAGTTGCCAGCAACTAAACTAAATCGATGACATTAAAACGGGCCTTTTAAAATAAAGATAAAAAAAACTTTATAAACTATCGCTTGATTCAATCTGATGCTAAGTGTTGCCATAAACAGAATGCATAGTTTAAATTTAACGATAAGATTACACACTTATTTTTTAAGTGTAATTCTCTAAATAAACGCAATGATTAGTGAAAAATTCCAACTCTTTGTCTATATTTGTTGTCCCTAGCTTTTGTATTTTTATAGCATATTAAACTAAGCATCCATTGATTGGTAATTGCATTTTCATAAAAAAAAAAAACAAACATGACTGCCATTCGATTTTATTTTAATATTTCTGTTGGGTTTTTTGTGTACATATTTACTCGATTTATTTATTGCAGCATTTTTATAATAAATATTTAATTTATTTAAATATGATTAAAACGCATAGTCGTCGTGTAAATCAAAACGTTTTTGCACATTTATTATATTGCGCACTCATATATATAGTATAATCCCCCTGCTGCTCTACCCATTTGTAGTCTGGCTAAGGGATTGAGTATAAAGTATTATGTGTGAATATGAATGGGGAAACTGGTTGGGAAATTTATGTGCGGTCAGATTACCGCATTCGAATCGTTGTAATTCATGGATGCAAAGTATAAGCGCGACTCTGCTTCTTCTTGTTGTTGTTGTTGTGTTGTTTTCATCTTTGGTGCAACGCAATTGATGCCTGGACCCTTCAGAAATAAACTCATACGCATATCGCACGAGCACAACGAGCAAACAACTTCAGAATTCCTTTGCTTGCCAGCCAGCGGCACTCCAAAAAGTATGCAACAGAAATGCGCAATGACAGCCGGCAGGTGGATGACGAAAGAGAAAGAGTAGGATAAGCAGAAGAAGAAGGAGTAAGAGAGAGGGAGCATGATAAAGAGTAAAAGAGAGAGAGAGAGAGAGAGAGAGAGATAGAGCAACTGCAATGGCAGCAGCCGCAGCATCAGCAGCGTTGCGGTTTGCTGCATGTCGTTGTGGTTGAGTGCATCAAACATCAATCAATTCAATGGTACTAGAAACCAACACACAGATATACACACGCATACACATGCATGCATCTGGTAGATACATCGATTCAGAGATAGCGACAGAGCAACACACAACTCGAAGGCAAAGCCAAAGCCATTGAAATTTGGAAAATGAACATTGAAGCACGTAATGAAAAGTGGAAAACACATGCACACACAGCCACAATATTTAGTGCATGACTTAAGTACGCGCAATAAAGGATACACACACACACACACATACGTATACAAATACGCATGCACTCAGAAAAAAAGATCTGTATTTAAATTTTGTATTCAAAAATAAAAACCTTTTTCTGAAAAAACAGGGGCTCTGAGCAATAAAAATAAATAAACAAATGTTTTCTAAAGACCAAATACATTTTTCTTACGCACTTAGTTTAATAATAATTATAATAATGATGTTCCATCTTTTGTATGACCAAGTCCTTTTAGTGTTAAAGAGAAATAATTACCTTATCGATAACCCAAAAGTCACAACAAACAGCTGCTGAAATATATCAAATAGTTTCGGCGACTTCGACTGTAGCCTTGCAGACTGGATAAAATTAACAAATATATTTCCAATAATTAAATATTTGTCTAACTTTTATGCCAGTTTTAGAGACAAAAGTGAGCTTCTAAAATGAGTGTAATATTATTTTCTAAGGTGTACATATGTGTTGATTGACTGGCGAGGCATAAACAGCTCTTGTGGAGCATTCGATCATCAGCAAATCTATAATGACAGCTTCGATAGCTTTATCATGTGTGCGTTAAGGAAAACGCTAGCAGAAAATAAAAGGTAGGAGAACATTTTCCGGTTAGCTGGAAAGCTGGCTAAAAGATTTCATTGCTGCACAGCAAAACAGAAACACAGGAGTAAGGTAAAGTGAAGTTGACCTGGCCTGGTCTGGTCCAAGTCATGTCAAGTTCGAGAGACTTGACTGACCGTCTGCTCATTCGTCTGCTGCTGATAAATGTTGAAAGTGGAAAATGGAAAATGGTAAATGGTAAATGTGGGAAATATGCAAGTGGGTTTAAGTCTTCTTGCCCAACACATATTTTATAATAAAACGTTTCATGATTGCGGTCTTTTTGTTCTTGGCTTTACAACTTCAGCATCGATGACTGCAAATTTGATAAACAACCTGGCCAAGAGCTGCATGTGCAGTGTGTGTGTGTGTGTGTGAGTGTGTGTGTCCTGGTATGTCCTGGTGATGTGTATCCTGGACTGTGTGCTTAAGTGTGCTTCTTCCTAAATTGTATTTGACGAGCTGTTAACAGAGCGTGCATTAACTTTCGCCACTTTTCGAGAGCGAAGATCCAGTGCTACGACGAACGGACAGTGGTTTGAGGCTAATCAACGAGGCGTTGTAGTGCCTCCTTCGGCTGACTCCATTTCGGTGGATGCCACGCCCTGTTACAAGTGCCCTGGCCCACGCCACTTGTTAGCCCAGTACCCGTAGGCTAAAATGGGCTTACAGGTTTGTGACAATGCATGTAGACAACTTAGGCTTTATAAAGTGTATACATTAACATATATTAACTAACATGCAGTTATGTCCCTCTGTAGGAACATCTAGAAATCAAAGAGCTAGACGCACCAAGTATGGGTATGTAGAGCCTCCAGTTTATGCAAGGCAACTCCGGCCCTATAAAAAATAACATATATCATCATATAGCCATGTACTTCTGTATTAACATCTAGAAACCAAAGACTATAAGAGCTAGACGCACCAAACTTGGGATGTAGAGCCTCTTGTTTATTCTGCTGCTCATCTCTTGAAGTTTACTGGTTGTCTGAGTAGGAAACAAAAATTGAACTGTTGAAAAGAAACGGGTACTGGGTACACAACAGTCGGTTAGCTCAACTGTAGCCTTCTTACTTGTGGTTGTTATTGTTGTTATGGCTACAGCGGCGCGCCAATAAATTGCCACAGCTACTGCGACTCCTGCCCCCTTTCGACTGTGCGTGCAACACAATAAATTTCCGCCTTTGTCTCACACATAAACATAAACCGAAATGCCGCAAATCTCAGTTGCCGGCCGGCCGCAAGGCGCAACTTTTGGCGTTTTGGCAACAATTTGTAAATAAAATTGTGGCGCAAATTAAGCGTATAAATAAGCCACAAACAGCAGCAGAAGCAGCAGCTCCAGCTCCAGCTCCAGCACACGTAGCAGCAACGCACATCCGGTGGCAACTTCCCAATCGAGTTGCTGCTGTCGCTTCATCTCCACCATCAGCATCATCATCATCATTTCACTCGTCTGCTATGGTGGTTTAATAGTCTCCCCGCTGACAAAACAGCAAAGAACTTTGCGCCTTGGCAATTGATGCCACATCCACTCACGAGGCACACAGGCTCGCTGCTTGTTTGTCCGGCGGTGGCAGAGACTGTGGCTGCCACAGCCGCAAGGTCGCCCTGTCCGCTAGAGAAAGCGAAGTCGCAACGTTTGTCGTTATTAATTTATTATGAAAATCTAAACGACTTAAGTGGAATAATATGGGATAAATTATTAAAATTTATGTGCTTTCGAAGCGGTCCGACATCGTCTAGTTTTTGGCCAGGCTCAGACTTTAGGCTCCTCCTCCGACCTCATCTCAAACTTCCCCTTTTGAAAGGCAGCCAAAGTTTTGTTGGGCATACTTCACTTTAATTTCTTTCGGTGCTGCTGCCTTTTCCGGCCAGGAAGTTGAGTGATTAAGTGTCCGCTTTTTGCACTTATGCTTTTTGCATAATTTTCCTCTGACGAATTTACTGTCCCCGCCGCCGCCGCCCCCTTGCCGCATATGTTTATCTGTTTATCTCCGCATTTATTTCTATCTGTCCCTTGTCGAATCGTTGATTCAGTTTATTGCCAGATTGTCCAACTGTTCCGTAACTCGCGACTTTTAATTAAAAGTTTCTCAAAAATTTAGTGGTTCAGTCATAAAAAGACTTTTACACGCCGATTCTGTTGCCATATAGAAACAATAAATGGGAATACACTAAGAAATTCAGATTTTCCTCTAGAATTTTAGTATAAGCTTAAGTTTATTAAGTAAGACACTAGTTCCAGGCATTGAATGCAATCAATACCATTTATATTTAACATTTAGTTATTAATAAATCATTTTAAATTTACTTGATTATTATATTAACTACAGTTTAAGTTGCATTATAATTTTTCTTACTTTTCTATTAAAATAAAATGAGTGACTATTTTAATTGGCTTTTGAGAGATGTCATATATTTTAAAGTTCAATATTTAAATGGAATATATTGGTTCAAGAAACCATTCTATTTTTTTTATCAGTGTAGAAAAGAGAGATGTTTGTATCGATACATTTGATGACAGAACATGGCATGAACTGCTCCTGGAATTTTCGTTTTATTGAAATTAATCGAATAATGGGCCAGATGTGGGCTGAATTCTGGCTGAGTTTAAGGACAGGAAAAGCGACAAGAAATAGCGAGAACGAGAATAAGTACGAGAACAAAACAAAAGGCAGAAACGCGGCAATTTTATGGCGCACTTGTTTCGCGTTAATCGCAAATCGTAAACTAAGCATTTTTACGGCACCTGCGGTAATGGATTACTAAAGCAACAACTGCCCCTTGAGTCCCCAGGACTCGTCATTGGTTGGAAAATTAATAAAGTTAAGTGTCGAGCACAATAAAAATGAAATTTGTGTGAGTTCCCAGGCCTATGCCCACTCGAACTGAAACTGGAACCCCTCCCGCATATAGTACTAGAGAGGGGGAGTTAGCGAGGCGTGAAACAGCCGCTCACGGAACAATGTCAGGCTCCGTGGCCGTGGTTCGGTTATGGCTTTGGTTTGCAATAATTGCAAAAGTGCAATAAATTTCTTTTATTTGGGGGGCTTTAAACTGAAAAGGCAACGGCCATAACATGTGAAACTCGAGCCCCGTGGCATGCGTATTTGTCGTACCTCGAGAGCTTCTTACCTCATGCCTACACAGAGCAAAAAAGTAAAGCATTTTGTACATAAAATTCCGTAATTGATCACTAAGTCGACTAAAGAGGAAATCGATCTTAAAAATGAGTTTAAACGTGATTGAAATAAGTACATATCAAACTTGAATTAGTTCCGTTTCGTTCTTTATCTGCCCTTTAGTGCAGGGCTGAAGTCAGACGTGAACTTTCACGGCCAGGCCTGAAATTGTAATTGCCATCTCAGGTTTTCGACACATGAATTTAATTTATGAAAGCAAATAAAGATATTTGTCACTTAAACTTCAAACTTTATTGTGTCTGTTCTTTGCTTCTGCTTTCGTCAGAGCATGTTCACAGTTATTAAAAAGAGAGTAACACGCTCTCAGTACATGCCGCTCTCCGCAACTCTCTCAATTTGTATGCTTCTCCTGACTTCGACCACTTCGGCGTTCGTTTACCATTGATGTCTGATTTCACTGAGGCAGGAAATCAGATATGAGCTGGAAGCAATCGAAGGATGAGTACAAAACATCGTATTTGTTACATCGCATTTGTTACCACGTTATCACATATGCATTTTAAGAATGACAATTACTTATTTCTTAGTTCTAGTGCGACTTTTTCGCTCTGTGCACCTCATGCGTCTCATGCCACGCACGTCAATGTATGCACCTGTGTTCCCGCCAGCTCGCATGACTTCCCCGGAAATGTAAATACATTCAGGCCGTATCTCTGTGAGTGTGTGTGTGTTGAATGTGTGTATCTGTGTGTGTGTGTGTGTGCCTGTTGATTGACAATGGGTCGACGGCGCGACGTTGTGGCGACTCTGATTGGAATTTATAGCACGTTTTCGGTTAGATGGCGTTATTGGGCACTGAAATGCGTATTGTTGTGGCATGTGGCATGCTTTTCGGCGCATAATGCAACACGAAGAGGAGCTCTATATCACTTGGTGTCCTGTCAATTACAAAGACAACGCTGGCCAGTTGAGAAATTAAATAAGTAAAACACGAGCTGCAATAAAAACTCGTCGAAGCAATAAAAAACTTTCCTCTGTCCGACGCCATTTGCCACATATGTGTGTGCGTGTGTCTCTCTGTGTGTGTGTGTGTGTGAGACTTAACACGCAGTCGATGGGCACATTTCCGGCGTAAAAATCCGCACGTCGAGCTGCGCGTTGCGAGTTGCGAGTTGCGTGCCTCGTCGCGGACAGCGCGCATTGCATAAATCACATAATAAAACCCATAAATTTCGTATGCAGCGCCAAGATGAAAAGTGCGCAAAAGAGATGGAAAAAAGGGCAACAGGAAAAGCAACAGAGAGGAGGAGGAGAAGGAGAAGGAGTGGGCAGCTGCAACCGAACTTGCCACACAGCATCTAGAGGCAGCAATCGAAGTGAATGATAATGTCATAGGACTCTGCTTGTCAAGTGAGCGACAATGTTGTTGCAACACACGCCTGCAACTTTAAGTTGCTACAACAATTAATGCCAAGCGATTCCCACAGGAACTGGCGGCAAGTTACTTGACTATGCATTGCATTTCATTTGATTTGTCTGCCTGAATTGGGATGGTGCAGGTTATACCCGTTACTCATAGGGTATTCTGTGTTCGTTGCAGAGTAAATTCAGTGGCATATCCTCAGAAGTATATGTGTATATAAGCAGCTATATCTGCATCCGGGTATCTCATAGTCGACTTAAGTGTTATTACTTGTTTTAATCATCGTTATTGTCATTCTCCACGCCATTATCATCTTTATCTTGAACTCTAAACTTCATAAGATCAATTAATACATAGTTAAATTAAGTAACGGATATCTCATAGTCGGGAACTCGCCTTAGGTGTTAATACTTGTATTTATCATCGACCTCTTCACCCTCCATGTCACATTTATCATTATCTTAATATCAAGTTCCAAGATGTTCTCTTCATAGATACATTTAATACATAATTAGTAGTGTGACGGGTATCTAATAGTCGTTGACTCGACTGTAGCCTTGTTACTTGTTTCCAGCATCGTCCTCGTCATTCGCATCTTTATCCTCATCCTCAGCCTGAGTATCTGAGTCGAGCTGTTTGCCACTAAACACATTGTGCGCAAATCCCAGGCCAAATCCCAGACGTGCCGTTGTTGCATCCAAAATGGAATTGCATTGGCATGTGAACTGCATTGACAGCATTTTACAGTGGGTCAGCGCCTCCGGGCGCAGGTGGGCGTGGCCCATTTTAGTGGCATGTTTGTGCTAATTTATTACGCCTGCGAAGCATAATGGCACCAAATTCCGACGCCGATCCCCTATACCAATGGGACAACGACGACAAGGCAGACATATGGACGGACAGACAGCCGGACAGACAGACCAACAGACAGACGGTACAGGTGCATAGTCGAGTTGTTGGGACGGGGGAACGGGGGCTGCCTCAGGGGCTGCAGTTTGCAGTTTCAGGTTGCAGCTTGCTGTTGAAAATGAATGTCTAATTAATTAAAGTGCGAATTGCTCTACGGGTCGCAACTACGGGTTGTTGTTTTGGCAGCTGCATTAATTGTTCACCCCCTCTGCCCGTTGTCTAACAGTAAACATGCGTTTCAGTTTCCAGTTGCATTTGCCCTGCATGCTTGATTTATTGAAATTGTGTCTGCTTTTTGCATAACAATTTTCTATGCAACACACACAACAAAATGACATTTTTTACCCAAAATATTATCATTGGCCTCCTGGCAACAGCTTCCCTACTCTCTCTCTCCCCCTCTCTCGTCGAATAGCAAAAATTGTCGCCCTTCCCTTCCTTCTTTCCAACCACTCTATGCACAGCAAAGCTTAGCGTCACATAAATAATAAATTTGTAACATTGCATTTTACGAGCATATGTGTGTGTGTCTCTGTGTGTGTGTGTGTGTGCGTGGCTTGACATTAACAATTTATCAGTGAATCGAAAAGCAACAAGCCAATAAAAATCACTCCGTTTGACCGGGTATACATTGGGCCTGTGCCCTGTTCTGTCCTGTCATAGCACCCCATAGCACTCCCCCCCCCCTCCTCTTCCGCTTCGCCCTTCCCATTACTCGGACTGCGCTGCATTCGGCATCGTTTCGACGGCGTAACAAATGTCAAATGGCATTGCAATATTGATGTTAGAATACATGACGCTATTGTGTTTGTGTGTCTGTTGAGTTGTTACACTGAAAGCAATTATATAGTAGATATTGGAATTATGAAGGAAAACAAATAATAGTTATTGATTTCTTATTTTAATAATTTAATTCAATTCTTTTTAATAATTTGGGTAAGTTAGCACAAAATAGTCATTTATTTATTTAAATAGATTTAATAGATATTAATCGTATATCTTTGCGTAAGTAAGCATAATTCTACTGATGATCGAGGCTGGCATCTCTTAATACAACTACCCTATATAAAGAGTTAGGCAAAAGTAATCACTCTATTGGAAATGGCTTTAACTTTTGCAAATGTTGCGTAAAAAATTGGAAACAATCATTCCGCGTTCTTGCAGAGTAAACCAATTAATGGCTTGTCAAAACCGAATTGATATTTGGCCCCACGCAAAAGTTATAGCGTTTTCCAATAGGGTGATTACTTTTGCTCCACCCTGTACACACTCTTGATCCTTGCTATATATTATATACTATATTAACTTAAGTGACTGAATACGATTTTTTCACCCATACATATACTTATTTATTACTTTATGAAAATATGTAGAAATCATTTTCAATTGTATTGTATTTATTTAGCGATTTATTGAAGACAACTAAAAAGTCTGGCAACGCTGTGGTTGTTAGCTAAAGCTTTTTAGCAATGACACAAACCAAACATGAAACCCTACTACTACTTCTACTTTTCTCACTCAATCGCTTTGCGCAATTATCGCCTTAATGAGTGAGCGAGACAACTACTGTATACTTTACAGAAGTTACTCAGTTGAGTTGGCGCGCATTCAAATCTAGTTATCTGCCAATGAGCAGAAATAGATGAATATAAAGAAAACGTTTTGTTATATTTTATGTAATTTTTGATTTCTTTATTAAAAATATGCTACTAGATTGTGTGTGTGTGTGATTGTATGCTTGTGTACATGTGCAGACCGTGTGTTTTATTTAATTTTATTTTATTATACAATTGAACATTTGCTATACATATGTTTATTTCTTTTTTTTAGAGGCTACAACTAAGAATATAGTACATACTTATAAGGATGCTAATAATTAATGGGATTGCCCTCTAGACAGTTATCATAACATATTTTTATAAGTTTATGCCCCTTACAATTTTACAAGTTACAAATTTGGATTTGCTTTTAGTATAATCTCTACATTTATCACAAAATGATGTAAGACTTATTAGGGCAAATTAATCGAATTATTAGACAAAAATTTATTTCACTTTTATTCCCCTAATTTATCCGTCGAACTTTTCATTCTTTGGCTTGAATTTGTTGGCCTTTCTGATTGCGTTATATATTTGAAATCAAAAGTTTGTTTAATTAATATTGCATTTATTCTGACAGATTAGATTTAGAATAAAACTAAACATTCACTAAATTATAAGATAAGATAATCACACATATTGAAGATTAATCGACCTATAGTAATTATAATCGTAATAATAGTAATAATTGCTTCATATCACCAGTTTTGCCTGGACACAAACGAATTCCACTTGTCATATTGATTTTTAGTGTTGTATCACAAGGTTTTGTTTCTGTTTTCAACTTGAATCTAAGCACGTTCCTAACTATCCAATTTGCAAATTAGTTTAAACACGATCTCTATGAGTAGCTGCTAAAAAACGCGTTGGCAAAAGGTGGATTGGTTTTAAAAGTCACGGTTGGGTCAAAATAGGGACGGACTGATCAATAGAACGTTGGGAAAACTGGATTTGCTTGGAGTATTTTTGTGAGTGTGCGATTGATTAATGACTTCCCTAGAATTTGTTATAATTTTCAACCTATTTAAGTTCAGACTCTTCTGCTTGGTCACAAGATTTCACTTTAATTGGGTTACACTTTGCGATAGAGTATTTTGTGTGTGAACGTGCCTAATTTACGCTAATCAATGTATTCCATACTCAGTAGTTAATAGTCAATAGTCATGCTTGTCTATATATAAGTATATAAATGTAAAACCTTAACGCACTATACGTCTATATGTTTGGGAGCTCTGCGTTTTGTGTGATCGATCTACTTGCTATTTGGTATATGTATGTATAATCAATAAGGGAAACGAAACGAGTCGAAGCACCACGAACATAAATTCCTATTTACAAATACATCAGATGATTTGAAACTAAGCCTAATCTTAGGATTACAAAGAACTGAAAGATAGAAGAATTCCTCTTGCTTAACGTATCATGTGCAGTTTCCAGCGTAGCACAAAATACGCAATGATTCTAAGGGCAAAGAAGATACCTATCAGGGCAACAGCATCGACCCAGAAACGTGCATCCTCCATTGACATCCATTCCAGGAACTTCTTGGGCACCCGATGATGACAATAGATCTCATTGCAATGTAACTTGGCGCGATCCATGCCATAAATCGATACCATGGCACCTGTAAACATATTTAACTAATTAATTAACTGTTAAACTGGAAGGAAAGAAACAGTTTTTACCCTCGAATCCATAGCGCACGTAACTGACATATGTCACCCATTGAAGATACGCTGGTATTGTATCGAAATTGACAAAGAAACCCGAGAATAGAATAGTTGGAATTGTAGTGACGGGACCGAGAAAAACTCCCGTCTCGATATTCATCCCAGCACCGATAAGTAGACCCAATGACTGAGCCACCAGAGAGTTGAGCACGCAGATTAGCACAAACATTGAGATGCGTTCTATTTCCATTGGCTGAGATGTCAAATAGTAAACGACCAGGACAAAGACACTCGAGAAAACAATCTGCAAACGAAAGTGAAGAAAGGTTCAGTTTTGTCCAACAGTTTGTGATAAGTAAATCACCTGAAAGGGAATGTCGGCAATGGTCTTAGCAAAGTAGAAAGCCTTGAGGGAATACCAATAATTCAGATGCTCCCGCACAAACACAGACATCTCAGTCGGAACTGTAAAGGATCAATCAATTAGTGGCATATATATGGAATTAACGGCCAAAAACTTACAGGTAAGAATGGTGGGCATCATGGCCGTGAAAGTGGTGAACAAGGAGACAAAGAAGATGCAGCCCGCATTGCTCATAATCTTGCTGGCCTCGTTGCCCACGTCATAGTAGATCATGCCGATAATTGCACCGACAATGATGTGGGAGGCCAGACGCATATGGGTCAACATTTTGTCCCGCATAATTGTGCGAAATGAGCGCATTAGGAGTATCCAGAATTGAGTCCAGCCGCTGGTGGGGAATCCCGTCTTGTTGGGCAACGTGACGACACTCTCATGGGAATCCAGCAGTGAGGTCATGCAGCCGACTACGGCATTTGTTCCGCCGATAACGGCATTTTGACTCTGACCGCCCTTGGAGGAACCGAAGCTGCCGCTGTCGTCGTTGATGATGGTGGTGGTGGGCATGTTAATGACACTGCAGTCGGAATTTTGGGACTGCTGTGCCTCCAGCTTCGGTGGTTTCAGTTCGCTCAGTTCCTCCACATCGTCAGCAATATTCTCCAGTGTCTTTGGCGGCTTCTCGTCCTCCAGCGTGATCGTGGCAGCGACTGTGGTATTGTTGGCGCTGCAATTGTCAATTCCGCTACCTGATCCCTTAATGATGTCGTTGGCAATGCCCTGCGTAGAGATAAAAAAATCGTATTAAGTTGATTAAGTTAAGAAGTTTAAAATGTTTGATTTTAAGTACAACTTACTTGATTTTTTTGCTCTGTGTTGTGTGCGTAAGCCTTGTGCATGTATTTCTTACAAGTTCCGCTTTTGACCGCGTCGACCAGCTTGGGAACGGCCTCGCCATATTCGCCGGATGCCACCTCGAGCACGTAATCAGCGGGATTGTGATACGAGGGACATTCGTAGCCCAGGGATGACAAATACGGCACCAGACCGTGCACACGTCCCTCGTAAACACATTGACCCTGGGCCAACAGATAGAGATGATCAAATTTCTCGAAGAGTCGAGCCGATGGCTGATGAATTGTGCAGACAATTGTGCGACCTCCGCGTGCCAAAGATTTGAGCAGTGATATTAACTGGAAGCAGGTGGAACTGTCCAGGCCGGAGGTTGGTTCATCGAAGAACATGACCGGCGGATTGTTGACCAGCTCCAGGGCAATTGATAAACGTTTCCGCTGACCTCCTGACAGATTGCAGGTGAGCGTATTGACCGACTCCTTCAGGCCAATTGTCTCCAGTATTTCCTCGACCACAACACACTTGGCATAACTGATCATATTCTTGCCAAGCTTCAGATTGGCCGCCACCATCATTGCCTCCCGCACTGTGAGGTTCGCAATTAGCACATCGTCCTGCATAATGTAACAGGAGAGTTTACGGAATCGTCGAAGATTCCGCTCCTTGCTGTTGATTAGCACCGATCCGCTCAATTGGGAGGTTCTGCAAGTGAATTGAAAGTTGTAGTGAATAAAGGGAACACAAAGATGAGGGTCTCAGGAGGAGAGTGTGACAGTGAACGATCAAACTTACTTGTAGCCCGCAAGGATGTTCATAAGTGTGCTCTTGCCCGCTCCGGAGGGTCCCATGATGGCCGTTATGTGTCCATTGCGAAACTTGCCCGAGACGCTCTTCAAGATGGTCTTGAAGCCACGTATGTGTCCATCCGGAACAGAGTAGGAGATATCACAGAACTCAATGTCCACGGGCGGACGTTGTGGCAGATGTGATAACGATATCGTGCCCTTCTTTTGTCCATTGGGGCTATTGTTCTGGATCTTGGGAGCCAGCACATGGTTGTTTGTTGTGTTGAGTCGGCCATTGCACAGATTATTCTGTGAGCTGCAAGTAAAGAACAAGTAGATGTATCATTAATTAATTGTTAAAGCGTAGGGTGGTCTTTTTTTTCTTTGAAGGGCCTACTTGAGCCAACACGGAGCACCGTCATCTTCGGGTCGTTGCAACGCGCTCACACAGCCATTTTTTGTGAGTTTTGTCTGGACAAAGGACAGCGAACGCTGCGTCCGTTGCAAGGATTTGAATTTGGCTACATCCTGCAACATTTCCGCATAGGCATCCACGTAGGCAGAGCGCCTGCGTTGTGGTGTCTCCTGTGTCGGTGCCTCAAAGTAGGAATTCTGTACGCCAGGGGAATGCTGTGATTGCTGATGTTGCATCAACGTGCCGCTGTCAACGCTGCTGCAGCTGATTAATGTTAGCTCCAAGCTGTTGGGCATACTCTCTGCTTTTCCTATTTGCTTTTGCACACTTAGTCACAGACTCATTTTTTTCAGTTTAAGCTCGCTCTCAACTATCTGTTCAACTTGTAAGCGGGTTGCGTTTTATCAATTGTTGTTCCACAAAAGCTAAATGAGCAATAGTCCAATCAATCAACCGCTATCAGCATCGCTGAGCCTCAACATTCATACGCTTGTAAGTATATGCCATCCCCCCTTTATCCCCATCCATCAACGAACAAAGTCAACCCCCATCGGTTAGGTTTGTTAGGGCCAAAGTTCGACTTACTTTTCATTCATAAAATGCCGCGTGATACTCATTCAGTCGTGACAGAATGAATGGCCGTACTCTTACATGTTCATTAATATGCTGAACTATTGATATATTGCCAAAGTACGCCGACTTTACGACAATTACCTATACGCCATACATATACTACAATTTCGGGTGCAAAGTATTTAACATTGATTGATGATGCATGACAGACAGGCTGGCCATGTAATTGCTATAAAATGTGGAACTGCAGCTAGTCAACTAATTAAGTCTACTGAATAACTAAAGTGAATTAACAATGAAGCTATCATTATCTATGGCACACCGGAACAAAGTCATAGCATATTCAAAAGCATTTGAGGAGAAGGAATACTGCTCGGCAGTCTTTCTAGATGATAAGGAAGTCTTCGACATGGTATGGCATACCGGACTGCTTTACAAGATTAAGCTTGACCTACCAGGTCTCCTACAGGTTACTCAAATCTTGCATCGAACACAGAAGCTTCTACGTAAGGTGCGGAGATAAAAGATCGTAAATAAGAGATGTCAAAGCCGGAGTCCCTCAGGGAAGCGAATATACCATTAGCGCAATGGTTAGAGTGTCGAACTCTTGCGGTGTGGTTCTGGAGTTCGAAACCTACCAGAGGCACCTTTCTTTTTGAAAAATAAGTAAAGGGTCATCATAGTCGAATTCGACTGTAGCCATTCCGTTGAGCTATCTTGATATTTTGAAGGTGTGTGGTCAATTTAGACGGAAGAAGAATCTTTTGGATTAATGAAGCAATTGAAATTCTTGCACAGTTCCAATGCCTTGTGGGGCCTTCAATTGTAATTGTTTGTATACGAAACGCAGATTTGTCAATTAGATTTGCGGCTAACAAACATCTTTGGCTAAAGTTTTCCGAATACGCAACCGCAAATTACAGACAAATATCGTAATAATAATACAAATTGGCAGCGTGGCAAAAGAGATTGAGTCACAGACCTGACTACAAACGGTTTGTATACAGCTAAGAGCGACGACCGTCAAGTCAGCTGTTGTCTATCCGACTCTTACCAATACCAATGCCGATTCTATTGTTGCCAACACATGCGAAGTTTCTGTTATCCAAAAGGCAACAACAAAACACAAACAAGCGACTCAACGTCAACGTCATCGACTCATTTTTGTTTGTAATTTTGCAGTTTGCCTTTAGTCTGCGGCGTCGCACAGTGGAAGAAACAAATAAAATTGCAGAAGCAAAATGTATAATATTTAAATGGAGAATTGTTTATAATTTATAAATTTGCGTAAATCGCTTTGGTATTTTTTCCCATTTTGCTTTATAAATATGGTTTTATTTGAAAAACATTTATATTCATTTCCTCATACTTTATTTCTCTCTGTCTCGTTAAGCTATAATTTTTACAAGCGTTCTGACAAAATGCACCCACTGTGCGAAGCTTGCTTGATATGATAAAAACGAGTTGTGCTCCCCTCGTTCCCCCCACTTCGCTTACAACTACATCGGGAACCAGAACCAGAAACAAAAAAACAAAAACACAACCATTGCCATCTGCTGGCCCGCATTGTGAGCCCGTACGTCTATCGTGAATCGTTTCCCGCGAATTTCTCGGTGCGCGTGCACTCAACTGGGTACATTTTAAGTGCGCATGTACTCGCTTGCACTCAGCCGCCCCTTGGCTTGCTTCGTTCAGTGCATGTTAATGTTAACGAACCCAACGAAGCCCCAAGCGAACTTGCCGAACAGCAACAGCACTTTGTGTTTGTCCGTCTTGCAAAATACACGTCGGCCAGCAAGAAAGACAGCCCGAGTCTACGGACGGACACATTGTAAATTCTTTCTTTGTGTGGGTCAGGAGTAAATGTAGTGCTGTTCAGTTGGTGGATTACTGCAAATTAGCCAGCCAGCAATAAAGCCAACAAGCAGTTCATAGTGAATGCTCGACTCACAGACACTCAGTGTTTATCAACAGAGATCGCCAAAAAGAATTAAAAGTATATAAAAGGAGTATTTTAAATAATTATGTGGATGATCAGATATATTATTTTTGGATGGAGTATTCTGGCAATCGAATAAGCTTTTATTTGTATTTCCAAATGTTTGTATTTATATTAACAAGTTTGGAAACGTTTTTCAGTTTATAATTTATATTTAATAATAATAAATAAATTTTAAAAAGATTAATAAACTAAAAAAAGGTGTGCCTCTGGTAGGTGTCGAACTCCAGAACCACACCGCAAGAGCTCGACACTCTAACCATTGCGCCTATGCAGCCATAGTCGATTAACTGCGAAGATAAGTTACTGCCTCTAACCTTTGTATATTAGAACATTTATTTTATTCTGTTTGAATAAGTTTGAGGTACTCTGTATGTGCTCCTAAATTATCAAAGTATTTTTCATTATACCCTGTTTAGTTTTATGATGATATTCGAGAACATGCAACAATAAAGACATTATTATTCTAGCCTTATTTACACTGTAATTACTTCTCTATTAACTGCCTGCTTTCAGCAAAATATCCAACGATCAAGTAGTCGAGAGCGATCGACTGGAAGATACTCAGTAGTTACTTACATTATTTTTAAAAATTAATATTATTAATATATAAGATATTACTATTCTATTATATTTTTCCCCTGTATCTACTCCTAAACTATCAAACTTAAATTATAGCCAGCATTGGCCATCTGATGAGTACTGAGTGCGATAAGTGCTTATCAATTTAAATGCCCTGTAATTGTTGCCATGTTCCTGCTGCCAATTTAAACTGCCATTATACTATTATTATATTGATTGATTAGCGGCTAATAAAACAGCTGCTACTGTTTCAAGACTTCAATTGAACTTTGGCCAGCCGGGTCAGACTTACTAGTTACATTGTTGTTATTCGCACTGATTAAGGCTAACCGGAAATATCAGCTGGTACAAAGCATTAGATCATCTGGGCTTAGCGACAATTAAGCATTTTATATTGCGAATATCTGGGTAACTGAGCTGTTTTGCCTAATCTAAACGAAAGTCATATTCATTGTTATTATTAATATAGATACGCGTTGTTGTTGGCATAACTGGGGACTGTCGTACTTAAACGCTTGTGCTCAATTAAGAAGACAGTTCCAACTTGGGCGACAATTGTTTTTTTGAGGTTTTGCAAATCCCCCCAATAAAAAGATAGATAACGTGAACAACGATAACCGATAATTTTGTTGAGTTCATTGAATGCATTGATATGTATGCAATCAATGGGGTTAAACCTACACCAAGAAAGCTTAAAGACTGCGCAGTTAATCTATCTCAAACTGAGTGTTATCTAACATTATCAACCAAGCAGACAGTTGAGAAGGAAGGCCAAATGAACAAGTGCACCTGGTTCCCAGTTGACCTCAAGGTGTGGGAAAAAGGAAATGTGTCTGAAGCAGCGACCGTAACGATTATAATTTTTAAAATATAAATAATGAAAGATAAATGGCTTATTGATTTTTATCAAATAAATAATTGTGATACAAGCGAATTTATTCAAAAAGTGTGTGATGGTAAGAGCTAGAAGCTTAAACTTGGTCTTCCAGCCCTGGTAGGCAGATCAAATTATAAAAAAACCAATTACAAGAGAATTGCATCGGTAGTGAATTTGGGCCACAGGGTATATTATCGTCGGCCTGTTTTGTACTTGGCATGTGTATTTAATTTCTATCTTTAAAATGTATATATAATTTTAAATATAATTATTTGTTAATTATTTTTAAATTATTATTATAAAAGAAGATTATCCTCTTCTCATCCAATATAATATATTCGATATTTTGACATTCATTCGATCACTTTTTCCAGCTTTAGTTTCTTAATACTCATAACTCTTATTTGCGATCCCTAGTCTGTTCAGTCGAGAGTAGGGGATAGTGAATGATTACACCTTGTCTGTCAGTTGGCTAGTAGTTGACCTCGAAGTGTGGGAAAAGGTCAATGTGTCTGAGGCTGACTTTTATGGCTGCCTTAACGCTGGCCGAGCAATGCCTTCGAGGATTCACAAGCTGACAGAAATTAGCAACTTAGCAACTGCGGCGCCCAAGTGTCTGTTGGGTTTTTTTTTTTTTTTTATTTTATTTTGTTTTCTTTTTTTTATGAGTTTATGGCTCTGCATTGAACCATTTGCTGCTTCCTCCGTAAATTGCATAATCGTAATCGTAGCACGTTTCGCCCGAAAGGTATCCGACTTGAAGAGCCGAAGTGCGTTAACATCGCGACCCGTTTAAATATATAAATATGTTATGGGAGTTTTGCTTCTAATATGCACATGAATATTTAAAGACAAATCGAAGCACGAAAAAGCAACGAAAACTGAAAAATTAAAGGGAAAATGGAAAAAGAAAAACACCAACGCAATATGCCCGTAAGTTGCCCGCAGAGAACTGAACTGTATTCAACTCAACTCAGCTGAAACTAAAACAGAAACTGACTACAGCAAAGTTTGGACAACTTGTCGGCTTGTTCGATTTTTCCAAGCCCGCGGCGTCGTCGTCGTCGTCGTCGCCACGAGGTACCACCATCTATAGTATAGTCAAAGTGGCTTGTCTAACAGTTCAAATACCCTTTCCGGTTCGAGGGAGTGTTGCGAATATCGCCACGTCTTTCAAGTTGAAAGTATTTCCAGCCTACGACTTTGGGAAAGAGTATAAGAGTGGGGTGTGTGTGTCCCTACGCTATTTATTTCTGACAATGGCCTTTTCGCTCTTTTCGCCTTTGCTGTTTTATTCACAGTTACAGTCGTTGCTGTCGTTGCTCATACGACATGTTGGCCCATTCAGCGGGAACAAATGTGTGTGTGTGTGTATATTATTTATAGCAATGTCGACAATAGCGTACCAGAATAGAGAAATGCTTGGAAAGCGAAAAAGGATGTGTGCCAGGCATTTAACAAGTTTTGTGTGATGTTCTCGCTTTTGTTTCGGCCCCAGGAATAACGGAAAAAGTCCATCTAAGCAGTTGTTGCATATTGTACTTACTATATGCAAGGACTACCCAGGATCGACCATTTTAATTGCATACATGTGGGGGCGTCAACGACATTGTGACATTGATTTGAGCGTGGCTGCTTCAATGTTCTATTAGATTTTGTATTAGCATTTTAATTACTATGCTCTGGACAGTCTCGTCTGTCCAAGGTCGAGCAGCTGGTAACAAAACGGAAGGTAAAAGCTTCCTCGTGTGTGTGGCAATCACTACAGAGGGGAAAAAAGTAGCGCAAATCTCACAATTTACACGATGATTCAATTATTTATACCTGCACTTTCTCTTGTTAGTGTGAACTGACTATTGAGAATTCTAAAATTAAATTTGACAAATATTTTAATAACATTCTCTTCTCGAATATGTGAATCAACTATAAAAATTCTAGATATTAAAATAAATAACATAAAATATAAATAATCTATAACACATTTAATTTGAATACAGTTTCATCAGCTTATTCGAGTTTAAAATAAATATAAACGCTAAATTAATTATGATACTTCGGTTTTTCTATACTCACATTAACTCTGGCTTTTAAGCGAGCCTTTAGTTAAATCAAAGTGTTTCTTTAAACATGATTTTTTGAGTTTAGAAACTTAAATTAAACAAAGTTTTTATCAGTGTAGAGGAAAACCATTTAAGGCACATTTTCGCACATTGTACGAGCTGAAGGACATTAAGCTGATTAGATTGAACACTCCAGTCTGTCTGCCCGTCCGTGCAAGTATCGATTCCCGCCACGAGAAAGTAGAAAGTTGATAAATCAAAGTCTAATACTGAGACTATCACTGTGTGGACGGCAGTCAACGCTAGTGAAGAAAGTAGGCCTCAAAAACTCACACGTAGCATTAGAATAGTTTATATATTAAAATGAATATTGTTCGTCACAAATTTTTGATATCAATAATTTTGGGGCGTGAATATGCTTTCGTCCCTAGACAAGAGTATTTTTAAATTATGTTCTACAACTGGGTAAAGATTCATATTTAAAGACGACGCTTGCACATTTCTTAGCACGCCATTTGGGCGGCTCCTTAAAAAGTCAGCTTGACTCAAGGATGATGATGATGCCTGCTGGTGGTGGCTAGCAACATTTGTTGCATGTGTTGTCTATCGATTTTGTTGCCTCAGAGGGTCGCACCTTTTTGCGTGTGTCCGCATCGCAGGAATGCCGAATATTAGCCAAAGATGACATTCTGGCAGACTGCCCTAGTTAATTTTGGCCTAGTTCAATTAGCTATTCGTAGCACACCCACATTTTTGGCCAAGTTTAGCGGCTTTTGATTTATGCAGCAACTGGACAAAGTGAGCGCTAAAGTGTCCTGGCGTGATTTGGCTGATTAGTCAGATACTTTGGCTGCTAAATACGACCTAATGAACCCCAGTTCCCTACATCTACTTCCTATTTGGGTCAACATGGAATAAAGCTCACAAATATGGGACGCTTATCTCTGGCGCTTATCCTTGGCAGTAGTCAGTTCCTATTTCCATCACCATTCCAATTCCCTAGACAATCATAATCTATGCTAATTCAATTAACGTTCGTTCTCTACTTTAATGTTGAAATATTGGGTTGGTAAGAATATCATGTCGGATTTTTACAGTATTTGCCGTATGCTTACAATTTTAGTGGGCGAAAATGCCCTAGACCTGAAATTCGTTCTACATAATTACTACTATTTCTATATTTTTTACTACTATTTCACTGACTATTTCTATAGTTTCTACTACTATTTCTGTATTATCTACTACTATTTTGGTAATTTCTATTATTCTTTTCTATAACTACTACTACTGTTTCTATATTTATATTTCTATATTGTCTATTACTATTTCACAGACTATTTATGTAATATCTACTACTATTTTGGTAATTTCTGCTACTATACCTGCAATTTCTATTACTCTTTCTATAGTTTTTACTACTATTGGCACATACTTGCCCTTAAATAATCAGATTATTACTGGATTGGCTTTAATCTAATTTCTTTGAATGGTGAGACATTCGTTTCTGTTACTTTATAATGATGAGAATTGTCACGGATTTGGAATTATGCAGTTTCGCAAAAGATGGACGAACTAAACAGTATATATATATTTATCAAAGTTTATTCTTCAAATGAATGGACAATTCCCACATGGCACATATCTTACCAACACAATATTCCCCTTTCCCAACGTATAAACTATGTTAATTCAATTAACGTACGTTCTGTTCTTTAATGATGAAATAGTTTGTTCTACTTGTTCTATTTGTTCTCTTTAAAAAACAAACTGTACTCACCCATAGTTAGCATTGATTTGCTTCAGGTCGTTGGTCTTCTGAATGGGCAGTGGCTGCAGCTGATTCAATAGTGGAACTGGCTCAGATTTGGCATAGCCTGTGCCTGATCCTTCCTCAATTGTTGTGACTCCTGTTGCTGTTGTTGTTGTGGTGTCTCCTTTTGTTGTGCTATTATTACAGCTCCTGTAGAGAACTGCACTGAGAGCTGCTGCAGTTGACGTTGACGTGGACGTTGAAGTGGATGTTGCTGCTGGTGAGGATGTGGTTGCTGTCTTGGCGGGCAGTATGACGACGGCACTGGATCCATTTTCCCTGTCCACAAGTGGCACATTTGAGGCATGCAACTCATCCATGGCTTAGAATGTCGAGAGTTGTCTGTGAATCACTGTGAGTGTCTGTATTCAGTTTTATTCAGTTGCAATTGTTGGCAATAGGCTGTGTCAGTCAGTCAGTCAGAGTCATAAGAGTTTTTAACGTCAGCTGATTTATTTCCTTCTGCTTAAGTTTTCAATAGTTTATTTGGCGTTGCCTCTATTCTTAGGCATATGAATTTCTGCGTGCGTTGCTCGTCAATTTACGAGTACATTGAATTATTCATTGTTTATCATATTCACATGTTCTTGGCATATTTGTTTGTAACGTAGTTGGAAGTCGATGAATTATGCAGCTATCCGCTCGCCTCCTCATCCCAAGCAGCTGCAAAGAGGCAAATTGTTTAGATTAGGATGTAAATCAAAGATCTTGTTGTATTTGTTTATCCACAGTGATCGGAAGCATCTCCCTTCCCATTGCAAGCAACCTGTTCTATGAAATTCAATACTATTTGCAGACATAAAACAGTATTTATCACTGCTTCTGTATCTGTTGCTTCAGCAACGACAACGACAACGCCTCATCGATTCACTCACATGAATCACTCACTAATTTCCATTCAATGCCAAAAAACAAACACTGAAAAATTTATGACAGTTTCCAATGTGGTCAGATAGTTTTGTTCTATGTTTAATCAGCAAATAAACAAATATACTGACACTTCTCTAGTCACTAGAGTCCAGTCCATAACGAATATCGTTTAATCTCCAATTGGAAGACTTTGAAACAACGTTTTATTTGAATTATATTATCTTGCAACCTGGCGCTTAAAAGAATTCCCTTATAAATAATCTAATAAATGCAGTAGTCACAATTTAATAATGTAATTAATATACATCTGATTCCATTACTAATGCTACATATTTATTTATTTATGTATCTCTTGTTAAGTGTTCTTTATCTATCTTTATTTTTGTTTATTGTTTTATTATCTTTATCTTTAGCCTAGCGACAATAGAAGTTTTCTTCTAATTTAATGTACGAGTCATAATTTAAAAATCGAATTAATATACTTCTCATTCCGTTACTAATGCTACATATTTATTTATTTATCTATCTCTTGTTAAAGTATTAAATTGCTTATTTATTTATGTAACATATCTTTTTTATTATTTATTGTTTTATTTAATTTCAATTATATTATCTTGCATCTCTTATATTTTTTATGCTCGAGTCACAACTTCTAAATGTAATTGCACTTTACATTCAATTTCTTCTGATATATTTATTTATTTTTTATTTATTTTATTTATATTTATAAATCTTTTCTTTTTTTTATTACATTATTTTTGCTTTATTAATTTGTAGCTGTCACGTGTTGGGAGAAAGTTCTGAGTTTAGCTGCACCCGTCAAAACGAGGACTAGATGCTTTCGCAGGTGGCCTTCTTGATAAGATTGCAGCTGTGTGTAGCTGCCGATTCGCAATTCAGCGAATAGTTAGTCTAGTATATACACTATATTAATTTATTACAGATTTGTTTGCCTCGGCGATTAGCGACGAATCTGATAAGACCAATCAATTGAATGGTTTTTCTTCCTGCTAATCGGAGATGTGTAAAAGACCCATAAACTGAAATTTCCTTTGTACTAGTTGTTGATAATCTCTTTTTGGCCAGCCAAGTGTTTTATGTTGGCCGTGTGTTATCAACACAGCTGCAAGTTGTCTAATCACGCTGCCGTTAGCAATGACAGAGAGAGAACAATTTTGCTCCTGGCGCCAGTCAATCCATTTACATATGAATGGAACCTAGCTTCGGCCCTAGTCCTACCGTAATATCTTTAAAATTAGGTTAGTGTTGCACACAGGGCGCAGGAGCGTGTTATCATTGTGTCACTAAAGAACCTTTGACCTTTAGCCAACCACAAATAACTAGATGATGCACGAGTTCAACATCAATGCAGAATGCTTTGACTTCAGATTTATTTATATTTCTCGTAATATTCATAAACAAATTGTGACTGTAAACAATTAAATAAAAATATTTTGCCAATTCTGCTCCCAGCCAGCATAGCTGAGAGCGAGACACAGAGAGAGAGAGGAAGAGAGAGAGAACGAGACACAGTGACACGTGTTGTCAAAACAGCTGGCCAAAATGATAGCTGCAGAAATTAAGAAAGCATCAGAGAAATGTTTCAGGGACAATGAAGTCGCATTTATTATTAAGTTAAACTTGTTCTGCTTTGAATAGAAATTAATTTAATCTAAAGATATATATTCTTGATCAGCATCATTGCCAAGTCGATGTAGCCATGTCCATCTGTCCGTCTTCCCGTATGAACGAAAGGATCTCAGAGATGGTAAGAACTAGAAGCTTAAACTTGTCAAAAACTGACAGATTGAGTCACTATATCATATCAGGCATAGAAACAAATGGACGAAAATTAATGTTTAGTATAAATATCTTTGATGTCTATTGAAATAACTCAATCAAACTCACTGATTGTGTATCTAGTATTGTTTTGTACATCTTGAAGTAAGTAATGTACCACAAACGATCAGTCAAGTGTATAAAATTGGCCGCTGTACTTTTGACACGTGATTCTCGTGCGTGAGCCACTGTGCGACGCCGACAGTGAGAGATTTAACAGAACGCACGCGCGCTCAATGGATACTAACGGAAAGGCATTTAAAGATACATTTTTTGTTTAAATTAAAACAAGCATGCTGTTTCTATGGCAGCCCTGTGTGAGTGAATAGTATTATGTGAACAAACGTAGGCAAACCGAGCTGATAATATTTACACGATTGCAGGCAGTTGGGGGCCTAAGTAGTAGAAATGGGGATGCAATGGGAAATGTTGGGTTTGTTTAGCTAAGCTGAATCCATCAATCAGTTGGTGGTGTTGCTGCTGCTGCTGCACTTTGTGTTGTTTAGCCGGGTTGGGAGGGGGTGGAAAGTGCGTGCTGCGGCAGCAACCACCACCATGCAACAAAAAGTCACGTTAGGGACGGGACGGCGCAATTCCATTTTATTCCTCGTGTACTTAAAACTATTATTTCTGTCTTCAGCTCTGCTCACCTTAATTCCATGGAATGAGAAATTCAAGAGTTGCCAGCGCGTAAAACTTGTTCTTTATAATAGATACGTATGTATCTGTTTGGCTTTGCTTTATTTTAGGCCCATTTATATAGCCAAATATTTCACTTAATTTTCTGTTGTTGTTGTTGGTAAAACAAAACACACAAAGCTATTGTTGCCTGTCTCTCTTTCTCAGTCTCACTTTTTTTTTTAATACGTAATTGTTTTACATTATTAAATGGGCAAAGGGAACAGCTGAGAGCACAGCAGCAGCAGCAGCAATAGCAACAGCAGCTCCTCCAGCTAAATTGAGAGCTGCTTGGTAGCTGACTGTTGACTTCTTGGTCTAATTTAAGATACCTCAAGAACAACAAAAATGAATTAAACGTGTTTCTTCTTTGGCGAGTCGCGCGACGAGTTTTTTCCCCAATGACGACGGGAGACTTGAGCGCAGCGCGAACGAAAAAGAACTGAAACTGCGAGCACTTTTAATGCTGCTGCTAAGCTACGCGATGTTTTCCGCTCTCACTCAATCTGTATATATCTCTCTCTCGCAGTCAACAGCTTACGCTCTTATCTGCTCTCGCTTTGTTGTGGTCCGTGTGGGAGCCAGTGTTGTCATTGTACCTATTTTATAGCTAATTTTAGCTACTGTGTAATTGAAAAGCTAGAGATTTTAAAGAAATGATACTAGCTAATAATTTGACCAATTTAAAAAATGCTTTTTATTACATTTCTAGATTGCAAGATAACTTCAAAGTATTAAAGTAAGTAAATAACTTATTGGTCGAAAATATATTATCGGTACCGAAAAAGAATTTAATTCTGCAATCAATTTTTTTAATGCAGGCAACGTTAAGCAAATAATATTGTGCTACGGCAAAATACACTTGGTCAATTGTTACGGATAAAGGACAATTTACAAGAGAGATTTTAATAGTTAGAGAGATTGGGCAGATATAAAGTATCTAGCATTTTTGACCAAATAAGCGCTTTCAGCTTGTGAAATTCTGACAACACTGTGGGGGGCTGTTTTATATGTGTGTGTACATCTCTCTCTCGCAGGCAACAGCTTACGCTCTCAGCTGCTCTCGCTTTGTTGTTGTCCGTGTGGGAGCTGCTTTGTATGTTTGTGTGCACGAAACGACGCCACTTTGTTGTTTTGGCGAGTGGCGTTAGGCACAGAGAGCACTCTGCCGCTCCCTCCCGCTGCAAGCAGTTGCTTTGTTTGGATGATTCTCAATATGTTGCCACACAGTTTACGGACTCTCTCTCTCGTTATCTGTCATACAGCTGTGCGAGTGTGAGTGTGAGTGTGTGGAAAGTACTACGCTGCGCATGTGTCATCTCTTTCCTGCTTCAGCTGACTGTAAACAGCTGATCGTAAACATAAAATAATCGTACCCCATGCCCAATGCAATCGTGATGCACTTGCGTCGAGTGCAATTGCACTCGATATTAAGACTTCTTTGTTTATCTGTCTCTCTGTCTTTGTGCCACCATAAACACACATACTACTTAGCACAATTAACTGTTAATGTTAACTATGGCGCTTTAATAAAGTCAAGCTGAACTTTGAACTCTACGCTGCCTTTGTGTCCGACTCGGGATGGCGAACAAAGCAAATGTCGAACGGCGGCCTGAATAAAAAGAAATAACAAAACACAATTGTGATTTGCGGCGGAGTACTGCATGAATAATACTCGCGAGTGAGTACACACTCGCATTCCATGACGATCACACTCACACACACACACTCATATGCATGCATATCTTATTCAAACTCTGACCTATCTGTGTGTGTGCCAAGTGATGCCAGCATTGACCTCATTCTATGCATAATCCATATGTATGTAATTGTGCCTATACAAATGTACACGACTGTTGGCTAAACGAACTTGAGCTCACTCGCATATCAGCGAACAATTGTCAAACATACTGCTAGAGAGCGGAAACAGCAATACATAAAAATATGTATTCCCTATAGAACATGAGTTCATGTGATGAATACATATATTCGGTACCATTCTTGTACGGAAAATTTCATGTGGTGGGGATCACATCCCCATAGAAATGGGCGGTCAGCTTCGACTTCAGTATGGAAGACGTTCCCTGCAGCAAAGTCAGCTACAAATTGCGATCTATCCCTGAGACACTCACTGATCGATTCAGCTAAGACTTCCAGTTGAATTTATAGCTATGCTTGTACGCACTACTATACTTAAAATTACTAAAGTCCAGACGGACCGACGGACGGACAGACAGACTGACATGGCTATATCGACTCGGCGGTTGAATATACTTTAGTAGAATCTTACGAAGTATGAAATTCAGGTAATAAATTATTTTCGAACCATCCCTTTATTGTAAGTGTGTTTATGATTTATTTCCTATACTATATTCAGTATATTTTCTCACAGCATTTTCTACTAGACATTTGGGAGCTTAAATATGCTTTTGTCACTAGATTTTTACATTGTGTAGATGTGTTTTTTTATGGAATATGCACTTACATGAGTCACATGGGTTTCATTTGATCACGCGCATAATTTGATTGCTAATCATGGAGGAATATTGATTGTTTGTCGGCCATTAGCTCTGTCTCTCTTGTCGCTTCCTGTGAAGAACACAATTCTTTAGAGCCTATCCAAATAAGACAATAAAATTGAATACGCCGTGCTACTTACGGGCAAGTGTCCCTTCTACGCTCCTCCGCTGATTGCGGCCTTTGGGGGCGAGGCAATTTGGGTCAGAGCTGCACATTTTCGCACTTGAGGGTAGGGATGGTTGGTTGGCTGCCAGATTGACGACAAGCATCAACTGCATCAGAGCATCAAAGCTTTGCGAGTGCAAAACATTTGGCGGTGTGGGTTAAATCAATTGAACCTGTCGTGGTTGGGGATGGAGCCGAAATGCCTTTTAAGTGCATTGTATTTGTTCGACAGAGCAATTAAGCCGACTCAGGCGAAGAACAGAAGGTTTTTCCGGTGCATTCAGGTGTTTTTCTTTCTAGCCAACTTACCCCACATGTTCCCCTCTCCCTCACTTGTTGTGATGCAACTCACGTTGTGTCGTGATCTGAAAATTGGCTATCTTTATGGCTGCAATCAATATAAAATTGCTCGTACATTCCGTTTTCAGTGCAACAACTGGACTTAAACGGAGTACTTAATGAATACGATTAAGTTCACTGACTCTAGGCTCATTAATTGTTTGTTTTTTTTTTTCTACAGAGAAAGCAATTATAAAAATATTTACTTGTGTACAAAATTCACTCAATTAGAATTTATTATTATTAATTAGGAAATTTACTAAAAGTATTTTCTTACATAGCGAACTTATTGAGGGTAGTTATTAGTTTAACATACATATATTCTTAATTAGATATGTAATAGAATTTAGTAAGTTGTATTTCAATAGTTTCAAAAAGCCGTTAAGCTTGTTTGATTGAAACGGTTAGAGCTTTTGCTGGAAGCGGTTGCAGTTCAAAGCTTTTCATTGTCGCTTTGTCTCTGTCACACTTATTTGCAGGCAAGCAAACTTACTTAAGCTTTAACATGTTGCGTGTAAAAGAGACAACTGGAGTATACATAGAAAGCTTTGCTGGTAAAGTGCTACCCATTAGGCGGGCAATTCAAAATGTGTCTTAAATGATTGCAGGCAGAAAAGTTTCGATAAAGTTCAATTATATATGATATATTTACCTCAATGCAATTGATGAAATAAAAGACGCGATCATGTCAGATTATAATTAAAAATTTAAGGTTATAGTTTTATTTTGCAAAAAATTCAAATAAATTATATTTTCCCAAATGATATTAACATTAGTTGCTGAATCTTGTATCGAATCATGGACTCCCTCGTCCTCACGCTGGCACAAAAGTAACGCTCACTGAACAATCTCGCCGTGTATGCTCGTCGACCTCCTCCTCGAAGCGCCATCTGATCTGCAGAACTCAGGAAGACGCTCGAATCTTGCCACTGTCCCGCTCCTGGTCGCTGTCGCAGTCGCCGCTCTCGGCGGTGTCTTCGTCCCCGCTGGCGCCTTCGTTGCCCTTTGTTGCAAAGAAATGCCGGAGGCAACTACGCTTCACGTATAAAAAAGCGCACAGTGCGCAGAGTAGAAAGATGATGCCCACGGAGCTGCCAATAATCAAGGCTCGCACTTTCCGTTGCGAGGGAACTTCGAGTATCAACTCGGGGCTCGCAACATGATGGGAATCAGAGCCTACGGCAAGCACCTGTATCTTAAAGGTGGCATCTTCCTTCAGATGTCGCAGCTGATAGAAATTGTCAAAGGTTTCGGCGGTGCCGATGAGAAAATGCTCCGGTTCCTTCCACCAGCGGACAATGTAAAGGCGCAGGGACTCGAGTCCTTGTGTGGGATGTTCCCAGTGCAAAAACCATCCCTGGGCATTATTTATTATGCTTAGATTCGAAGGGGCACCTAAACTGCCGCTGTTGGGTGTCTGACTCTGTTGGTGTTGCAAGTGCTGTGCATCGAAGTCTTCTCCGCGCACTGGCGACGCTATAAAGACGATAGATTTCTTTAGTTGAAATGCTGATCAATATACCAATATTACCTTGAGTTTGGAATCGCAACTGTTTGCTAAACATGCCGTCCCCATACTTATCCTGACTGAGCACCATAATCTCATACTCCCGTCCGGGCAGCAGATGCTGCACTGTGGCCTCCATTACGGTCTTGTCCACGACACGGAGGGTACGCCATTCTGGAGCATCGCTCAGTCGATACCACACAGTATACTCAAGACTGGGCCTCAGGTAGCCTATGGATACATAATCAAATTCTCATTAGGGTGCTGGCCAATTGGCTGACGATCTCACCTGGCTGCCAGCGTATTGTGATGCAGGTCTCGGTGCTGTTGGCTGTGAGATTGTAGGGCGGACGCGGAGAGACGTTCTCAATCATTAATTCAGCTTCGGCCGTTATCGTTGCCGCTTCATTGGTCGCCGAACATTCGTACATGCCGCGGTCCGTTTCAATTAGGCCCGTGATGGTCAAATTGCCGCCGCTAAAACTGTGCCGCTCCAATGGCAGGGACTGGCCATCTTTCTGCGTATAAATTAGTTAAATCAGTATCAGCCGCTTGCAAAAATGGTCCACATTTGGGGCAGGGCAGGTGAAACTTGCCACGGCATCCAACACACATGAATATTTCAAAATGCAATCAAGCGTTTTCCAACCAGATAGACTCTCGGCCATCTGCCATTTTGGCTAGAGCACGAAGTTACACAGAGCGATAATACTATGTATTTTCTAGTTAAAACTGAACATTTAAAACTTCATGACTTGAATCTTACTTCAGTTGTGAAGTGTATCGAAGTATTTTAGTATTTGAGCATAAGAATTAAACCTTGCATCAATTTCATCTTAAGCACAATCGTATTAATCCAATTTAACTTGTTAAAATCTTAAAGATATTACCAGAATAAGCTAAGACTGATTGCAGAAACTATTGTGTTACATTTATTCTACATTTCTCAGGGTTAACAAATTAAGATTTAAGCAAAAATGATTTAAAAATCTTAATTTAAAATTTAAAAATCTTGATTTAAGCTGTACAAGTTTTAATTTTAAATTATAGGAACTTGTTCTGCGATTTCCGCGAGCTCTGAACTTATTTAAAGAGTTTATTCAAAGTAAATTTCGAGTTTAACTTGATTCAAAATGCTTTTCTCTTATATCAATATTTTCTTTACTTCGTATAAGTGTTTTTACTCTAGTTTAGAGTAATATCTGCTTGTATCAAGCCTCACACATGCAAAAAGCGCAAATACATAATTTTAGGTCATCGAACTTAATTTAAGTACTGATTTTTTTCGCACAGTGCAGGAGTTGGGGTCTTTGGGCTTGGGATATGAGCACACAACAATGTGACTCGGACTTACCCGACTCCACACAATGGACGGTCGATTGTTTCCGTCCCGGTCAATGGCTTCGCACGGCAGTTCTGCCGTCTCGCCCAGTTTCTGTATGTAAATCGCCTTCGGCGTTACACTGAATATAGGTGGGCGCAGTACAATTACGCTAATGATGGGTGAGGGCCCGTCCGTGCCGAGGTCATTGTAGGGTGTGCACGTATAGCTGCCCGCATAGTTCTCATTCACCTTGGAGAAGAAGAGGCTGCCGTTCATCTTGTAAAACACGCCGGGCACATTGTATGAGTCAAACAGCAGGCCATCTTTCTCCCAGCGCAGGTTTTTCAATGGCGGATTAGACCGGAAATGGCAGTCGAGCACGGCCGGTTGGCCGTAGGGCAGGTAAACTTCCGGCGGTGCATAAATAACCTTGGCCTTATCTAAAGTAAGAGCAGTAGTAAGTGGTAGACTCGCTCGTTATCTGAAGTTATGGTTATGGAGTTAACCCTTCCTTACATTGTATATTGAGAAAGGCCTTGGCGGTTTGCAGTTCACCTTCATTGTTCCGCACCTTGCACTCGTATTCGCCCAGATCGCTCATCATGGTGGGATCGATGCTGAGGCTGCCGTCGGGTCCCATAAAGGAGCGTCTCACCAGATCCTGCACCTCCTGCAGTAACACGCCATCCTTGTACCAGGAAGCCTGCGAGCTATCCGGATACTTCATTACGCAGTGAAAGAATGCCGTCTGTCCCTCCATAATGGTTTGGTTAACGGGCGGTATTTTGATAAGTGAACCACCCTGTACCGTCAGATGGTAACGGGTGCCATTGTTGCGGACACTTGGTGTGCGATTCGGAAAGATGATCTGGCAGTGATACCAGCCCTGGTCAGACTCACGTATGGCCGTCAGGTTGGCCGACGCTTTGCCATAGTCCGGATGATGACTGACGAGGTGCAGGCGTCCATTGAATAGCTCGTTTGTCGAGGTTTCGTTCTCGTACCATGTGAAAATCTTCTTGTTCTGTTGAATAAGTGCAAATGGAATGCAAGTTTGCTTACCTTTTAAATGTCTATGTACAATTATAATTTGTATTGAATATGCCAAAAAAGAGAGTGCAGTGTGGCGTATACTTAATATGAGCCAAATTAATACGGATTTGTCTATAATTTGGATTTAATACTAACAATTTAGATTTGTATTTTATTCTTTTGAATGTTTAACCAGTCGGAAAGGCTACAGTCGAAGTCGACTTTGAGAGACCCTGTACTTATTCTTCAAAAAGGAAATAAAAGTATAAATCAATTTTAATAAGAATAATAACCTAAAGAAAAGTGTACCTCTTGTAGGTGTCGAACTCCAGAACCACAGCGCAAGAGTTCGACACTCGAACCTTTGCCCATAGTCGATTATCTGGCAATTTACCAGTTTCCTTGTATATTCGAAAATTTATTTGCTTCAAATCTCCGGTGTTTATTGTCCGATTACACATTGCAAGTAAACTAAACTTTATGTATGCCGAATTTGGAACTTGTATCTTTTAAATTACTAGTGTTATTTGTTTTTTTTTATTTTGGAGGCATAAAGGGATTGGCCAAATTCTAAAAGAAACTTGACCTTTGTGCAGACCTCAGGGATATTGTCACTAAATTTGGTTACTCTAGCTCTTATAGTCTGTGAGATCTAGGTGTACATACAGCCGGACGGACAGACAGACGAACATGGCTATATCGACTCGGCAGTCGATCAACAATATATATACTTTTTGGGGTCTGCCAGACTTCCTTAGACCTGTTACTTACATTTTTTTTTGACAAACCCAGTAAACCCTTATATTTATTTTATAGTAACGGGTCTTAAAAGGTTGCAGGTGGCGTATACTTAATATGAGCTCAATTTATGAATTAGTCTATGATTTGAATTTGATAGTAAAATTACAATTTGTATTCGCGCTAAGCGATAAATCATTCATAAGTCAAGCCCAGTTGGCAGACTCGAAATACGCACAAATGCAGTAAATAATTATACGCCCCGTCAGCCCTGGCAATGTAACATTTATACGACACACAGCTGTGTGGGTGTGCATGTGTGAGTGTGTGAGTGTGTGTATTTGTTTGCGTACATCCACAGACAAAGCCCACAAAGTTGTATCTCTGGGTATCTATACGCCCAATATAATTTGCGCAAACACCCGCTGTGATGTCCACACAGTCGATGTCTGTGTCTGTGTCTGTGTCTATGTCGATGTCACTGACGATGGCCGTGAAAGGGAGCCCCTCTCGAGCAATGGCAATAGAATCGAGGACGTTAACTGACCGTGTTTTGTTGGGTCCCTCCGCATGTCGCAACATTGTTGACAAATTAAAATGAGCTCACGTGGGGGCAGAAATGTCATAAGTTCGTCAACGCTGAACCGATTGACTGACGCTGAATACACGATTTATTATTATTTATCCTCACGATTGAGTAGTGTGCATCGCATTTGTGCAAAATCTTTTTTAATCGCTTCAGCTAAAAATGAATTTTCACTATCCAGAAATTATTTAATTTCCGTTTTATTGAAATCATTAATGTATTACTGGGTCTGCATCTGATTTGTTGAGCATCTTTTATAATTGCTACAGCACATGTTTTCACAACAAATGTGTTATTTTTACTCTTTTTTTAGAGTTGTCATTTATACAGCATTTTATTTACATAACATTTGAAATATTTCAGTTTTATGGGAATCATTTAGATATTATTTAAATCTTAGACTAAGTCTGCAAATCATTTGTGGGGAGTCTTTTATAATTAAATTTTATTTCTACTCTTTTGTTAGATTTTCTGTTTATTTGCCATCATTTAAATGTTTTTTTCTTCTTAGTTTTATTTAATTTATTCTGGTAATGTTTACTAAACTATTATTGTTTTAATTAATGTTGAATAGATATGCCAATATTTATTAAGCATATTTCATGGCTATAATACGTTTATAGACAGCTGGAAATTAATTGCGTGTATGCAAATAAAATCAGTTTACACAACGCTATGCAAATACTCGCAAAAGGCAGCGTGAAATTAAAATTATTAAAATTCTGCTTCACTGGCCCTGCGGTCGACATCCTTTATGTAATTGCCGTGACAATTAACGAGAGCTCAAAGTGATTTTTATTCAGTTGTGTACTCTGGTCAAATGTAAAGAAATTCCATCAAGAAATAGCATTTAATACCTTTTAAAATACTAATTGCTATAAATTGAGAGCGAGTTAAAAGGGATATCCCATACTTTATCTCGATTATCCTTTTATCTAGAGATCACAAAAAAAATTTATGAATTTATAATAATACAATTCAATGCAGAAGTTGCAAAAAATACACAAATTACTAAAATAAATGTTATGATACATTTGTTATTATTAATACCAAAAAAACATAAATAAATTTTATTGGTATCTTTGGTATTTTTGATATGTGCTTTAGCATTTTATTTATTTATTGAAACTTTCAATGTATACATTTGTATAATAAATATGGAAATATGGAATAATATGTATTGTCCTTTGTCTACTCATGTCTGTTAACATTTTACAGCGAATCTATACAATGATTTATAAATAAAAATTTAAGTTTAATTAATATTTTAAAATCATATTTATTTAGATAAACAAATTTGCTATTTATATTTATATTTTATAAATTATAATCGTTACTCTCCTTGCTGTAATCTCCTGGTCAATCATTTCCCTCAACAGCATTCTTATTTGTTATGCTTGTTTCATTTGCACACGCTCTTCTGACAGCCAACTCGTCAGCTAGTCAGCTAGTCAATTCGTCAGTTAGCCAACTTATCCGCTATCCCCTTTTGCTACTATTAGGCTGCTGCAGTATAAAAACCGCATGCTAGGGATTTGGTTGCATCCACGCGAGTGTTGGGTTATTGATAGCTGACGACCGCAGAAAGTGTCAACCCGTTTGCAATTTGATAGTTTTTAATTGTGTGCCACAAGTGTTGGTTGATCTATTGACATTATTTGTCGAGTGTTGCTTTAATTAAAATCGGCAAATAGTCATAGATGACAAGTCTGTTTGGCCGAGCAGCCATATGTGGCCTAGAAGAGCATCAATGTCATTGAGCATCGCCTGGTTTGTGACTGTGAGAAATGTTTTTCGTTGCATCATTTTTGTCAACTTAGAGACAGACAGGCAGACAGACAGAAAGACAGACAGGCAGACAGGGAAACCAAGTACACCCAAGTACACCCAACTGTGTGTCAACTGGCGTTGCCATCTGCTGCCTCGGTGTACATTTATCAACATTATCTAACAAATTACAAACGTAACTTGATTTATCCGGTAATTTTTTACCGCTCGCCCAGGCTACGTGCGCAAAATTCGCGACGGCCGTGAAAAGTAGTTTTTGATTGCACACACACATGAGTTTTGCATTTGCATAAATATATATAAATACATATATTTTGTTTTGCTTGCTTTCAAAGGAAACTGAAGAGTGTACGCAGAGTGGGTGTCAAAATATGAATAATCACACCAGCGTTGTCATCATCTTGTGTCCACTTAAGCCCTGTATAAACTAGTCTTCTGTCCCTGGTTTAATTAAGTTTTGTTCAAATACTTAAATCAAATAACTCTGTTAATCTGATATTTGCTAAACTGTGTCGCATAAAAAACACTGCGCAATTAAAGTGAATCTATCAAAATGACATCATGACCCGTTGACCGAGTGGACTTTTATGCATTAATACAATACAATAAAACAGACAGAAGTCTGAGCTGTGTGTGGTGTGGTATGTGTGTGTGTGTGTGTGTGTGTGTGTGTGTGTGTGTGTGTCAGAAGTGCCAGCAAATTAAGCAGCCAACCAAATAGTTAAAAACATTGGCGAGGCAGATAGCAGACATTCCCAGTCGGAATCGCAGCTCCCCATTCCTGATTTTGGGGCACTGGGCGTGTGAGCGTGTGGCGATGAATAGTAATTCACTTGATTTAAATACAAACGTGCGACGAGTGGGCGTTGGGCATTGGGCGAATTCCGCCAATGAATTTGCAATTGAATTTAATTGCATTACTCACAGTTGTCAACAAAATGCCAGCCATTCAATTCGATTCAATTCAATTGAAATTGATTTCAACTCTTTCCTTTTCGGTATTTTTTTCTTGTGTCCTCTTTGATGTCACACTTCAGATTCACACTTATCGGGCATTGCAATAATTTAAAGTGTTTGTGATACTGTAAAATCAGCGCAGCGCAGCGCGTTTAATGAAATTTAAAACACACGAACACGCCCTAAAAGCAGTAGGCGTTTGCATGTGGTCGTGTTTAATTAGTGGCCAGGGCCGGACCGAGCTCACCCAGCCCAACCCTTTCTCATAAAAACCATATGGCCGGAGCCCTTTTAATGAATGTGAGAGCCCCGTTGCTCTGTTGCACAGTTGCAACGTGTACTATGCCCCTGCTGCTGTTGTTGCAGCCACGGCAGTAACTGCAATTAAGGCTAACCAAGCGCATGGCATCCCACGTCTGTCAGTCGCGCACCAATGCATATATATATATATATATATATATATATATATATATATACGTGTAAGCTCGTATATATTCCCGATAAATTAATAATTTCGACAATTTCATTTAAAGGTGCGTGTGTGAAGTGGCGTGTGTCACAGAACCGCATCAAAATAGATTATATAAGTAAACAAACTATATGTACATATATATAGTGTCAAAAAAAAAATGTATGTGATTTGATAAGATCAAACTGCAAAAATATCAAATCAACAAGGAATCACAACAATTTTAAATGTCAGAAATAGTTTACTTAGTATGTAAGTAAAGTAAATCATTTGAGTTTACATATAAATATATATATCAATATATATATAATTGTAAATGTCAGACATAGATAAAGGTAATCACAACTTCAGCTTTCTTACTTTGTTTCTATTTAGTTTTTATTATTTTCTTTGCCTTTACACTTGATAATAACACAACTTAGCAATAAAACCAGTCGGAAAGAGAGACTATGAGAGTAAAGGGTCCTCAAAATGGAAATAATAGTAGAAATAAATTTTAAAAAGAATAATATCCCAAAAAAAAAGTGTTCCTTTGGTAGGTGTCGAACTCCAGAACTATACCGCTAGAGTTCGACACTCTAACCATTTTCTTGCCCCAAGTTGCTGCCTCCAACCATTGTATATTCAAATCTCCTTTGTTTAGTGTCCGATTCCGATGCAATTTGCAGTACACATTGCTATTAAAGTAGACTTAATGTATCCCGAATTTGGAACTTGTATCTTTGAAATTACTCGTGTTTTTCCGAGGGGGCGTGGCAAAAGTCTCTGCATCCAGGCTTACATAGAACAGGACAGACGGACATGGCTATATCGACTCGACTGTTGATTCTGAGCAAGAATATATACTTTATGGGGTCTGTCAGACTTCCTTAGACCTGTTACGCACATTTTTTTTCTTTTGATAAACGTAATAGGCCCTTATACTTTTTAAAAGTAAATGGTCTAAAAATACTAGTTGCCATGATTGCTTGTTGAATTAAAAGCTTTAAAATTTACGATCTCTGAGATAAACTTGTTAGTATGCTGTAGCTTTCATCAGTGTAAACTGGCTACACGTGGCGTATGCGTAATGTTCGGCTTGCAGTAAATGCGCTTGACTTACATCTTTGCTCCAGTGGACAACGTACGGTATGGGGGAATCATATGGGAAATCTATATAACAATTGAAGACAACATGCGAACCGACTTTGGCCTCCAGATTTGTTTGTTTACGATGATCGCGGGCACATGCCACACAGGATATATTCATTAAGAGTGCGAGCAGCAGTAGCAGCAGCTGTGCCACAATACCCTTTCCCCCATCTCTCCCCATGACTTTGGCAGTTGTAGTAAGATGGCAGCTCTTGCCGTGATTCTCTTCTTCTTGCTGCTGTTCGTGTATTCTTTTGCGTGACTTTGGCATTTTGTTGGAAATAAATGGATATAAAAAGGTTCCTTAGACTAGACGTATACACACACTCTGCACTTATTCTCACTCACACACACTTAGGGTACATAAACCCCAGTTATTGGATGCATGGCACTCTTTTATATATATTATTACTTCCGCATTGTTTTCGTGAATTAAAATAAAATCAAATCGCAATTTAAAACCAGGTCAATTGTGCCGCACTTCGGATCTCGTTTCTTTTCTTTATATAAACAGAATGCTATGATACGACTGTCAGTTATGCCAACTTGTACTCGTAATTTAATCCACGCTTCTATAATTTGCGCAATAGAACCGAGAGACCGAGTACAATGGCAAATGGGGTCGCGCTCTCGTGAACTGCACACGACGACTGCAGAATCGCTACTAAAAAATGCCCCTAAAAAACATGCGATCAAGAGGCAGAACGCTTTCCGTGTTTATCAACGATGATTCTGTCTAGAACAGAACTATACACATACATCTGAGCATATACATGATCAAGGGCGTAGGCATGAGGGGCATTCGTGGTTTTACATTTTTGTTAACTTCCGCAATCAGTCCAGAGTTAATTTTTGAAAACATTTAATACCAAAATCAAATTTCGAGCTATGATCTTTTATTGCCTGAAAGAAAGAAAGGGAAGGGTATGCGCCATACAGAATAGAGTTGTTCATCGTGGTTTAACTGAAAGATTGAGTTCAATTGTTGATGAACGAACTAATTTTTCACAGTCCACGCTAGTGACGTAAGTAGACCCCAAAAACTCACATGTATAGTATAGAATAGTTTATATATATTAAAATGAATATTGTTCATCACAAAATTTGATATCACTAATTTTGGGGCGTGAATATGCTTTCGTCACTAGACTTCTACCTCGTGTAAAGGGTAGTCAATATAGTTCAGTAGTTCAGTGCCTTGTTCATTCAATGGCTCTAGTCCCATTATAGTATGATCAATAACATACAGAATAAATACAGTCGCTAGAAATATTAAAATTTTTCAAAGGAAAGCTAACATAAAATCCATTAGAGAGATTTGAATAACAACCGTACAAAATGTCAGTTACATATTAGGAAATCTCTGGTTTCTCTATCAGAGATTTCATATTTTCGGAGTGACAAAAATCGGTTATAAATTTATAATAAATGTTAATAACATTATATATGATTTTATCACCCCTCTAAGCTAAAGCTAACTACGTCCTAGTACATGTTTAGCTATATATAAAAGCATTAGATGCTGGACGCTCAATGTCGAGCATTTTACGATTACGAGCACGGCTTCAGCTGATTGTGGAGACCTTAGCACACTCCACTTTCACATGTCTTAGCTCTGCTCAATTTGACATTTGACATACGCCCACAAATCGCAGGGGATTGTGTCTGGCAATTTGAAATTTGCTCACAATTCACTTTCATCGACGTTTATTCACTTTAATAATTGGGAGACATCTACTATTATTGTCATTGCATCTTCGTAAGTTTTATTCGCTTAATTACTCAGACGGACGTTGCGCAGGCGTATGGGTTAAACGAATTACTCATAGTACTCGGTATATTCGGTATACTCGTATTTGAGTGTGTGAAAAGCTATGATGGCTAATTGAGTGAGTGTATCATTCAATATGCAGTTTTATTCTTCCGGGTCACGGGGTTACAGCTGGTTACATCGCCCAATGAAAAGCCATTTCGATGGTTGCTTTATTTGATCAATTTCAAATTGTTTTTGTTTTTTTATTTTTTGTAATTTTATTTGTTTAAAAATTTTGTTCATTTTGCTAATTTCATTTTATAATTGTGTCTTGTGTTAATTACAATATATTTCGTTCTAAACTGATTTTTTTGTTGTTTTATATATGCTGAAATGCTGGGGAACATTTATTGTTGGAATGGAAAGTTGTGGAAATCAAGCGAAAGTCTTGAAGAAGGTGCAAAGGGAAGTAAGGAAGATAGTTGGGAAGGAAGTAGGGAAAGATATAATTTACTTTTTTTTTTGGTATTGATAGTTGTGCTTAGGATTGCATTTTCTCTATCGTTTCTGTTTCTATTCTGTTTTGAGTCGAAATGTTGAAATGTTGACTGGCGCACCTTGTCCAAAAATCAAAGTGGCAGACTAAAGCGTTAGATTTACTTACGAGTAAATTAATTTGTAATTTATTTCTTTTACTTAATGTACATGCCATTTAATTCAATAGTTATAGTAATTTATGTTCATATAAATAATTGTATGTATATACTATATATATATAGATATATATATATATGTATATATATAATTATATATGCTTTTAAAGTCCTTCACTTAACGTGTGTGTATTGTGTGTTGTATGTTGTATGTTGCACTATTTCTCCCTTCGCCTCATCTTCCAATGAATTTCTCAATTAAAATTTAATAAGTACATTAATACGCATACTGTAATTGGTTGTTTTTTGTTTTTAAGTTTCTTTTTTTTATATTTTGCTTAATTGGATTTTCGTTAATGCTCAATTAATTAATTAATTGCGTTCTAGTTAACATTGTGTGTGTGTGTGTGTGTTGGAATATGTGTATCTGTGTGTGTGTGTGTTTTCTACTCAATACAAAAATCAACTTTCCTTAATATTCTCGGTAAGCATTTACAATTAATCGAACTCTATCAGCGTTACATTCAAATATACGTTCATTCCATTCAATTGTGATTTCTGTCTGATCAAATGAGAAACCATTTCGAGAAACTTTCTTTCTTCTGGAATAAAATACAAATTGAAATTATACTGGAATACAAAAGAGGCTAAACAAGTTATTGAGATCATTTGTGTAAGGTTTTGAAGATTTTCGTATTTAGTTTAAATTTGATCTTTTTCTTTTTTTGCTGCTCAACGATTTGCTTAAACTTTTATTTAATTTTTTTTAGTATATCATTATCATTATTATCATTATATATTTTTTGATGTAATTTACATACGTTATACACACGGTAATCGTCGTCCTCATGCATCTCGCGCTCTGGCAGTGTTTTGGCGTCAAGTTGTGTCAAACCATTCCGTACAATTTTGTTGTTCAGACAAGTTTATCATTAACAAGTATAATATATACTATACTTAATAACTGAAACTGAAATTCATCAAACGTCTCTCTCTCTCTCTCTCATAAGAATAACTGAAACAATTGGGTTTCGGATCGAATATATAGAGGAGAAGATCAAAGACTAACTATATATTATGCCACAATTGAAATTGCATATAGTTAAATCTGATACGGCATAGATATTGCCGTTAAATCCTTCATTCATCAAATTGAAATCACCCCCAACCATGTAGCCATGTAATCTCTATTTCCGTTTCCGTTACCGTTTCTGTCTCCATTTGCTGTTTTCGTTTTTCGTTTTTAGTTTCAATTAGTATTATAAGTTTAATAAATGTCAATTAGCACTAACGCAATTTTTAACCGACTTACTCAATTGTCTTGTGTCTTGTTTTGTTTTCTTTTTGCTTTTTGCTTTTTGCTGTTGTGTTGAGCGTGTTTTGTTAGTAAGAGGTTTCCTATACTCGGTACTGGAAAAAGTAGTTAGGTTTTCTCAATAAATGTACATATCATTGGAGTTAATTAACTGTGATTTGTGTGTAGCTCAACAGTAGACATATGTATGTATGTATGCAGCAGTTATATTTCACGTAATTATTCTGTTTTTGTGTTAATTTAATTTCTCTTCGTTTTTAGCATTTGCATTTAAATAATTTAATTTGAAACAATTTGTCTATATTTAGTTTTACTCAGTTTTTATCGCTTTTATTTCAACACTTCGTTTGTTTATTTTTTATTTTTGTTTTTTATCAAGTTTAACAACTAAAGACTTATTTTCTATATCTTGCATATCTTTTTCATTAATTAATTTACGTTTGTGTTAATGTAACATAATGTGTACGCGTTTACGTTTGTGGATTTGTTTTTAATTGATGTTTAACATATCAATCTGTTTCGGTTTTTATACCTATGTTTTAAATATATATCTAATATATAATTTTATAAATAATAATAATAATCATTTTGCATACACGTACTGTGTGTCAAATATCAATTACATAATATATTGAGTTTTTTTTTTGTAAGTAATATGTTCTCATAATTGCTATAGTTTTTTGTTTGTTTTAAATATTATGCTTAAACTTTGCTTTGCTTGCGTGTGCCTTCTTATATTGTTTACCGATTAATGCATTCATTTTTATTATATTTACAAAAATTATCTTCTTGGTTGGTGTCCTTTTTTTTGTTTTGTTGTCCTCTAGCGTAAATAAACCACAATTAATTGTTTTTGGTGGTGGCCTAAATGGCTGCACATACTCTAACTGGTTCTATGCTATGGGCCAGCGCTGTGTTATTGTGTTGTCTCTGCAGTGAGATTGATATCATCTAATTTTATATGGTTTATGCGGTTGACTTTGATTACACTTTGGAGCTGGTGCCGAATGCGCATACGGCTTTCTGTACTGTTTTCAGTATGTATCACATACTCGAATTAGATTGCATCTAACAGGTTCTATGCTATGGGCCAGCGCTGTGTTATTGTGGTGCCTGCACTGAGATTGATATCATCTAATCATATGTTTAATGCGGTCGACTATAATTGCACTTTAGAGCTGCTGCCGCATTCCCATACTGCTTTCTGTACTGTTTTCTGTGCACTTATACTGCCGTATATGCTTACTTTGCGGTCGCGGTTCAGCACACGCTCTCGATTTCTGGGCCGCCTGCTCGCTGCATTGCCTGACGCTTCCGATATGCATAGAACTCTTCCCGCATGGCCTGCAGTCGCGCCTCGACGTTGTCATAACGGGGCAGGCTGCGCAGCTTGCGGGCAGCAGAGGAGGCATGCAACAAGCTACCGCTCAGCGGTCCCAGTGTGTTATGTGCATGCTGATGATAGGGATGCTGATGATGCTGATGCGGATGAAGATGATGATGATGATGCTGTGTGTCTATGTGTAGGTTGAGATCGTCACGTAGCAGACCGACGCCTGTTGGTGTTGACGCACTAGGCGTAGGAGTGGCAGGATCGAATTCATAGTGGCCATCGACGCTGCCCACATCCACGGGGCAGGAGGATTTGGGCAGATTGCTGTCCGTGGCTGCATTCAGTCTTGAGATCATTTCCAGCCAGTGTGCCATGGTGTAAGGTGGCGTGGGCGGACTGGGCTGCAGATAGGAGTAGTGATAAGGCTGTTGTTGCAACTGCCCCGTCACCAGAGTTTGCGCCTGTGCCTGTTGATTGCCCGACGCTGCGCCGAAGTAAGCCGAATGCTTGGGCGGCGATGGGGGAGCTCTGTAGGGCGGCAATAATCGCCACTCGCTGGTGCTGCCCGGATGATTGGATGTGTTCTTCGAGCCAAAGCCACTTGAACTCGAACGCGACTCGGGCGAGGCCTCCAGGCCGACTGTGCCACGCAGCGACAGATTTAAATCGGGCAGCGGCGAGAGAAGCTCGTGCTGCTGGCGACTGAAGAGGCGAGAGTAATGGCGGGGATACCAGCGAGTGCGCGGGCGATAGCTGTGATAGGGCAGCTGCGTCTGATAGTAATTACGCCAGGAGGGCGGCGACGGCAGCTGCAGCGGCACAAAGTGATCCTCCAGCGGAAGTTGTGGCTGCTGACGACGCGTCTCCTCCTGAATGGTGCGCAGCGACGGCAATTCCTGCGAGTGATAACGATAACGACTCAGATTCCCCGTGCCACTGTGGTGTGATGTGGGCAGTGAACGCTCCGCTGAATTGGGATACACCGTACTGAGATCACTAAAGTGCGTGGGATAGGATGACAACAACAGTGGATGCTGCTGATGTCCCGGTGTGCTTGCTGGCGAGCTGGAGAAGATGCGAGAGACACGAGAGGGCGTGTAGAGCTGCGGCGACAACAGCTGCTGTCCGATAACGCTGCCCCCGCTGATTGTGTTGATGTGCAACGGAGCACTGTTTGCTGCAGTGTTGTGCTGCCAGTTTCTGTATATGTTGTGCGGACGAAGCACGTTTTGATACCGCGCACCGGTTACAGCAGCCTCATCGAAGTGTTGTTGCTTGACAGCTGTTGCGCCGCCAATTTTGAGCAGACCCCCCAAACCCTGCAGGAACCCTCTAGCGGAATCTGCTGCCGACTGTAGACTGACCTGGCTGGAAGATGCGACCAGCGGTCGCCGCCAAGAGGCACGCGCTGTGATGAAATTACGGCGCGAAAGGAAACCGCCGTCGTCGCTGGATGATTTCTGTGATACGTTGCTGTTGCGACGCTCAAAGAGAGCTCCGTCCACCACGTCAATGCTGTTCTCCAGCGTCTGGTCGTAGCCAAGTCTATTGCCGTCGTGGGCGGAGCGACGCTTGCCGTCGGCAGCCTCGCAGTCTTCGGGCAGATTGGGGGAGCTGTAGATGGAGTGACAGTTGGTGCAGCGATCGGGTGGCCAAATCCAGTGCAATATGGCGATAAGTATGGCAGTTAGACTTGATATTCGGGTTTGTTTGTACCTGTCATGACAGCGAATTAAAGTGTAAGTTATTAAATTACAATTCTTTTAACATATATAATATGAAATATAAAATATTTGTTGTTTTTTATCAAAGCATTTCAAATATAATTGTCTTTTGTAAGATAAATATAATAATTATGAAATAATAATTAAATTTTCATATTAACTTTAAATTACAGCATAACTCTCATTAGACCTTTTACTGTAAAAAAGTATATATAAAGCGCAATGGTCAGAGTGTTGAACTCTTGCGATGTGGTTCTGGAGTTCGACACCTACCAGAGGCATACTTTTTTTAGGTTATTATTCTTTTTAAAATTCATTTATTATTTACAAATTTATTTAGGTTTATACAATAATTAATAAAAGGTATTTTTACATTTGATAAAATACATTGAATGTACCAAAAATATTCAGAAATGTTTATAAGTATTTTTGGTATTTCTCTTCTTTTTAAAAGATCTCTGAATATAAGAGTTATGCTACGATATTTAAGTTTAATTTAAATGTAAAGAATTAGTTTATAATTCTTTTAATTCAGATCAAAAATAAGTCTTAAAATTTTATCCTAATTTCAGGATACTCTTATCATTGGAAACAACTCAAAAACTTAAGAAATGCGTATAACCTGGCAATAACTGAACAAAAGAAAGAAAAATAGTTAAAATTTAACTGAAGATTATATTGATTTTAGTATAGAAAGTTTGCTTACGATTTTGATTATGACAGGATGGACCTGGAACTATAAAAACGCTTTCATAATCACGATAATGTTCAGTATTGCTATGTTTAGAAATAGCAGTAGAAGTAGTAGTAGTAGTAGTAGTAGTAGTAGTAGGTGCATGACGTATACCAATCAATGTGTTTGAGTGGGCGGATGAATGGGCATAAGAGACAGTTGGGAAATTTAGATAAATTTAATTGTCAGGTCGCTTAATTAGGAAAATTCGTTCCTAGTAAAATAATACTACAATTCAGGCAGTTTGACGACGATGGGGGATACTTACTTTTTTAAAGGCACTTGACCAGAGGAAATTGAGCCCGTACTGCGATTGTGCAAATGATGATTATTGGCTGCAATGTTACGAGCGTCCGTTATCCTGCAAGCTACCATGTTGAACTCTGTAAACGTATAATTTCTACAATTAATTTGGCGTGCAGCGTGAGCCATCCTATCCGATAAATAAAATACATATAGCAGCTAGCAAGCACACACTATATAAACGGGTATGTGCATGTACATACGAGTATGACACACACATATCCACTACCATTTACACATTAGCTGTCCCCATATATATATAAGTATATAAGGCGTATATATATGGCAAATACGAGTACTCTCTACCATTGTTATGAGACAGCTTTGAACTAGCACAAACTGGCATAACGCGACCCAAGCAGAAAGTCAGTCGATTACGATTATAAACCAAATAAGTAGAACTTATGTACGACGGTCATTGGCACCCAAACTACATACACTACACAGAGCGAAAGAATCAAGTATATCGTTCTAAAATTGATCATTTTAATTAAAAACTATAGAAATTATACTGTTCAATATATAGTCTTATTATTGCAGTGTTAAATAGATTAGGATTTAAGCAAAAAATGTTGACTTAAAATATGTAAAGAACTTGTTCTGTCAGTATTTGCTGTGATTGAATCTGATTTGCAAACTTATATAAAGTATATTCTAACTCATTTCTAGTAAATCTGGAGTATTTTTCGCATATACAAAGATTATTTGTATAAGCGTAAAGAATTTGTCGAGTCGATATAGCCATGTCCGTCTGTCCGTCCGTCGGCCTGTCCGTCCGTCGGTCCTACTATATGAACACCTAGATCTCAGAGACTATAAGAGCTAGAATAACCAAATTTGGTGACAATACTCCTAAGGCCTCCACAAAGGTCACGTTTTTTTTAAGAATTTTGCCACGCCACCTTCCGCTTCCAAAAATAGGAAATATTCGAATAACTCGAGTAATTTAAAAGATACAAGTTACAATTCTAATTGCGATGTGTACTGAAAATTTCATGGCAATCGGATAATAAACACCGGAGATTTGAAGCAAATAAATATTTGAATATTTAAAGGTTGGAGGCAGCAACTTGAGGCAAGGAAACTGTTTATTTGCCAAGTAATCTACTATGGATGCATTAGCGCAAGTGTCGAGCTCTTGCGGTGTGAATATGGAGTTCGACACCTTTTAAAGGCACACATTTTTTATGTTATTATTCATTTTGAAAGTTATTTATTATTTACAAATTTATTTAGGTTTATACTATTATTTCCTTTTTGAAAAATAAGTCAAGAGTCTCTCATAGTCGACTTTAACTTTAGCCTCTATGACTGGTTTTCTCTCTGTGTATGAGTACATTTATGTGCACTCGTATGTACTACTGCAGGACATGGAACACGGACGTTATGCCAATTTGCATGCTAGCCAGAGCATCATCATTGACAACTCCAACAACTCGAGGAACAGAAACAACAACCAAATTATCGTTGTTATTAGCGTAGCCATTGCTGTTGTTGTCGATGTCATTGCCATTGTAGTTGTGTTAACATTGTTAAAAATTTAGCAGTTTACTAGATAATTACTAAAAGTACAAAGTACAGAATACAAAATACAGGCAATACAGCCACACACCATTTAGGCTATAACTATGCTAAACTATGCTATGCAATTGTTAGTTTTATTTGTAGTATTAGTTTAATTTAGTTAATTAGGGTTGCAATTACATATGTATATAAGTTGTACAAGAGGTAACCAATTAAAAGTAGCTAGACAAACAAATTTAGCTGGCAGGTAAGGGTTAAAGAGGAAGTACTTCAGCACTTGGCATTCGAGGAGAACTATATATTTGAATGTGAAATCATCATCATCATCATCATCTCTTTCCCTTAGTACACACACACAATAGTAGTTGACACATATATACGACTATACGAGTATACATCATCTGTATAAACGCATAGCATGTGCTCTTCGCAGTATTTTATTTAGGATCGGGCTTCGAAATGTTGAAAAAAAAGCAATGACACATGAAATGGCTTTTGAATGGTCAGTTTGAAAATTGTGCCAACGATAAAAGTAATAAAGTGAACGAGAACTGAAAAGTCAAATGCAAATCGAAACCAAAATAGAGCTGATTATGGTCGACTTAAAAACAAACATTAAAACAAAATTGATGACGAAAGGAATGCTGGCAAGTTGCTGGCCAAAATCTCTGACCAACAACTGTGTGTGTGTGGATGGAAAACAAAATGTGAAAAGTAGTTTAGATAAACAACGAGTGTTAAGTGTAAAAGTTTTGGCTGAGTTTTTTTTTTTTTGATATTCGATTTAAGTATCGAGTAATTATGAAGACCGTGAAATGACTTTTTGCCGCTTTTGTGAGTGCTTGAGAAATTTTAAAGAAAGTGTGCTTAGTACGCTTGAGAGTATGGAATGTATTACGAGTAAATTCACTGAGAACGATAGATTCGCATGCGTTCGATTCATGAACCTGTTGTTAAACTGTTGATTATGAAATGTCAGTGTGATACTAAGTTATGTGTATAGTTGGTATGTGTGTGTTGGTTAAGAGGAACTTGATACTTGGTACATGGTACATGGGCAGTTGTCGTCTGAAAATAACCTTTTAGTTGTTTTGGTACAGTTCGAATCTGTTGCACACACGACATCGATTTATTATGATTTTTAAAAAACTTACCCAGTTGCTTTGCTTTTTGACGTTGCAGGGGGCATAGTTGGGTAGCTTTTCATTATTATTATTAAGTAAGTATTATTGATGGCTTCGTTCTCAGTGGAAGTGGAAGAGTATAAAAGGGGATTATGCAATCCCCTTGCAAGTTGCATACACAAACGAGATATTGCTAATATATATTTTCAGTATGTCAATTCATTAAATTGACCCAAAATCTCACAATTTGCGTATACAATTGCAGGAAGGGCATTTCTCAACTACTTTTTGTGGCGCGATCATTTTATGCTTAGAATAAGCCATTTTGATTGACTTAAGATGCGGTTTTACGGTTTTTATGGACTTCGATTGTGGGCCTTATTTTACCAACTTTGTGCGTGAATTGTTTACAAAAAACGTCTGCCCAGTATTGTGTTCTATATATATATATATATATTGTCAAATTTATATATATTATATATATAGAGATTTCGAATTGATTGATTCTCTTGCTAAAAACACCTTTATCCAACATGAACTCGGCCCTGGGCAGAAACAACGACGATTTGGCTGAGAACATGCTTAATGCAATTTAAATGAGATAAAGGTGTTTGGTTCTTTGTCTGGTTTTGATATTGTTTGAGGTTTTTTTCTGTTACGTTAATCATCAGCAGCTATCTGTATGTGTATATAGAGCTCTTTACTAAATAAAAGAAATAACTAAAAATAAATTATAATAATTTAAATTGTATATTTCATTGTTTATACGCTACATTGATTTTGCAATGCACAATTATCTTTTTTGTTGTTGTTTGTGTCGTGTAACTGTGTATGTAGGTTTTACAAATTATACACAAATAATTCATTTAAAAACAACGCATCATTAATTAAAAATGAATTTACAGCAAATGCAGTGAAATAAAACATAAAAAACTTGAAAATTTGAAAACAAAAGGCAGACAACTTTCACATTAAAGTCCCCGACATTTTAAATTTCCGTTTAAATTTTAAACCACTTCAGCATCAGCTCTTATTGTTGCAGGTAGCATGTTGCACTTCTTTACGTTTAACTAATATTTGCAACAACTATTTGTATATATATTTGTACATGCTTTAGAATTGGAAGTCAACCAAATCATGGAATCATAACAGAATGCACTGGAAGGGGGTTTAGTCTGATTATTATTAATTAAATCTCAATTTCTCTATTTGAAAACAATAAATAACAAACTCAAAGAAGTGTGTATATGAATTTCAACTTAAGAACGTAAAAATTAGAAGGCGTAATATGACTAATTTATAACCGAAATTTAAATTTGAATAATTTGTTAATTATTGCCTCGAATAGCATGTCAATTCAACAGGGACGGACGGGGTTAAATGTAATAAATTAATTCAAATTAAATGTAATAAGAAGTTACAAAATTATAAGATACCAAATCAAGGTAGTTGTATATACAGAAATATTTTAAAATACAAAAAATAATTTGACTTGCACAACTACAACGTAAAAATGTAAAAACTATTCGTCAGGCATAATTTGGTTAATTTTTGGTATCAAATGCCTTTTGATTTTAGTAAACAAACAATTTTAAATACGAGTATTTATGTATATACTATATTAAATTCAATATCAATTTCAATTTCAATTTCAATGCATTGTTGTTGTCGAAATAGCCAATGAGAGGTGTAAGCCGAGAAACTAAACAAACAATGACTTCAAGTACAAATCGTTCGTTGAAGTATTGAAACAAAGTACACATTTAATTAACATTGTATTGCCTTAAACATTCAGTTCGATTATTAAATATATGCGCAAACATAAAAGGCCACTTCTTGGCCCAAAAGCAGAACGAAAATTACGAGTATTAACTACAAGTTAATTGAAAATTGGGAAATTATATGGCCTTGGCCGCAGAATGGTTATTGCCAATATTTCGGAGCGTTTCTTGTTGCCACGTTGCGGGCACAAATCGAAAGTAATAGTAGTAGTAGTAGCAGTTGTAGAAGTTAGTAGTTAGTAGTGAGTAGTGAGTTGTAAAGCAGTTAGTTACATTAGTTTGTTAGTTAGCTGAGGCAAAATTGCCAAAAAGTGTCACAATCATCGTCATCGTCAACAACAACAAATATTGTTATTTGTGATTTGTACTATATGTTATTTGTTATTTTCATCATCATCATCATCATTGTCATTAAAAACCATTTCAAGTGTGTGTACAGCTTTTCGCCTCAGTGTTACCTTTTTCCTGTTTTCGTCGTTTACGTTTATTGCAAATTTTTACGGCACAAACCGATAAAATGATCGCAACAATAAAAAACAGGATGCCCCCAACGACGCCGGCTGTTATAGCTTTATGTTTGACACGCGCCGGTACAGGGAATTTCACCTCATCACTGGACTCGTACGATTTCTCCGAGTTGGCCAGTACACGGAAATAGTAGGTACGTCCGCCCACCAAGTTCTTAACCAAATACTGTGTCTCCTCGGGCCGTATCTGGCCACGATTCAGTGTCTTCCATTCCGCATCCGTGCGATATTTAATGGTATAGAACTTGACGATATGTGCCCGCTCCAACGGTGACTGCCAGGTGATGAGAAAGCCATTCGAGATTTCCGTCACGGACACATTACGCGGAGGTCCGGGCTTGGGGCCTGCCAAACAGAACCAAAATACATTAGCACACAGAATTAAATTAAATGTAATTGTAAATAGTAAAAAGTTAAGCTAAATTCAATTGAAGACTTTTATTATATATGGCAATAATTTATTGCTTTCCTTTTTTATAGCCTGTGGGGGTATATTAAGAATGGCCGACCCCATAAAGTATCTATATTCCTGATCAGCATCAATAGTCGAGTTGATATAGCCATGTCCGTCTATTCGTCGGTCTGTTCGTCTCTTCATATGAACGTATTTTTAAGGTGAATACCCCCTTCTACCAGAAATTGAAAAAACTAATAAGAGAATTACATAGGGAGTGAATTTGAGCGGGTTCCTGTGGAGCCACAGGGTATAATACAGTCGGCATCCAGACTGTTCGGCTTCTTTAATTTAAAAGCTGATTTTCTAAATTTCTACCAACCCGCAGTTACCTACTTATACATCAAGTGACGTATTTGATTTCTGTTAACCATAAAAGCATCATAAACATTTCATTTGATCTCCTTTTTGTGGCTTGGAGTGTGTCACAAAAATATACACGCTTTCTAATTAACATTTTCATATGTACATATTTAATGTATGTATTTGTGTGTTTATATATTTGAATAATTATCCTTATTCTCTTTATAGGCAATATTTCTGCATTTCATTTGGGAGTTGGTCCTATCGGAATTAAAAGTGTTTTTTTTTTCAAAATCAGTAAGATAATTTAAAATATTTATTTGAGTTACTTATACTCACTCAAAATTCATTTATGTATTTGGCGTTTTACGGAGTTATAAGTGCTAATGTCTAACATGAATATAAATTAAAATAGCTTCAAGAATTATTTGTATGTATGACATAAAAATTCACCCTTACGATTGCTGACAATTTCCCAACGGCGCTGTTTAAAATGTCGATGATGTTGAACAACATGAAATGGTGTCTGAGGATATTAGAATTCACACTTTGTGGGGTCAAAAGGCAAAAACGGTAACAAAAGACCCGGGAACAGAGGCAATAAGTGCAAGCCATTTATTTAACCGGTGTTGCTAGCTGGCTAGCAAAAAAAAAACGTTAGTGAAAAATGCCACGCTTATTATTTATGCATGTATGTTAATTAGAAATGCTTTTAAAGAGCACTCAAGAGATTTGAAAGCGCATATATCAAAAGTTGATTATGCGCAATGCGGTGGCTGCAGAAAATGAGCAAAGAGTTTTTCCCCCACCTTCTTTCCTTTTCTTGGTCTGGGGTATCATGAAAAATACCCACAGATTTGACATAATATAAACGAGACAAGTGACAAACATATAAAAAAAGGAGAACAGCAAAAAAGAAAACCTGGAAAAGTGCCACGCCATAGGCCAGAGGCGAAATGAGATGGGTTGACTGGGGAAACTGTAAAAATGTCAAGGGTAGACAGGCGGACACATGCTCGTACACACAGGCATTCTACACAGCGAGAAATAACCGTGCGATTGTTAAAAACCCCAATTGATATACTTAAAATGAGCATGTAAATTTTTGTACAATTTCAGTCGGTTTTTCACAGCGATTACTCACAGAAGAAATTCATTAGACTTTGTAAATCTTAAATTATTGTATACAAATTTGAAACATGCTGGTCCAATATTTTATCATGTTAAAATCCTACTTATATCAAATAATAAGAAAGGTCAAAATTAGGCAACTGACTCTTTGCAATTACTATGGTGGTGTTAGTTGAGACGCACTCCCAAATTTTGCATTAGCGCCGGTTAATTTCCCGATGCAGGCAAATAAAATTATTACATTTTAAAATTTTCTATTCGATACGAATATTTCTTGAGAAATTATTGGTGCGAACATGAATGAATTATGTATGTATAACTTTCTGTAACTGGAAGCTTTTACACATACATATGCATACATGCTCGGTCACAAACTAATAGTTACAATATCACTGGTCAAATTTTAAGAACCTTATTCAACAATTTACCAACTATTAAATTAATTTTATTATTTTTTTAAACTCCTTCTGACAAAGTAACACAAACTTTTTTTATAGTAGTAAAATACAGTTTTGATTGTTATGAAATTTGATATCAGTAATTTTGGGGCGTGAATATGCTTTTGTCACTAGACTTCTACCTCGTGTAGAGGTTTTTGTTGGGGGGATAATATAGACATGTAATTTTAATCAAGTTTGAAATGTAGCGACTGGGTTTTTTCACTCTGTGTACCCACCAGGGGTAAGTAAATGTTATTTATGGCTGCAGCAAGTTGAAACCGGCATCAGCATCAGAAGCTTATCCGGCATGAGCGTCCCACAAAGTGTGGGTGAGTTAGAGGCAGTAAATCTGCAGTCTGCAAGGAAATACTCGTAAAAGGCATTACTTAAGCGCATTAAAAGGTACGCACACACACGCACATTCGCACATCCGCTCACACACACTCAGAGAGACTGTGCGACTTGCAACAGCCGTAAAATGTCATTGTAAACAATGCATGAGCACAATGTGTGCGCACTTTGCCCTCACGGATAGCTAAGAGCTTTGAACTGGTAGCAGGAATCTGCAACTGGGAGACGGGAGATGGCCATGATGTGAGAATTCAAAGGCAAATGGCTATAGCTGTGGCAGTTGCAGCTCTTGGTGGCAGCAACGCCAATACAATAAGTAAACAAACGAGCAACAATGCCCGAGAAATTTCAAATGTAATTGCTTTTTTCAAGTCTCTGACGCCGACTTCGACCATTGGCAAGTGTCATCGGAGTAATGGATATACGTGTATGTTAGTTATACTTAGGATCGTAGCTTTAACTGAAAAAACAGTGGAAAAAAACAGTGGATATTTTAAATAAATTGATAATAATACGAGTACCTTTCAATCTCAACTTGGGTGGCGAATAAACTATCATGCCTCTCGAATCGGTATGAAAGTAAATGTCAAAATAGGCTAAAAGGTCTGCAAATAAAACAGAGAACAAACATATTGCAACAAAACAAACAAAATACCAAAAAGAAAAATGCAAATCATAGTAAATGCCATTGCCAAAAATAAATTAATGCTGTGCGCACACAAAAAGTTTGAAAATTGAGTGCAGGTTTGGAAATAAAAGAGTGCAATGCCCAGCAAACCAAAAACAGAAGAGTTTTCTACATAAAAAGTATTATATATAATACATATAGGAGCTACTACAACATAAACGAGAAAATAACAAATTAAGTACAATAAATAACGCCAAGTTATACGTATAGGGATGGATCATCGTCGGGTAGCCCACTGAAAAACTAACTCACATGAAATAATCGATTAATTTGATTACCTTGTGATAGCAGGTGAAATATTTACTATATAGCATATGTCATATATGTATAACATATGCCTTATGAGCTATAAGTAGTATTTTTAACGCAAAATATTACGTATACGTATTGTTGTTATTATTATTATTGTGCGAATAATGTTGGCAACAGAATACGTGTGAGTTTGTGTGTGTTGATGAACGGGACACGGACCAAACAACAGCAAAAAGCTGGTGCTCTGCAATTATGACAGTGAAATGCATTGAATATTCATAAATTCGCATCTGCAGAAATACGAGTGTGCGTGTGTGTGTGTGTGTGTGTGCGTGTGTATATGTTTTAAACGTAATCAGCCTTGACATGCATTTCCTGCTGTACTTGTTGTTGTTTTTGCTTCCTTGCTTTGTTGTTTCTCTTTTATACCCTGTGCCCATTAAAAATTGACAAAAGGCGTATATAGACTTTGTGTAAATGTATGTAACAATAGCCGAGTCTATTGAAACCTGTTCGCCTGCCTGTCCATCTGTCCGTCTGTCTGTTTATCGGTCTGTCCATCTGTCTGTCTGTCCATCTGTCTGTCCGTCTGTCTGTCCGCCTGACCGTCTTTCTGTCCATCTGTCTGTCCGTCTGTCTGTCCATCTGTCTGTCCGTCTGTCTGTCCGTCTGTTCATCAGTCTGTCCATCTGTCTGTCTGTCCGTCTGTCTGTCCGTCTGACCGTCTTTCTGTCCATCTGTCTGTCTGTCCGTCTGACCGTCTGTCTGACCGTCTGTCTGTCCATCTGTCTGTCCGTCCATCTGTCCGTCCGTCTGTATGTCCTTCTGTCTGTCCGTCTGCCTGTCCTTCTGTCTGTCTGTCTGTCCGTCTGTATCTTAGCAACTATAAGAGCTAGAAATTTCAAATTTGGAATGTAGGTTCCTGAATACCATACGCTAAACGTTCATAGCCTTAAATATTCAGATAACACAATTTAACTTAACAGATAGTTGCATGTTTCTTAGTGATTGGTCCACAAATAAAGAAGATATTAAGGAATTTGTTTTAAACCCATTATTTCATAATTGTTTTCTTTGAAGACCTGCAGAGGGTATCCTACTGTCGCGTGCGCTCGATTAATCGGCTTGTTTTTATTTGTTGTTGAATGTCAGAAAGGAAATTTGCAACTGTTCAAGTGTCGTTGTTGTTGTTGTTACCCGTTTACGTTGTTATTAATTTTTAAGCGTTACGACGCGCAAGCATAAAACAACAAGAAGGCTGCGTGCGACGGGGCCTCACACACACGGACACACACGCACACACACACACAAACACACACAAACATAAATTGCTTTACGCGCGAGGTTGAAATATGGTTTTTATGCAGGATTTGTAAAAAGAAAAAACCCAAAAGATTAATAAAAAAAAATATACACTAAAAGAGCAGAAAAAAGAAGCCAAAAGAAATATTATTTCTGTTTGTTGTTTCTGCGGCAATGTTAATGACAGTTGTTGTTGCTGTTGTTGTTGTTGTTGTTCTTGTCGGTAGTTGTTCTTGGTTGTTGCTGTTGTTGATTTCGCTCGAGCTGCTGTGGGTCATATGAGGCGGAAGGGTGGAAGAATCTGTGTGTCTGAGTGTGTGTGAGTGAGTGAGTTTGCTCAATGTATAGATGGTTGGATGGATGGATGTATGGATGGTCTGTAGGTGTTTCGCTACAAGCGCCAAAGGTACACACGTACACGAAATCCAGGGTTGCATTACACAACACACAACACATTTGGCTGTTAGTTGATGTTGTTGTTGTTGTCGTTGTTGTTGTTACTGTTGCCATTGTTGTTGTTGTTGTTGTTTAACATACGCGTGCGCCAAACGCACCGAGATACATAACTACACGCAGAGACAGACAGAGACACAGACAGAGACACAGACACAAACACAGGCATATAAAGGGACACTAATACAAGTATAATAAATACACTAAATGTAGAAAATCCAGGAGTCATAAGGACTATCAAATATAAATATATGTAAATATAAATCATAAATTCAAAACTTATCTGTTGATTTATATCAAAAATATAAACTTTTATTTTTCTATACAACTAAAAAAATAATCAAATTATAATTAACTTTAATTCTTTATATAAAAATGAAATTTGTAATTTTAGATAAAAGTTATTTTTCAATTTTTGAATATAAATTGAATGCAAATACCAAATTATGTATTGAATTATTTTTTTTTATCTTTTTTAGACCCTTTACTTTAAAAAAGTATAAGGGTCTATTAAGATTGTCAAACAAAAATTGTGCGAAACAGATTTAAGGAAGTCTGACAGACCCCATAAAGGACATATATTAATTATTTAATTAATTTAAAATATACAAGATTTTCACCGCAATCGGACAAAATAAACACTGGAGATTTGAAGCAAATAAATTTTTGAATATATAAATGTTGAAGGCAGCAACTTGAGGCAAGGAAACTGGTAATTTTCCAGATAATCGACTATGGCTGTATTGGCGCAATGGTTATTGTGTAGAACTCTCGCGGAGTGGTTCTGGAGTTCGACATCTACCAGAGACACACTATCTTTTAAGTTATTATTCATTTTAAAATTTACTTATTATATTAAAATTTATTTAGGTTTATACTATTATTTTCTTTTTGAAGAATAAGTAAAGGGTCTCTCATAGTCGACTTCGACTGTAGCCTTTCCGACAGGTTGATTATATATTTGTTTAAGTTTTGTCTATGTGCATTTAATTTTAATTTTTGGTTTGTAGCATAAAAAATTAAAAAATAAAGACGGATACAAAATAGAATTAAGAGTAGTGTCATGTACTTAAAAAAATATACATAATTATTATTACATATCGTAATGGTCATTATTTAGATGAGAAAATGTTAAAATGAGTTAAAATTAATTGTTATAAAACAAAATTAAACAAAAGTTTAGCCTTATTCCAGGACGCTTCTAAGATTTTTTCATTTATGCACATAATCTTCCTCAGGTTTGATATATTCTTAAACTCATAACTCTTATTTGCGATGCCTGGAAAAACACTAACCTACCTATATGCAAGTGTGTCTGTATGTTTTTGGGTGTGTGTGTGTTCTGTTTTCGTGTGTGTGGTTGTATGGGTGTGCGTGCGTGTGAGTGCGTGTACTACAGTAAAGAGTAAGAGTGTATATTGTGGGGGACGAGGGGGCGTACGCTAGTGTTTTACATGTCAGTACTAGTACTGTAAGAGCGAGAGGGAAAGATATATATATATATATATATATATATATACAGGAAGATAGAGAGAGAGGGCAAGACAGGGAAACAGAGACGCAGGCGGAGGCAGAGAGTGTAGAGTAAAAAATTAACTATTATCGCAAAACGGTTGGAAAAACACGCAGCGACGATGGTATTCAAATTGCCGCACCTACATACAATCAGCCCCCCATTGGCGGTGGGGAGCGGCGACAAAGGGAATGGAGGTCGTCTGCAAGTCTGTGTTGTGTTGTGTTAAATGTGGCTCGGCATTTGGTAATATGCTTGTTTAAATTACGCCAGCCAGCCACTGTTGCTCTTGTTGTTCTGTACGATTTGTTCCCATTGTTGTTGGCGTGGGCGTGGGCGTTGTCATATCGACCGCACGACCTGTGCCACACGACAGCAATGACAACACGCGGCTTTGCCGGTGTGTGTGTGTTTGTCGTCTGTCGTACAATTGTAAAAACAGTTCAATTAATTTAAATAATTAAATGTGGGACAAACTGTTTTAATTACGTTGCGTTGCGAAAAGCGGAACAACGAGCTGCCTCATATACCCAACACCCAGCGCCCCAGCACCCACACACTCGCACACCTGAATGCCCGCACATACACACACACCGCAGATATGAGTGTGCGAGTGTGCAGCATGAAAATGTAATATTCACATTCTGGCCAGGACGCACAACATGTGCCGAGTTATGCCCGAGGGACTTGGTGCGAATTTAGGGCGTGCGTTGGCAGTCAATAACAGTGGGACAGGCACAGGGACGGAGACGGGAACAAGGACGAGGACGAGGCTCGGAGAATCTCGCTGCTTCTTCTGCTGCTGCTCCCTGTGTATAATTGCTTCGAATATTTAATTGTTGTTTTTCGTTGGCTACCTTTTTCACAGAGCTCCCCGTCGAGTATACGACGGGTTTTTTTTTGTGGTTACCGTTGGGGGGGGGGGGGTGTCGAGGGCAGAAAGTCGCTAGCCTGGAAAATTAAATAAGCTTGCCATTTTTCGCTGGCATTTTACTTGATTCCTGCCTACTTTTGACTTATTTTTGAGTATCGAATACATCATAAAATACACATTGTCCGCTGAGAGACCGTAACGATTTAATTTGAAAAAAAAATAGTTTATTTATGGATTCGTATCAAGAAATTGAAAAAAGAACTCTTATTTTTGCGTACAAACAAATTAAGAAATAATAAATAAAATTTCGTTTCTATCCAATAATAGCATTACACTTATTTGTATACCCTTGCAGAGGGTATTTTAATTTTGTCACGAAATGTGTAACGCATGAAAGCAGAAATCTTCGACTCTATGAAGTATATATATTCTTGATCAGCATCAACAGCCGAGTCGATATAGCCATGTCTGTCTGTCTGTCTGTCCGTCGATCCGCTGGTCCGGCTGTCTCTCTGTTTCTGTACAAAGCAGTCTCTCAGTTTTAGAGCTATCTCGATGAAACTTGGTATACTATATCATATAGCTGCCATAGGAACTATCGGTCGAAAATCATACGTTTTTCAACAAAACTCACTCTAGTTATTCCTGACCGAATTTGGTATAAATCGGATCACTTTATCATATAGCTGCCACAGGAAAGACTGGTTGAAAAGTGAATCAGGGTTCTGCAAGGGTATGAAATCTTTGGCGTGCCAAAAAGAACAAAGAAGATTGGTTAAGGGAACCCTACTGTCGTTCCCGCCCCGACTCCCCGGCTTGTTAATTTTTAATATAATATTTAAAATACAAATTGAATGCATATACCAAAACTTGTATTGTATAAGCATTCAATTTTATTACAAATCTTTTAAAATTACTTAATTAATTTAACGTTTGTAATATATTATGATTTTTACATAAAAATTAAAGTTTATGAAGTTATTGATGAAACCATGAGGTAATATTCTTTTGATGTAGATCAAAAATAAGAGTTTAAATTAATTTGTTGGCATTAATTGAAAATAATAGCTTAGTCCGCTTCTAGGAAACGTAAATAGTATAGTTAGCTAAGATCTTCCCATTCATTCACATAATTTTCATGTTCAGGTTTGATTCTGTTTAAACTCATAACTCTTAATTGCAATCCCTGCTTTCTAGTTTATCGTAGCGATGTACCGATCCGTGTATTTACATAAGTATTACTATAGATACTTCACTAGGTATTAGTTTAGTTCTCTTACCAGCTTCATCTGGCATTGGCTGAAATAAGTGATCGGGCGGTTGTGTTGCAGCCTTGACATTACGTGGCGCTGCCGGAGCGTCTTCTATTGAATTTGAATTTTTGCCTTGTGCGGGGGCGGGGGAGTCACCAGCAGCGAGAAAAATTCAAAATTCAATGCGCGATTGTTTTTGGCAATTGATTGTTTGCGCATGATTAGTAATGAGAAAGTTAATAACGAGTAGCGTTTTGGTTCGATGGAGATCGTGAGAGAAAAGAGAAGAAAAACGAGAGAAAATAAGAGCGTTATGTTAGAGCCAATCCAGATTAACGAGACGAGACTGCGAAACGCATGTCTCGAACAGTGCAAAAGTTTTTTTTATGAGTATGTGCAAAACGCCGAGCAACTTGCAATTTTAAACAACTGCGGCAAATTCATAATAAAAGTAAATAAAATAGGAAAACGAAACCAAAGCAAAAATTGGGATAAAACACTAAAGAACTATATGAACTATAGGAAAAACACTCACCGAGAGTCCGCACAGTCATCACCTTACTCATCATGCCGTCGCCGAGGACATTGCGACCCACCACCTGGAACTCATAGCTGGTGCCCGAGCCGAGGCCATTGATGGTCACCTGCGTGCTGCCGGACGGCGTTACAGATATTGTCTGCCAGTCGTTGACGCCAGCCTCGCGATACCAAATGGTATAGTCCTGCTTGTACTCGGATCCCCCGCTGTAGCCGGGCAGCCACTGCAACGTGATGGATGACTCCGTGGCCTTGCCGGTGATATTGTAGGGCGCATGCGGCTGGGTGCCCTCAATGACCAGCTGTGTGACAGCCATGAGGGTGGCCACCTCGTTGGAGACCACACACTGGTAATAGCCAAAGTCCTCGCGACGCAAATTCTCAATGGTAATATTGCCACCAGAGATTTTCACTCGATTGCGCTGAGAGTCGGCGAGTTGTTCGCCTTCCTGGCGTTGCCACTTGATGGTGGGGCGTTCGGTGCCTTCGGCCTCGACAGCGTCACAGTGCATTTCCACGCTGTCTCCGACCTTGCGCTGGTAAAGGGTTTCCGGTTCGACGGTAAAAGCCGGCGGCTTGCGTACCAGCACCTCCATAACGCCTGAGTCACCCTGCGTGCCCTGTGCGTTGTACGGCGTGCACGTGTAGCGTCCCTGATGGTCCTCGTTGACCCGCGTGAAAAGCAGCGAGCCGTTGGCCATTACCACAATGTCCTTCATTTGATAAGGCTCCAGCAGACGCTTGTCCTTGGTCCAAGTCACATACTGCAGTTGGGGATTTGATTTGATGTAGCACTGCACGACGCCGGCCAAGCGAAAGGGAAGATACTGCACGGTTGGCGTAAAGGTCACTTTGGCAGGATCTACAAGGGAGAGGGGCATATTTAGTTGGTTCGACTTCTTTTTGGCAAAAGTATCGTATGTGACATTTTTCCGTAATCCATTTATTAATGTCAAATGGTTGTGGGACATTGGCTAACACACATTGTACTTGTGTGCATTGATTCACGAAGTCATCGTAACAACAGCCGAACGCTCGCATTGTAAAGTCCACGAAGTGTTGCTCACTATGCGTGCAGGCAGAAATTTTAGCTGAGCCGAAGCCTGGTAGCACGAACACTACAATACATAGAGGCATCAAACAGCGATTTTGCTGAGTAAAAAACAATTTTGCAGACTGGCGCCCCAGAGTACTTCGTTGATAGCCGAAGCGCTGCAGCCCCAGCGGAGCGAGCGATCGACGCGCAAAGAACAAGAGCGCAGCAAGCAATTTCAGTCTTGGACAGACACCAGAACGATGCGCACGTATGCGTGTGCGTTATGAAACATGGCAACAGCGCAATGGCAATGCTTTATATCTCAATTTGTCTATTATTTGACGACGGCAGCTTAAGTGTTGCTTTGGCCGTATTGATTTAGTCGTTGGAGGACCAATTATCTGGTGTTTTTACGCATTCGACGTATTAAATTAATTGTTGGCTGATTCTATTTTCTTTACTTTTGACGTACTTTCTATCATTTTTGAGCTGATTATAATATGCCTTGGATGCAACGGACAAACATGATTAGTTATTAATAAATTAAAATAATAAATGTATGCTGCTTCCCGGACAATTAATATTTGTAACATACGACACTTTTAAAAATGGGTTGGTTTTATTTGACATGAACTCACATTCAACGCTTAGGTAGGCCGAAGCACTCTGCGGATCTCCAATGCCATTGGTCACCTCACACAAATACTGCCCCGAGTCGTCCGCACTGATTGGATTGATGATGAGCGAACCGTCCTTCCGTATGGTGACACGTGTCTCCAGCGAGGCCACCTCACGCACCGGCGAGCCCTCTCGGAACCAGCGCACCGTGACGTTGCCCGGCATAGCCTTAGCCTCGCATGAGAATATCACCTTTTCGCCCTCGAGTTTCGTTTGATTGGTGGGCGGCACCTGTCGCCGGGGGAGAAGCGTGGGGAAAAGAGAAAGAATGAGAAATGCGTTTTAGGGCAACATTTGTCAATGGCCAAGTTGAGTTTCTGACATATGCTGACTAAGGACGCGTTGACTGTTGACTAATTCAAATCATGAAACTTGCGTTTAGTATGCGTTGATCAACGTGATGAAGAGCTAACTTCCCGATTCACCCGATCCTTACTTTATAATGTAATGTCGCTCGCTTGACAGCTCATTTCTTTCAGACTTTCCGTCATCGATACCACCTTATGCATATAATTTCTCTCATCCCCTGAGAAATAACATTGCTGCTGTCACATCTACAGCAACAAAATGTTCATTCTATCTTCCATTTCTGTCATTGACAACTTGTCATTCAAACGTCAAACCCGTTCTCTTTTTCTCATCTGCCTTTTGGTAATTGCATGAGTGCATTTTGGCCCTTCTTCTCGTTTTATTCAATTTTTACAACGCTGTGAGCGATTCGATAGAAATAAAATTCCTTTCCGTTAGTTATAGTTTGACCAGAGTGATGTGGGTTGACAAAAAGTATACAGCTAAACGCATATTCAAAATAAATTGATTGTGAATTCGACTTGTATTTAATTTTTCGTTTCAAGTACAGCAACATTTCAATAATCTGCTGTAGCTAGAGAATATACTTAGTATATAAGCAAAAGTAGAGTAATGGAAATGCAAAAAAGGTCAGAATGTAAACCTAAATAACGTAAACTTTAATATTTTTAAGGCGCATTTAAATGTAAATATATTTAAATTCCTGCTATAACTTTAAATAAAATGATTTTCTTTTGTGTTGGTTGCTTGAAAATCTCCAAGATTCAATTTCTCCAAATTACTTCTTACTCGTAGTTCAAGTACTACTGCAGAAAATGTCAAAATTTAAACCTAAATAGCTTAAACGTCAATATTTTATGGCGTGTGCATGTGGCGTGGCCTTTTTACTGACTAAATGTAAATACCCGAAATGCAAATACATTAGCGAGGAACGAGCACAAAAGTATGCTATTCATATTAGAAGGTAGACATTGCATGTACTACACATATGTCCATGTGTATGTACTGTATGTAAATGGCATGGAAGGGAGCCACATGTGCGACTATTTGTATGCATGTTGTAAATAGTAAACGCTGCAAGGAGGAGGGAGGATATGGAACGGAATCGGGGAGCCTTCTGACTCATACTGGACGAATGACCATGTCAAGTGTGTGTGTGCGATGGGTTTTGCCTCCGCTGGCATTTTTTTTTCACTTGTAATGCGAGGCTAAGCGAGACGGGGCCCAGATGCGGGCACGACCAGCACAAAGGCAGCGAGGTCCGGACAGCTCGACAACCCGAATACAGAGGAAGCACAGAAAAAGTTGCACACTTGAAACATTTTTTGTTCTGTTTTCGTATTTGGGGTGTGCTTGGATACACAGTGAGAAAAAGCCGTAATCAATTGAAGTACGTATAACCTCGCATGTAGTATTTGTGATTTTAAAAATCTACTCTGTAAATAACAAGCCGAACAGTCGGGATACCGACCGTAATATACCCTGTGGCTCTACAGAGACACGTCAAGAATAATCGACTTATTCCAAGAACGTTTTAAACTCATTTTGAAGTTTATATATACTTAATAAAATACTTAAATTTTCGGACCTAAGAAATCGTATTTGAGATATTATTGAAATCCTGAACACTAGTAATTTAAGACTGAATGAGAAATCAAGTTCAAAACGTTGGGCTTTACAAGATACTTGACTTTTTCGCTCGGTGTAGGGGCGAGTCTATGGTAAAGCGCAAATGTGTGGGGCCGCAGTTTTGGGTTTGCATTTTTTCGTTGGCCAAGTTGATGACGTTTCCCCCCGGCTGATGGTCTCGTTGGTTGGATGGTCGGATGGTTGGATGGTGGTGCTTTCACGTGCGAAAATGGCATGCCTGAGAATGGTTTGGTTTGATCTGGTCTGATGGGCTCTGATGTTCGTTGCTTTTACAACCCAGTCAAAGGAAGAGAGAACATTTTGGGATGATTAGTTTACTTTGAGTTGGTTGGACTGTTGGGCGTTAGGCAAAGCGGTTTGGTTTTTGTTTAATGTAAAAGCGCTTAACAGATTATAAGACAAGAGTATGCAGAAGAAATGCACGAATGGAAATACTATGAAGAAAATTGAAAACTTACTTTTATAGTAAATTTTTCATTGATTCCATTCATTTTGAATTTTGTTAGCTTGTTTTTTTTATTCTGCGCCGCAGATTTTTATTTATTGTTGGATTAGAAAATGGTAATTATAGGGAATAGAGAGTGTTAGGAATTTGCTAGTAACTAGTAAATCTGTATACATTTTCTATAAAAACCCATCTCATCAACTACTTCTAGGTCAACCAATGCATCCTCAACAGAAGGATTTCTTTAAATTTAGAGTGTGTCATTTAATTGTCTTCGTTTAAATTTGATTTACTTTACTAACTATTTTGTAATATTTGTTTTAGTTATTTATCTGATAGTTAAGTCATTTGTTTATAGGTTTTTACCATTATTACAGCGCCACCCGCAATTATAACACGGGCCGTATGGGAGACTTGCCCCTCACCATTGCGTGCAATGCAAGTGTATTCCCCAATGTCCTCGTGGCGAATGGTTGATATCCGTAGCTCGGTGCCATCATTGAAGATGCCCACCGTGGGCGAGGGATCAACGGGATTCGCATCCTTATACCAAAGTATCTCGGGCGTCGGCGTGCCATCGGCCAGGCAATTGAGTATAATTGAATCACCTGCAAGAAATAAATAAAAATAACGCCGCAAAGCAAGGACAAAAAAAACGGCAAATTAATAAGGTAAATGCTGGCAATTGTTACGCTTTTTCGCTTATAGGAAAGAGGGAGAAAACTGCATGTCCGCCCCTTCCGGTTAACGGTAATCGCCTGAACGCCTGGTCGCTTCTGTATGCCTTTATAGTTGCATGCCACAGCGAGTGCGCTTTGACGGCTAACTACTCGCATTTACTGCCATCATTTGTAGCAGACAATAGAGCACAACAAGGCCCGGCATTGTTGTCATACCCTTTGCGAGGGTATTGTAATTTAGTAGCGAATTGTGTAACGCATTGAAGGAGCCAAGTCAGATCCCATAAGGTATATCAGCATCAATAGCCGAGATGATAAAGCAATGTCCGTTTGTCAGTCTCTCTGTCTGTTAATTTGTCCGTCTGTTTTTAAGCAAATAGGACTCTCAGTTTTCAGAGTATATATTGATGAAACTTGGAACAGTACCGTCTTTTTGCTGAAGACAGTACATATGTCAGAACAGACCGGATTCGTCCACTATCACTGTGGACGGCAAACTACGCTAGTGACGAAAGCAGATCTCAAAAACTCGCACGTAGTGAAGTTTGCAGGGCTGCAGGCCACTAGCTATATATAAATAGCTTACATATTAAAATGAATATTGTTCGTCACAAAATTGTATATCAGTAATTTTGGGGCGTGAATATGCTTTCGTCACTAGACTTTTACCTGTAGATGATTTTTGGGGGATATTATAAAGCTGACATAGAAGCGATTGGTCAAAATGCAACTATTAGCTTGAAAAACTTAATTGTCTTAAGAGATGTCTCTGCCAAACTCACAGATTGTGTATTTGGCATTTTCTTTTACATGCCGATATAGTTTGTTTAAAATCTAACTACATTATCATTCAGCTGACGTAACGAATGATATGAAGAGCGCTGCAAGTGTATAAGATCGTTGGTGCGCTAAAGATAAACTTTCTTTTGTTCCTTTCTTCGTCGTTGTTGTTGTTGTGCTTTGTGCCGCCTGAGTTGGCTGACAAACCGTCAGGGTTGTCTGATTTATGCGCTGCAGCGCAATTTTCTCTTGACGCATTTCCGGCGCAACCGTTGTCTTTTGTTTGGCTTTCGAATTTGTAGTGAGTGCTGTGTGTGTTGTGGGTTTTGGTTGTGCCACTTGGCTGTTAAACATTTTAACTTTGATTAAGCGACGGAAATTCGATTTGGTCTGCGATTGCACACACATAAAGGCTTATCGATTTTGCTGCGTATTGAGTGTTGAGTCTTGAGTGTTCGGGAGTATTCGAAAGATGACAAATGAGTGCACATAAGTAACAGTAACTCAAACACGCGTATTCTCTGCGGGCCAACTTGCTTGCCCGCTTTGCTGGAAAGTATGCCACACTTTTTACGATTGCGCACCATTATGACGCATGACTGAACTCTGGGCGTTGGGCACGGCACCGTTTGTCGAGCCCCGGGGTCGTGCACACAAATAGACTCGTAGCTCATTTCAAGGTGACAGACCCATTCGGGCACTGCAACAAATTGCCGGCCATTTGACACAGTCAAAAGTGGTTACGTTGATTGTCGGGGTGAGAGTCAACGTCTTGGGATCCAGCAAATAACATGACAAAATATGAGTCTTGACTTCGTAAAACTTCGGCCTGTAGAATGATTATTTATGGTTTGATATATATCATGGAAACTCACCTAAATTAACATATATAATATCCTCTGGTGTAACACTAAAGCGCGGCGGTGCATGTACATCTAAGTGGAACCATGTACCATTCTTATGCTGCTTGGGATCGCGATTCAGGAATACGACCTTGCACTCGTACCAGCCCTGATCCGATTCTCTGATGCTGGTCAGGTTGAGCGAAGCGGAGCCGAATGGCGAGTCCTGTGACACACGGGACACGCGTCCCTTGTAGCCCTCTTCAATGTGTTCCGGGTAGCTCTCATACCAGATGTAAATGGGCAGATCGGAGCCCTGTGTTGTGTGTAACGCATAAAGTTATAGGGTTTAGTTTAGTGAATATCATGAGCAAAACTTCAATTTGGCTTCGATTCGACAGTTTTTGCATCGATTTAAATGCTGATGTATATGGCATTAACTTAACTTATGGTATGCGAGCTAAAACGTTCTAACATATGCTAAGGCAAACAAAGTAAAGGAAGCGATATGCTTAGCAAATATACGTATACATAATGCTTACTTATTTAAAATTTAAGGCAAAAAGACTGAAGTAAATGCTATAGAACATGCAGCATATAATTGAGTGCGTGCTTATAACTTCTATAAATGAGTTAGTGTCAACAAAATACATTGTTTTTTTAAATAAAATAACCAGTCGGAAAAGCTACAGTCGAAGTCGACTATGAGAGACCCCTTACTTATTCTTCAAAAAAGTAGCCACAGGAGTATTGTCAACAAATTAGTTTTACCCTAGCTCTTATAGTCTCTGAGATATAGGTGTTCATACAGCAGAACAGAAGGACGAACGGACATAGCTATATCGCACTTTTTTGAGAAACTTAATAGATCCTTATACTTTTTTAAAGTAAAGGGTCTAATAATACGTATACGCATGACAGATCAATGCTAATCAGGTTTGAGTTGAATTCATCGCTAACTGTCATGGTTCAAGCCACCGGCAACTGTCAAAATAAATTGAGTTGCGACATGCACACACAGGGATATTGTCAAAATCGTCGTCAGTTTAAAAAAGAAAGGAAATCAACACGGGGGAAACAAAAACTCATCATGTTAACGTGTAGAAATGGCAATGCCACTGGGGTAAAATACAAAACAAAACAGAAACAGCAAGAGAAACTGAAAGATACATTTATACGCTCGTATGCAGGTAGACAGACAGACGCACACGGTCACATTTTCACATTTTCACTATCAACAAGGGCAAACTGCTTGGCAGCAGGGAGTTCTCCGCCCCGTAGTCCTTCACAGGCTCCACAGTTTGCAGGGCCATCAACAGCCGCAGTGCCAGCACATCCTGGCAACAATAAATCATGTGCGAGCAACTAAAACAACAAGGCCCAACAACAGAGATACTCGTACACATTTGAATTTCTAGCTTGAGCTGATAAAAAATGTGCATGTAAAATATTTTTTGGGGCGAAATACAACAATTGGGGTCAAAAACTGCAGTCAACCGCCCGCACTTGATGCCATATTTTTCTGTATGTTGTTTATTTATTTATTTATTTGTTGTTTGCCAGCGCCAAAATGTAATATGTATTGTGAGGCCAACGTATGTGGATTTAGATGAAGTCATGCAATTTCTTTCACATGACTTGCAACGCCACTTGAAACCACAATCGATGCCCTGTGTGCCTTGCAAATTTGAGATAGAGCAGCGAAATAATTGATTTTGCTTAAGTAATTGCTAGGCAAATTACTCATACGCCCGATTGCGGGGGCATCAAAGTTAATCGATTTATTTTTGTAATTATAACATGAGCTGTCGAGTGCGAACATGTACGGCAAAGGGAAGGGCTTTGAGTATACGAGTATACTTGTATACGTTTTAATAATTTTCCCGGCTGACATATGAAATAATTTGCTTTGGCAGCAGCAGCAAACATGGAAGGACATGGGACGATGGAGAATACGAGCGCGTAGCATTAACAGGGGACTCAGTTAGAGAGGTAAAAGAAGAAGGCTCAAAGATGCTTGTGTCTTGTGTGGGCTTTCTCATATATTTATTAGAGCGAACGCGACGACGTTGTTGGCAGGCAGTCGAGCGAGCGCCAAAATTAATATTCGCACTCGCAGAAGCGTCATAAGTTGACTCAGTAAACATTTTTCCGCCTAATTTATTCAGTAGCAATTAATTTAGATTGCAACTAAGGCAACGAGAGGAGACTTCCTCTCCTTTAGTTGGACGGACTCATAGTAGTCCCTAACTGCCTGGCAACTTAAACGGAGAACGGAGCAGCGAAATAACGCAACGCACAAAAGTAGGCAACATAAAATGTGTGTTGAGAGAGACTTTAATGTAAAGCCGCTAGACACGACGCCTTCTTGTAGTATGTGCAGCAATGTAACTTATATAATTACACACACATACAAACAAATAATAAAACATAACAGAAAATACGGAGGAGAGCGTAGAGCAGAGTGTGAGTCGTATAAATTAAAAGCTAAAGCCATGTTAATCCCTTTAATTCATTCATTTACTGCTGCTCTGTTGCCCTGCCACAATTTGCCGTCATATTCTTAGTACGACAGAGCGACGATGCGACTATGCGACGATGAGACTATGCGACTATCCAACTCAACGACTGTTTCAACGTATGCGAGTGTATTTTTATCAGAAGCAAAACATAAACTTACTTTTGCAGTACTTATAACTTTGTATGGCATTAAAAATGCTTGTAAAACTTTTAACTTGGCACAAAAAGCAGCAAACGCACAAACACAAACACATGTACATACAGTCACGAACAGTCAGATTCCCACACGCACACACACACTCAGACACGCGAACAAGCACTCACCCAGATACAAATACAGATATACTTATAGATACAGATACACAGACATACACAGTTCCACGGCAAGAACTTTAGCTGCAACGCTCTACTGTTAGTATAAAGCGTTGAAGTCGACGTCGACGTCGACTTCGCACAGCGTCTACATTTCTACTTTATTATCCTTGCGGTTTTTCTTAGTTTTTGCTCGGTTTAACTTTGCTATCAAGCAGCAACAATAAAGTAAGTTTATCGGCTTGCAGCAGCTTAGGCGTGCTTCAAATTATGAAAGTTAAGCTCATAGACCTTTGCCAGTTGCACTTTCTGAGGGTTGATGAGCTCATCTACGTGTTACTATGAGTATCCATCTATCTATTTTCACTAATCGCAGACCTTTCCCACTTCTTAGCCAAATAGTTATACAATTCATGCAGGCATTACAACATATAGTAGTAGTAGATGAAAGATGATACATGTTACAGCTAACAGATTACGTATTATATACAGGACATAAGATAAATCATATTTTTGCTTAGGTATATTACATAATTTTCGAAATGAAGCGAAACCAAGTAAGGTAAAAATTTATTTATTTTTGTGCTCTAGAAAAATATTTGCATAATGAAATTGCAGCCATTTTATGGCAATGCGGCGACGAGTTTCATTTTGTTCTCTTGCTTGGAAAAGTAATGGAAATAAATTGTAGCTTACGGCTTGCTACACTTCAAAGGATTTGCAGTGCTGTTTGGGATTGGTATTTCTAGTGAAGTTTTAATAACTTTTTAGTCAGAGTTGAAGGAAATATGTAATGATTACGTGTTACTTAATTTCACACCAAATTCTTAATTTAATTATTTTGAGTTCATTACAAAAAATCTCAGTGGAAAATCACCTCCAAAAGTTTTCCTTTAATCTCAGCAAAGTTTTCAGAAGTTCCAGTCACTTTTTCCCTAAGTTTTACTGAGTACCAACTTAGAGAAACATTATCATATTTCCGCCAACCAAGGCAAGGTGCAAGGGATTTTTTTATAAATTGCACTAAAATTTTGGAATTGTGGCTACAATTAGTTTTTTTTTCTATTTTTTTTGTGGCTTAGCTATGAATTATTGCGGCTAATTGTTTTTTGTTAGCAGTGAATAGCTACAGATTTTTATACTATAATTATTATATCGATTTTGCGATTTTGCGATTTGCGAACGAAATTGGTTTGAACGAAATGAACGTATGTGAATTTTTTCTTCTCTTTCGCTCTCTTTGGTCTGATTTGTTATCTTTTGATTGATTTGAAAAGCATTATATTTTCTTATTTATTACTTAATGCCGCAAAAATACTCTTGTCAGTGTTTGTGTGTGAGTGTGTGTGTGTTGTGTATCGGTTTGTGGAATATTTAAAGCAAGACGCTTTCAAATTGGCCAAGAAGCTTCAAGCGCATATTGCTCGCTGTTTGTTACTTGCCTAAGAATAGTTGAAATAATTTAAATCAAGAATATATAAGTATATGAGTTCAAGTTGACCGCTTGCAACTAACGAAAATAAACATAAATCATACTGAAAATTATATTCAATTTGCCAATCGAGCAACACATAAAACACATACGAGCATGATTAGTGTGGATATTTCCATCTCAAGCTAATTGTTATATATCGTATATCGAATATCGTATAGACAACAACACAACATGAGCATTAACAATAGCAAAGCTGTAAACGGACTTAAATTTTAACATAAATGTTGCTTAAATCCAACGACGACGGTAAATCATAAAAAATTCCGCCTAATAAGTAAGTAGTATAAACAAATTTCGGTTATTACGCATACGCAGAGTAGAGCCAAGACTTTAGCAATTTTTCAGCTCTTGGCCTACTTTTGGCAGTAACAATAGTTACATCTGAGTATTTAAGTAGGCAAACTAAGTTGTAAATTAAACTTGGAAACTTAAATGAATATTCAATAGAAAATAATTAACTAAAATATATTAGTTAAGGGGATGCTCATATATATTAATTATGTACGTGGGTATTTAGGTAAAGAGTTCAGAAAACGTTGAATAGCTTTTATATGTAAGTATTTTTTTTGATTACTGTGTTACATTTGTCTCGCGGTTTCATTGACATTGTCTTTGTCTGACAGTTTTTCTTACTTTCTTTAGCTTTTTGCGTATCAAACAACAATATAAAAAAGAGAGTTTAGAGAAGAAATTTTATCTGTGATATCGTACCGTTTCGCTCACCTTCTTGTCCCACTGCAGGACATACGGCACTGGATGATCGTTGGGGAACTCAACGTGGCAGTTGAACACGACACCCTCGCCCAGTATGGCTGTGATGTGCACGGCATCTTCTGTAAATAGACCGAAAACAAATAAGGATTTTTAATATTAGTAATAGCCAAGGAAGTAGCGATTAATATTTTTAAATTATAAACCAGTCGACAGTGAAACTTTCAGAACACTTGTTTCAAAGGAGAGTTAACTTTACGTATGCCGAATTTGCAACTTGTATCTTTTAAATTACTCGTGTTATTCAGGTTTTCCGATTTTTGGCGGCGGAAGGGGGCGTGGAAAAATTCTAAAACAAACTTTAACTTTGTGAAGGCCTCCGGAGTATTGTCGCTACATTTGGGTACTTTAGCTCATATAGTCTCTGAGATCTGGGTGTTCATACAGCAGGACAGACGAACATGACTCGACTGCTGATGCTGATCAAGAATTTATATACTTTAGGGGGTCTGCCAGACTTCCTTTGACCTGTTACGCACATGTTTTTTGACAAACTTAATAGATCCTTATACATTTTTAAAGTAAAGGGTCTAATTAAATTACGAAAAAATGTCTTGCAGCACATCCAAACAAATTGTATTTAGTGCAACTTTCAAAAGTTCTCCGCCCATTCGTTCTCCGACTGGACAGACAAGTTGAAAGCTTTTGGCGATTGCCAGTTGACATCCAGTGATTGAAGGCTGTCTCAAAAGTTTCGCTGAAATGCTACCACTCAATCTCTCTCTCTCTCTTATTGAAGATTCCCACTCGTGCTGCACCTATAATACGGCCAATCCTTAAGCCACAGTCCACAGTCGATGTCATCCTCTTTGTGTCGGTGCTTCTATGTTTACGTGACATTCGGCACGATTTACTATGTTGCTCTGACATTTGCCCGGCCCTCGATCCCAGGTCGTTTGCTATGTGCAATATCTGGTGGCTTTGTATGTGAAAAGCGTAGAGGTCTGTCAAGGATGCATTGGCATGCCGTTGACATCCTTTTTTTCGCTGGATTCTGACAGTCAACAGAATGCGGGCAAAGCGGGTTACTTTCGAATGGATTCGTTGATAGCCACATCGGTCACATGTCAAGTGCCGGTCATTGGCTGATGTTTCTATGGAAAGTTCTATGGTAACTCTGAGGTTTGTTGATAGGATTTGGATTTTTTTAAAGCATTTAACAGGCCCGCAGACTCTCATAGATATGTAATATATACGTAGAGAAGCCATTGCGTTCAGTTTAATCGCTTTATAGCATAGAGTGCGTCGAGAGTCCATGATTTATCTTGATTAAGATAGATGCATATCTCACTGTTGAGCGAACAAACGACCATCTTCTTGGTCATCAACCTCTCGGGGATGTGTGAGAGTCTCATTCCAATTTGCTAGTATTCCAATTTTATCTATCTATTGTACGGAACGTGACATTTGATTAGCGCCTGTCATCTGCCCATCCATGAGGTGGCCTGTCGACTGTGGTCCTCAACACTTCAAATTGAGCTTGGCGTTGATTTCTGACCCTGTCTGTGACAGCCTGAGTCTTTCTTGTTTTTGTTGTGCCCTGTTGATCTGCGTCGTATGTGTTGTGTTAAAAACGGAGCTGTCAACTAAAGAGAAACAGCAGAAGCACAAGACAGAAGGCAGAAAGAGCAGCTCTAACAGCATTACTTATTAACAAAGCCGCACGTGCAACGCTTTAATTGCCAAAATTGCTTCTTTGGCCCAGTTGTGGACCTGGCACTCGCCTGGCAGTAGCTGTAGGCCAAAAGGTTGCTTGAAAATGCAAATGAATGGTCGAAAGCAGCAGACAAACAACAACACAATGGCGAATGGCGAATGGCGATGAAAATGAGTCCTTGCAATACCCTAGCGCATCCTTTTACTCACATGTACCGAGAACAGGGACAATGACACTAGAGGATGATGTGTGCAGTGTTGGCCATGGCATGTAGTAGACTTGTTAACAAGCAGCTTTTGACCTCTATCAGAATTGCCTAGCCATTGTTATTGACACAAAAGTTGGATCGTTATATTGTCGGAATTGTTCACGGATTGCAAATAAGAGTTATGAGTTTAAAGAAATCGAACCAGAATAGTTTACCTGGATGAACTCCAGAGCCACACCGCAAGAGTTCGACACTCTAATCTTTGCGCCAAGTCGATTATTTGGCAAATTCCCAGTTATCTTAAATAATAAGGATGATTAATGTGAAAAATAAAAATTTATTTCCATCAAATCTCCGTTGTTTATTGTCCGATTGCCATGCAATTTTCAGAACCCATCGCAATTAAACCACTTTATGAATGCCAAATTTGGAACTTGTATCTTTTAAATTACTCGTGTTACTCCGATTTTTTCCAATTTTTGGCAGCGGAAGGTGGCGTGGCAAAATTCTAAAACAAACTTGAACTTTGCAGAGGCCTCAGGAGTATTGTCACCAAATTTGGTTACTCTAGCTCCTATAGTCTCTGAGATCTAGGTTTTCATACAGCAGGACAAACGGACAGCAGGACGGACAGACACACGGACATGGCTATATCGACTCGATTGTTGATGCTGATCAAGAATATATATACTTTATGGGGTCTGCCGGACTTCCTTAGACCTGTTACGCACATTAAATCGTTGCAGACCCAGAAAAATACAAAATTATCAATTCGAAATTCTGCTGAAAGTCTTATAGAATTAGGCGTTGCTGTCAATAAATTCAAATAGCAATGGCAACAACAGGAAACAAAATTAGCATACTTTGCTTAGTTTACGTCCAACGTTTCAACGTGGTCAGCTGCATAAGTATCTGCGTATACATGTGAACATACACATAGACAGGCGCATGGGAAAAGCGAAAGGAACATGCAGGCAGACGCTGGGTAAAAACAATGGGCTGAAACTACCCGTCTATCAGGCTGCCAAGGACTTCAGCTGCAGGCGGCCAAGTTGCCTCCACTCGGCACTCGCCACTCGTTACTCGTTGCTCTCCTCCTTGTCTTCTCGTCTCCTCGCCTGTTAGCTCGCCTGTCAACTAGTCGCCCCGTCGCTTAGACACTTAATCAGTCACTCACTGGCTTGATGTCCCTTTGTCTCCTTCAGTTTATGCAATGAACGCTTGTTGACTTTGGCATTTGCATAAATTTCTGTTAACTTGGCCAGCTGCTTGGGCAACATTTTTGCACATTGAAAGTAAAGTAAGTATGAAAGCATAGATGAATGGATGTATAAAAGTAAGTATGAAAGTACAGCTCCGCTTTCAGACATTGCAACATGGAACATTAACAGCGTAAGCAGCAACAAATGTGTACAGTCAGCGCACTTGAGCGTCTATTGCCCTTTGATAATGTTGCAGACATGTCGGCAGCCACTCGAGAGAGTGGCAGGAAGTAGAAGGCACAGGGTAGAAGTCAGAGGGCACAGCTATTCACGCAATTCCCGAGGCCCCTTCCGTTAGTGTTGGGTGTATTTTTGTCGCGCCTTTTGATTGCGTTAACATGCAAAAGTGGTCTCATTATTCCATTTAAAATGTCCTTCAGCCAGAACAGTCGTTGCTGGCAGGCAGGCAGGCACTTGATGTCCTACCTACCGGCTTGTCTTGAGTTATTCAGCAGCGCACTTTGTTTTCATGTTTTTGAAGTTGAGTCGTTGGCAAGCTGTCGACACTGGCACCACTACCATTAAATTTTCGGCCATTTTCGGCAACTTACTAGCCTCGCAATTGACCTTTCGACCGCGCACGAAGTGGCTATAGAAAATCCCAAGCGGATTTTCAATTTTCGGCAAAATTAATTTAATTCATTTGAAGAACATTACAGTACATTAAAGCAGGCATTCAGTTGAGACTTTTCTAATACGAATATTGGGTTGGCCGCTGCCGCTGCCGCCTCTGTCACGTCTCATTCGATCTTTTACCTTTCCGCTGATTATGTTTTTAATATTCATATATATACAGTGTAGTCCCTGCTGTCAGCTTTGACTGCCATTAGGCCGAGTTGCCTCCTCTGTGCTGTGTCGCACTTCAACTAACTGTCAACTAATTGCCAAATGTAATCAGCTTTTCCCGCACGTAAGCCGCTTATTGTGCACCATTAAATTTTCGTGAATTCCGAATAAAAATGAATCTAAACGAAATGTAACGTCACAAAGCAATGATGCCTTGCCACAGTCAATACGAGTAATAGTCACACATATGGCCAAAAACTGTGGGCGAGACAGAGAAACTGAAACCGAAACAGCAACAGAAATGCGGGAGAAATTTTCATAGCTCGACGGCAATCAATAGAAATTGTTAGCGGATTTACCAAAAGGTTGTACAATATATATAAAAATTTGCCTTTTTGTTGTAATTTTTACCCGTATGGCAGAAGCTTTTATGCGATTTGCCGAAAATGTAATTAATCTGCAGATCTGTGGGTGCCACTTGCAAATAGTACTTCCTCTATACTATATCGACCCACTTTACCCACTTTTACCCACTTAAAGCACTTACCTGGTATATTGTGAGCTTGTGCATTTTTTGCCAACAAGGCAAGCAGCCAAATCAGTACAAATTTTAGGGCCTGTATTGATCCGTTGCTGACGTGGCAGGTTTTGCGTTTAGAACAACAACCGTCGACGTCCTCGTCGACGTCGTCTTCCTCGTGGCGGTGGTGTCTTCTTCTTTTCGTTGTTTTCACTGTGAACGCAGCCGTTTTCAACGTCAGCGTCAGCGTTGTTGCGGCTCGAATCGTTGTTGTTGTTGCTGACTCCACTGTAGTACTTTCGCTGATTGTGTCTGATTGTAGCTGGGGCTGAGCTTGTGCCTGTTGTTGTATTTGTTGCTTGCTTAAGGTTGTTTGGCTTGAGTTGGTGGCGTACGACCAACGCGACCGGCTTAATGCCTGACACCATCGATAAGACCCAAGGTCCGCACACACGCCCATGCCTCTGCTCCCATAGTCAATGCCGCCTAACGTATCGTTCTCACCTGCAGTGGCGTCATCTATAAGATACAGTGGAAAATAGAGGAAAAAGGCATTAAAATTTATTTGAAATTTAGTAAAACAACATTTAAATTAAAAAGTGTTCGTCTGTCCGTCTTTCCTGCTTTATGAACACCTAGATCTGAGAGGCTATAAGAGCTTCAGTGACCGGACCGGACAATCAGACAATAAAAACCGAAGATTTGAAACAAATAAATTTTAAATTTTCATATTAATTATCCATATTGATCAAGAAAACTAACAATTTGCCAGATAATCGACTTCGCGCAGTGTTTAGAGTGTCGAACTCTTGCGTTGTGGTTCTGGTTCGACACGTACCAGAGGCACACTTTTTTTTAGGCTATTCTTCTTTTTAAATTTATTTATTATGTACAAATGTATTTGGTTTAAACTCTCAACTCATATTTGCAATTCCGGGTTCCTGTACCGATGAGAGATGACAGCGTGTTGTATAGTGTACACCTGGATGCACTTGATGAAACTGTCATGCCGCCGTCAGCCATCAACGTCAGCTGCCAGGCGACATGTCAAGGCTTCTCGAACATGCCAATCATGAATGTTTTGGCTCTTCGTGGACTCAATGCTTGTGGTGTTCATTTGCAGCCCCAAGGCAATTGATTTTGATTATTAATGCCGAAATCAGTTTGATGTTGGAAACTTATCAGAGGACCAAAATCTTGAACAACTTGCCAAGTGTAAATGACAAATTAATAAACAAAAGTTTGCCAAGAGAATGCGCGCTGACTGAGACAAACACCTTTGTGCACACAGACACTTGGCCATAAAATTAAGCAGCTAATATGTTGTAGCTACAAGGCAGACAAACTAATAGGGGGTGGAAGAGAGACACCCTAACGCTTGGAAAATTGAGACTGAAGACAAAGGCGCAGACCCATAAACTTGCCTAGTGCCTATACAAATAGCACAAACTTTTCCTTTCTTTACGCTAAAACTTTCCGTTTTAATGTAAAACTCGTGTTGATTGTCATCATGGGCCTTTGTTGTATAGTTTGGGCCGTATCTGTGGATCTACAACTAGGTGTTATATGTGTTATATGTATGTGAGCCCTGTTTGCTGAGTAGTTAATTAAAAGGCTTGTGCCCACAATTAGCAATCTTCTTCTTCTTTGTTTGTAGACCATTCGCCCCCACAAGTATGCAACGAAACGTTGCAGAGTAAGAATGTGTGTGAGCTCGTTTATTGCCAAAAATGTATTTTTAATTAAATTATTTGAAATGCTTTAAACGGAATTCGCTTAATTTGTATAAAAGTAGCGACGCACAAAGACAGCTCCTGGAATGTTATTCTTCCCACAACATAATTAGGAATAGCTGAAACTGTAAACGTGAGCATATAAATGCTACACACTCACTAACACATAGGTGCTCACATAAAAAAACATTCTGCGCATTTGCAAACGCAAGAAACGTTTTTGATGAACACAGAGAGAAAAAAAGTCCGGTATACAATCAATCGCAATCGGTGTCAAATATAGTATGTATTTAGATATAGACATATCCGTATATCTGGCTCTCCGTGCGTCTGTATGAACACCCAGATCTGAGGGACTATGAGAGCTAGATGCCCTAAACTTGGTATATAGGTTCCCCTATATCATTAGTAGAAGCTGTTTAAAACGAATTAGAAAGGCAATTTTAAAATAGAACCAATGCCGAGTAATTGCCATTTTCTCCGCATATAGTCCTAATTTAACAATTATATCCTTAAAAAATTCGTGCTAAAATCAGATACTATTCTTTCTGTGTACCCTTTCTCCTGACCTGGCCTCAAGCAGCATCATGAAAGAGGGAAAGGAGCAAGGTATAGAGTTGCCTCTGCTTTTGCCTTTGGCTCTGCCTCTGCCTTTGCCTTTGCTTTATTAAATGTTCTCAGTGCAATTAAGCAACTCGAGTTTATACATGGTCGTAGAAAAATACCTTCGTATGATAATGGTTGAAAATGAAATGCCAGAAGGGGGAGAGCGAAGAAGAGCGGAGGAACTTTTTACAGTCGACAAGACAACTCGTTACGTTTAATTTTCAATTTTGTGGGAGACGGGTTTTGTGGTTGCTTTTGTGCGTCTCTCTCTCTCTGCTGACGACAGTGTATAAACGTCATTAGTGATGTTTTAATGCATAACTTAATACCCCCAGAGAGAGACGACAAACAATAAACAACAACAACAGCAATACAAAAAGAGAAAACTGTAGAACGGTCTGGGCCACGATGCTCCTCATGCGTTGCCTTTAATCCTTTTGCCATGACATGTAAAATTTTAATAACGTCAAGGTTTGTGAAGTATTATGAAAACTTTTTGCGCGTTGGCATTATGACAAGTTTATTAAAACGAAATTTATTTATAGAGCGTGCGCGTTCCAAGTACAAGTGCCCATTACCTCCGTCCCTCCCTTCTCACTCAGTTTAAATGCAAGCCCAAGTTCTTTCTCAAGACCAGGCAACCACATCAAAACTACTGGCCCACCTCCAACAGCACCAACAGGGCTGGCAGCAGGCAGCAAAAATCGCATTAGGCGTACTGCCCATTTCCACTCCCTTTTCATGCCCATTCCCATGCTGCTCACATAGGCAAACAGGCACAGGCGAACATCAATACACAGTGCGAAAAACTGAAGTATCTTCTCTATTTTAAATTCCACACTTCTAACTTTATTTCTCACTACGAATGATGTGTCTTAAGTCAAGCATTTCGGTCATATATCAAGTATAATATCTTATGTCTGTAAATTTAAGTATTTTGCTACTTTTAAGCTTAAAATTAAGTTCAAAACGTACTTGATAAAGCCGTTTATTCCTAATTTAAGTAAATATTAAGCTTAAATAGAACCTCTTCTTTTAGCAGACTAGCAACAACTATTTGGGAATTGATTCAAGCTATAAAATTGTTTAATTATCAAGCTTTTTCTGTGAATATTCACTGCGAAAACTAGTTTCAAACCCAAATTTTGTTCTCATTTCTAGTAAATCTTACTTGACTTGATTCAAGAGTCTTAGCTCTTATATAAATATTATTTGCATTTGGTTAAAGAGTTTTAATGATCAGTATCAGTAATTGGAACTTTTATTAAGTATTGATATTGAGAAACGCCAATATTTTCGCTCTGTGTAGAGACAAACACCAATACCAATGATTCAGTGCACGGCAGAGAGTCAACTAAAATAGAACAAAAGCCGGAAAAATGATTTCCCTTATGGCTGAATTTTCATTACCGAAAAACCCGCCATGGCGTATGATTTCATTTGTAAATCAGCTCAAGTTGAGCTCGAACATCGCATAATGGACGCCGGATGTCGGACGATGGAAGGGAAATCAGGGACGACAGTCGTAGCTGACAGCTAGGACGGGCTAGTTGACTGTGTGTGGCAACTGTGGCGGCCATCTTTGTTGCAGAGGCAGCTAACAATGACAAATCAGCCAACGAATTGCATTTGCTGCTGCTGCTGTTGCCACACGTAACCACACGTAAATGCAAACCAAACCCAAATGTGTGTGTGGCAGTTATTGAATGAAGTACGCTGGGACGTGCTCTGAGATGGACTCGGTACGTGGCAGATAAATTAGTTGATTGATTCGGTTTACATATCAGCATAACCGTATGTAGTACCTATGTATGTGAGTTGTCGGGCAACATGAGACTCATAACTAGATTTTCGGATACAACGTTGTCATTAAAATGTTTGTTTACAGAGATGGAACAGGACCAGAATTCATCTCGCACTAAGAACATGAAACACACATTCCAATGAAACATTTTGACGAGCCGCCATTTTATATTTGCCCTACGTGGTGGCAGCACTTTATAGCATCCGTTTCCGCTGCTGCTGCTGCTGCTGCGGATGCTGTGGCGAGTGAAAGCTTTTGGTTGACTGCACACTGAAGCTAAAATGGGCAGCTGTCGATTAGTGAGCCCATCCACATGATCTTTTGCCGGGCAGCTACTTGAAGCTCATTTACATTAGCCCAACCCCCCCCCCTGGTTGAGAGCACTTTTAATTAAAAATCCTAATTTCCCGCAAAAAAAAAAAACAAAAAAACTGTTACGCTGTGGCAAAGTGCCATCCACAAATTATTCCACAACACACACACATGACCATGGCCGGAATTTGTGTCGAATTTTGTAGAGCGCTTGAATCTGCCTCGGTTTAAATGTCTCAACGTTTTTGCCTTTCATTGTCCTTAGCACTAAAAACTAATTAAATGTGCTGTACACAATTTACTACTTGCAAGCGAAGCTCCTTCAAACCGGCCCAGAAAGATTTTCAACAGTGAATTGTACTCTAATAACTGCGAGTGCTTGTTTTGCCACTGCCTCCTTTTGCTTTTCTCAGTTGTCTTGCAACGCCTTGAAACACTTTGAGAATGTGTGAATGTGTGTGGTTTGGATGTTCCCAAAACAAAAATTTCACAACTTTTGCTCTGCATTGTGTGCTGTGTTGCCCAAATACGGCCATATACTTGTGCATGCCCCAAAAAATATCAAGAAGTAGAATTTCAAGAGATATGCATAGTGCCAGTAAAAGTACCAGTTGCCAAGCATTGTACTGTTTTCGTTTTTTAATATAGCTCATACGCCGCATTGTGCGACTTAAAACTTTAATGAAATGGGTCGCCCGTTGCTCGTTGCTTGCCACTCGTTACTCGTTACTCGCTGCCCGTTGCATTGGCGTTTTAGTTGGATAAACGTGTGTGGGGAGGCAGGGGCATATAAGCTTGTTAGCGCATCAGCAAAAGAACAATAGGGAAAATACAATAAGAAGCGTCACCATGAATGTAGGCCACTTGTGAAACATATGAAGCATCCATCCCCATCGTTGTTGCAGTCTTTTCCCCATGTCGGACGACGTTAAATTATCTTGTTGACTTTCATTGTTGACGCAGTGCGTCTCGACAGCATGGCGCAGTTTCACTTCAATTATGCGACATCCTTTACCCTTATAATTTTATTCATTAGTGTGTATTTCTATAAGAATATCTTAACTGATTCCCTAGTAATTTATTAACAATAAGATAAAAGAAGATACATAATATCGCTTAATCTAAAAAAATTTTTAGGACAATTTAAAAAAAAAAACCAGCTAATTTCTAACGGCCATTAAGAGAAATGTAACATGTAAAAAAAAGACTAGCAGAAAATCAAAACGGCAGCCAAAGTCAATATATCATTATGCAGACACTTAACGCTAAATGATCTAAAAAATTCGGCCAAATAAACTGCCGTCCCGCTGCTAGGTCATCCAAAACACAGATCAGCCATTGCGATTGAGAAAATGAAAAGGAATGAGAATGGGATGAAAATGGGACGAGCCATTGGGCCATTGTACAATTTTAATTGCTCTAAAATGTTGTAATACAACACGAACCACAAATAAATAAAATTTGCTGACATCAACAGGATGTTTGCGGGTTCCTGTGCGGGACAGAGTCAGGCAGAGTAGGCCATAATGGTCTAATGGCTGACAACCGCCCCACGCTTTGAAATTCAATTTAGTCGGCATGGAGGCTGAGACGAAGCTTGTGCATAAATAGCCAGAAGTGGGCGGGGTCTGCTGCCTGGCCAGGAAGTGATATGGCTTTTGTGAAGCGTCCGAAGGCAAAACTTCTGGACAGTCGTACAATACAAATATGTATGCTCATCAGGAGAAAAAAAGCTATAGGTAGCAATGCGGCTACTTATTGTTTGTTGTTGTTATTTCATTTATATTATTTACAATACATTTTTGCCTCTCATTTAGTTTTCACTTTTTGCCATTACGCAACACATTTTCATTGAAACTCGGCACAGAAGTCAACGTCGCTTTTGTTGGCCATCTTTGTGCTGTCGTTGTCGTTGCCATTGCCGACATATGCGGCTGTTTGTTGGTTGATTTCATAATGAATTGTTTAATTTTACTGGCATTTATTTTCTTTATTGGTCATTATTGCACTGCTATCTGATGAGACCAGCCATCAATGACATCAATGACACTGCACAAACCAGTTTTCTTATGCCACAAAATTCTCCTTTATCCATTTTACAATTTTTTGCGATTTTCTCAACATCGTTTCCAGGCAAAACTTTCTTTTGAAGCAATTAAATTCTTAATAATATTTCTCAAACTGTGCAAAGTTCGCTTCGTTCTTTTTTTTTCTCTTTTTGTGTGTGTCCTCGAAACATCTTTGAGTTTTTCTTAGAATATATTTCGCTCAAAATGTAAAAGTGCAAAATTATTTCACAAAGCAACAGAGAATTCGCTTGGAGTTTGTGGGTATTGTGGTTAGGTTGTTGGGTTGTTGGAGGGCAACAACAGACGTCTGAGCGTTAGTCCAGAAGTGCCACAAGAAAACGCAAACGAAATGCAAGAAGAGAAAACGGCAAAAAGAAAAGCAACCCCAAAAGACGAGCAGGCGCCATCAAAGAGGAAGTGAAAAGTTTTATGTTTCATGCTTAATTGCGGCATTTCGATTAAGAAAAATTAATAATAAAAGTTTTGTTATTATTTGTGATGCCAAAACGAAGAAACGAAGAAACGGAACGAAGTGTAATAAGTAAGTATAAAAGGGAAGCAGAAGGCACCTTGAAAGGACGGCGGAAGTGAAGACTTAGTCTGACCCTTACCATGTCGAGTTCTAAGTAAGTACTAGCAACCATAGGTAAACTTTTCAATCTTGATTAATTTCATTTATTAATCAGTGAGGGAAAAATCGATAGATAGTAATCCCAAGTCCAATTATGGAAATCCGGCTTAGCGCACTGTTTTGCATAATTGAGCTTTACATAAAGTCGCAGCAATTAGAGCTCTAACTTTTCGATACAAACATGACTTCGCCGTAAACATAACGATTCTGAAATTGTTAGAAACATAATTTGTATTTATATTGTGGTATAATCTAGTTTTTTTCATACTATAAACAAGAAAACAAATAAATATAATGAGCAAGATAAAGTATGACCATCAGCGAACATGTCCATAACTTGGCTGATTTAAGACACGGGCAAAGTTGAGAATTCTCCATGCAGAATTCCCGAACGAGTCTCTGCCACAAAGTTTTGCACTCGACCCGTCGCGAATTCCTCCCCCTGCCTTCTCATTTCCCTCTTACCAACTTGTACTTATGCCCACCCCTTATAAGAGGCACGTCTTTTGACGCTGCATTAAATGAAATGCTGCGAGCAGAAGAAAGGCAAATCATGACTGAAGTGCAAAACTTTTCCCATTATGCAAAAAATGAATTTCCATTCCTTAAAGTACTCATCATTGCAGTTAAGCCCTGGAATCCAGATTAAATTCTATCTGAACTCTGCTCGCACTTCGTTAAGATGGGTTAAATTATAAAACATTTATATGATCGGAAAACGATTCTGGTTAATTCCAAACATGTTGTGAACATAGCAGACATTTCCATAATATACTTTAAAATACTGGCTGCTAGTACAAACCCTTTAACCAGAGCTATTCCCAGTTCTGCTCCCAATATATATGTAGGGTTTATTATATAATTGAGTAACTATTATTATTGTATTCCTTTAAAATTAACTCTTATATTATAGACATTAGGGTTTATTACATAAATGAGTAAATACAAGTATTTTAATAGAATAAAAAGTAAGTAATCTTTCATTGTTTTAACTGATGTTCCCCCAACCTTCCACGTCAAAGGCCGAACTGCAACTCCATTCGCCGTCTCGTTCTCCGATCTTCTTAGGTCGCTCGGTTATTGTCATGCGAATTCGCCTGAGAGTGAATTCGCCTACGTTGCCTTAACTCGTTGTTAATATCTTTGCTCGCTGCTATTGTCTACGCTCGTTGTTGTTGTCTTTGCTCGTTGTTGTTGCTTAGGGATTGATGTACACAGGAATATACCAACCCACATACATATATGTATTTATATATGTATGTCCTTAAGTATATTTCTATACGTGGCTCAGTAATTTTACTAACAATGCACCGCAGCCCTAGTACTTTTTCAAGATATTGATTTTTCAGCACGCCAGGGCTAAGCAGTCTCTTATGCACATATCGAAACATACACATACACAATCAAATACGCCAACTCTAACAGAGTAATAATATGGCAGATTTTGTGCCATACTCTCATAAAATCGACGCCTGCTGTGTAAGAGTCCATTGAACTACAGTAGTATGTATTGAACTGTGTGAACAGTGTAACTACACTGTGCTCGTATACGTCGCGACATGATGTCGTTGCTGTGGTGGCCTGAATGAATGTGGCCCTTATTAAATGGCAGCCTTTTCAGAATTTCTCTGCGGCGTCTTGTCGTGTTATCAGAAAACTAATAAAAAGGGTTCGTCGTGTACGAAAAACTTCGATAACTTTTTCGTTGTTTGAATTGATTCTCAAGTATTGGCACGGCCCACACTCAGGCTGCCTAGAATGGTCCTGATAGCGCTTTAATAGCGCCTAATGGCCGGCGACAAATGTGGCAAATTACTTTAATGGGTACTACGAAATAATGAACACCGAACACTTTACAGTCCGGCAGTCCAGTTCGGCAAAGAAACCCCCCGGGCACTGTCCAGCCTTAAAATAGAACTCGACAATCGTCGGAGGGTGTGTTGTTGTACAAAAGAAAGTCGAGTGCAAATTATGGTGGTGTAGATTGGCGTGAGTTCTGTGGTTGCTTCTACTATTGGTAAGCCATTGTGGCTAGAGAATGTCGTTAAAAGGGTATATTTAATGTGTGTGTGCTACACTTTCCCCCATGGTGCGAATATTAATCATGTGAACACTCTAACTTTTCGTTTGTTTCTGTCTTTGCACCAAAAAGAGAAAATCTTCGTAAACCATTTATCCTTTTCACCCTCCCAAAGTTAGTGTATCAAAACAAAAAAGTCCCCAAAAATGTAAAGTTACAAAATTCAAGTAATTACAACCTGCACAGCCCAATGCAAACATTTTTCAACTTCAAGTGGAAAGTTGTAGCTTGCAGAGTCCTTGAAACTTTTGCTTCGGCATCAGGAAAGTAAATGTACATATATAGGGCAACAGTCTATGTAAGGAAATCCTAATAGTCTTGTCTTCGTTTTAATTTTAGCTAACTAAAAAACTTCACAAATAAAATAATAATTTATAAGAATGCATATTTTATTTTTGAGCTGTATACAAAATGTTTTGCGAAATGTTAATGCATGTATTTTACATCTTCAAGTGAAAAGTTGTTACTTGCAAAGTCCTGGAAACTTTGGCTTCAGCATCAGAAAACTAAATGTGTATAGGTTTAGGAAACATGTTCTTGTCTCCGTCGTAACTTTAACTAACTAAACAAGCCGATGTGTCGAGCGTGCCCGACAGTGGGAAACCCTGTGCAGGTATCGAAAATTGAAGATAAACTTGATTTGCGTATGGTATTCAGGAACCTACATCCGGACAGGTGTCAATCGACGCGGCTATTGATACTGATCAAGAATATATACACATTGTTGGGTCGGAGATGCCTCCTTCTGCCTGTTACATACAATCACACAAATTCATTATACCATTTTTGCCCATTTTTAATGGGCACAGGGTATAACAACTTAGAAAGTCATATAATAATTTATAAAGAATGTATATTTTGTATTTGATTTCTGAGTTATATAAAAAATGCTTAAAAACTGGAGTTAAATAACTATAGAACAATTTATGTTTAAGCAAACCTAATAGTCTTGTCTCCCTCGTTATTTCCACTAAATAAGATACTTACAAAATTAAATACAAAATTTAAATAGAATGTGTATTTTATATTTTAAATCCTAAACTATATAGAAAAAATGCTTAAAAGCTAACAGCCCTTTCTCCCTTGTTGCTGCAGCTAACTAAATAGTTAAAGTGTTAGCTAGTAGTTGATAAAGAATGTATATTTTATTTCGGTTCAATACTAGAAAAATGTTTAAACCTGTCCAGTTGAAACTGCTGCGTTAGCTGGGTGCTCGGTGCCCTGTCATTGTATCCCTCGCAGCGTAGGAGGTTGGAGTTTTATGTAGCTGTAAAAATAAATCAACAACTAGGTCAATTTTTACGCTCCAGTGCCAATGAAGTGTAAAAAACAATGCACCGTGCTTAGGTTCGAGTGTGTGCACGAGTACTAGGAGCACATGAAGCCATGGGTGAAATTCAATAAAAAAAAAAAAACTGGTATTGTGCAGCTCTTCCTGCAGCAGCAGCAGCAGCATCTACCTGTCAAGTGGCAAGTGGCAAGAACGAAGTGCGCAGATCTATGGTTGCAGTCGTCAGTTGATGCAGCAAATTGCATTCTGCATTTTCAAACCTTCCCTGACGTCATTAAATCGGCACAGCTGCTGATGCAGGAAATTCTGTGTATCTGTCTGTCTGTCGGTATCTGTGTGTTCGTTTTCGGGTACGTGTATGGAAAACAAGTTAGTTCACATCTCTTATACTTGGCTTCAAGTCGATCGTCGTTGTGGTGAATAACTTCACACACACTTCACTCGCTTTTAGTCTTCTCTGCGCTTATGTTTTGGGTTCAAGTTTCGCGTCATTATACGCGCCAAGTTTTTTTTGGGCGCCATGCAGCCATAGATCTGTTCATTAGAGTCTGAGTGTGAGTGTGAGTGTGTGTGTGTGTGTGGTATCCAAACATAATCAGGTCCAACGCACAAACTCAGCTAACTTTATTATCGAAAGGAAATTGGGTTTTAGCATTTTCTTTATCAGCGCACATCACATTCACAAAAGATTCTCACCTCTTTCTATATACTTACTAAGTAATAATTTTCGTCTTGGACTCTGCTCTGTTCACATAATCGTATAACAACACGCTTGCCTCTCTAGTTAAGTATAACAAGTACTCTCCAAGTTTTTCAGTTTCTTGTTCCGTCCCTGTCTCCACTGCCGCATACTGCCCCTACTACCCCAGCTTCCTCCAGTTTATTCCCATTTGGTCTCACATTCAACACAAATTCCAATGAACTACGAGACGCTTGACCAGCCGTTGCCTCTGGGCTGCTGATGTTTTTGTGCCACACAATTCACTTACCCCTGCCCCCTCTCTGCGCTGCTGCTCGTAGGTGCCTTCTGTTGTGTTTTGTGCTTTTTGATGATATTTTCATTTTTTGCTGCTGCCCAATAGCTACTTTTTGTTTACAATTATTGCGCGTCTGTATTTGTATTGTTCAAGTACTTTTTCCTACGTGCCATCTGTATTTTGGCTGCCTGCGTGAGAAAATATCGTTTAGCGACTTTACACAGTGCGAAAAAATGCTGTGAGTAAACGCTAAACTTATATTCATAAAGAATATTCATAGCTATTTCAGAGTTTTAGTTGTTTCAGAGTTTTTTTTTTAAGTCTGGCAGACCCCATAAAGTAGATATAGCCCTGTCCGTCTGCCCGTCCGTCCGTCTGCTTGTCTGTATGAGAGCCTGGATCTCAGAGACTATAAGAGCTAGAGTCACCAAATTTGGTATGTTGGTTATGGGCTAAGCAGTACCAGTTTATTTTACAAAATAATAATAATAATCGGTGAATAGATGTCAAATTTACCGATAAATGCACTACTTCATTCTTTCATTGGTAATTTTTAAACTACCACTGTTAGGTGGATTCACAGCACTACTTTTTCTTCTCGCTGTGTACAACTACTTACATATATTTATATATTACGTATATACAAAACGACTGAGTATGTGATGCAAAACACTTAATCGACTACAGTTTGCGTTTGACCTTAATTTCCAAACACGCAAGTAAACCCAAAATCCTACGATTTAAGTGTACAATCATGCTAGATTCTAAATACAATCGATATCTATAATGGGAATCGATTTGAGCGAACACACAAACAAGAGAACAGAGTGCTGTGGCCTTCGGAATACGAGTAGTAAGTAGTTGCGTCATGACTAGACATCGTCACAGTTTCACTCAAAAGGAAACAAAAGTCTCCAAATGTGAACTACTTAGACGAACAGACATAAATCTTAAAACAAACGACAGCAAAGAGACAGCCACAACAACAAACGGAAAAACAAAAACCCCCCAAACAGATTTGGAGTAGTGTATGAATGAACGAATGATATATGTATTTGTATCTGTGAAAATAATCCTTTTTAGGTAGCGGACGGACAGTGCGCACTCGAGAACAAAAGCCAAACGAATCACAACACAAACAGTGTTGAAACAAAGATAAACGCAAACATTTATCATTATTAACAATTTGTAACAATTGCTGGGAGCTTGTCAGAGAGCAGAGAGAGACAGTCTCGTAGATTTCCAATAATAAATTGCTAAATGTGTGTAATCAATGTTGAATTAAGAACGAAAACAGAACGACTTGTGGCCCATATAGAAATAAATGTTTACAGAAATGAAGATTGGTATAAAGTGAAGTCAAGCACAACGCAAATGTGGAAATTGTAATTTCCTACTTGCAACTTGCACTATATCGCAGAAGGGTATAACTGCTGTCTCCATCAATGGATACAACTCTTACATTCTGTGCGTTTTCAGTTACATTGCCCGCCGGCTTCTGAGTCCGAGATGGAGAAGCAAAAACGAAGACAAACCTCAAACCAAACCATAAAAGCAATCAAACTGAAACTGCTCCCTTCTCCATCGTCTAACGCCTCTTCTTCTAATGTCTTCGGTTTCAAAACCAATTGTAGTACATTCACACACATTTTCTGACTGTTTTCTGACCAAGTTGAACAGTTTGTTTGTTTCTTTTTGTTGTTATGCCACAAAACGATTTGTAATTGAATTATGACACAAATATATACATATACGCATATATATATATGTCTAGTAATTACATTTCTGCCTCTGGACATCAAGAAGAGAATTAGGCATCATATTTTATTTAAGTGATTAGTTACAAATAAAAAAGGGAAGTTCGCAATTTGCTTATCAAGTTCTTTAGCTTGACTTTGATAGTTTTCTTTGTTGCTATATGCTGATTACATCCACAACTTATTGATCCGATTGAGTTTGCTAGGCTTTCCTTCGAAAGTGTTTAATCAATTAGAAATTACAATTAATTTTTGAATACCTTCCAACATTGAAACATTTCATTGTTTTTGTTCCCTTCAAAGGATCTATTAAGTTTGTAAAAAAAATAATATGTGTAACAGATCTGAGTCCCCAATAAAGGAAATATATTTTTGATCAGCATCAACAGCCGAGTCGAGAGTCGTACTCTTGCGGTGTGGTTCTGGAGTTCGACACCTATTAAAATTATTGTTCGTCGATCGCTCTTCTTTGATTTTAAATAATATAAATAAATAAATGAGCTGTTACTCATGGATTACTCATACACTCACCTCACTGGCGCAAGCATCATACAATATATTCAAAGCCAATCCAATGTTTTCGTTGTTTGCTGCTCCTGCGATTGTCGTGTGTCAAGTGGCCGAATTGTTGTTGGGTATCAGCAAATGACCAACACCAACTGCAAGCCAAGATCCCAACTCGGCGAAATTAAATGCTCAAGTAATAAAAAGGACTCTGTTGTGTTGTTGTTATACGCCTTGGCTTTTAACGTAGTAAAAATGGCGTTTTATTGGGGAGCGAACTCCTTGTTGGATGTTGTTGTTGTTGCTGTGAGCGCGTTTTACACTTTGTTTACAGGATAATCGCTTGATTTATGACACTTTCTTTTCATATACATTTGCGCTTGTGTGTGTTAGTGTGTGTGTGTGTTTTGATGAAGGACTTCAGCAGTCAACAGTGGCTGCTGCCGACGGATTCTTACGCGTTGCCTTTGAAACCGTTGCTGTTGAATTTAACTTTGGGGGCTGCACAATAAGGGTACATTTTTAAGGGAAAGAGAACAAAAAGAATACATAAGACGTAAAATAAATGCGAGGGCCAAGAATAAACACACACACAGACAAACACACGCGAGGGTTTTATGCACAACAAATAAAATCAATATGACGTAAAAATAAGAAAATTATGTTCGATTTTGATGTTGTAATCGCAAATGGTCAAAGGAAGTCGTTTCATAGTATAAATCCCGATTGGTCGATTGGTCGATTGGCTTGCCACTTCTGGCATTTCCACGCCCTGTTTGTAAGCCAAAACACTTACAGTGTTAAACACGCACTATTACTCCAACTAAACACATAACCGCACACCGGAGTTTTTCCTTGAAAAGCACGTGACTCATTTGGCATTTGGCAGTACCAATGTCATAGTGGAACACATTATATAATTATCACACAGCGTAATGTATTGTTAGAATCCTCACGAACCGCATTCGATACAGTTTTGACAATTTGTTATTCTCGGTCTAACCGTTTTCCTTTTCCTCACTGTCAAAAATCAAAATGCACAGAACCAAAAGCACCAAAAGCATCAACCGTTGCCGATTTAAAGGCAATACCTCAAACGTTGTGCGACAACAACCTGAACAGCCTGTTTCATGTTTCTGTTACTGTTTCTGCTTCTGTTTCGTTTCGCGTTGCCTGTTTCAAGTTTCAGTGTTTGGCTCTCTTCTGGAAAATTGGCGCTGCCGACTGCACAGCATTTCCAGGCACACCAAAAAAACTCTGCTCCCATCAGCATTTCAACATTTTCCGCAACAGAGCGAACAGAGCAACAAAATGTTGGGCATCAATTTTGGGCAGTTGTCGTTGTCGTTGTTATTGAATCTCTCTGCTCTCAAACTTTGCTTTCAAACTTTGGCAGCAGCAAGTCGAAGCCAAAAACAGTTAACAATAAAAGCAAAAGCAAATTGAACAAATATTTTGTTCAGAGTGAAAACTATTTCAATGTTCTGCGTCTCGCATTTGTATAACTTTCAGTCTTAAATTTCAATTGTATATAGATTAATTTAATTGTTTATTTTATCCAGAAAGTGTGTGGAACTAATTACTTTAATTTTATATCATTTATTTAGCTTCATTATGCTTTTGGGCTTTTCTCAGAAAATGTTGAATCGATAAGACTCCAGACTTTTAAATGCTTAGCAGTTTTTAGCTTCTCAATCATTAATTTCAATCATATATAAATTGTGATACCCTGTGGTGGTATATTAAGTTTGTTTAATATATGTAACAGTCGGAATATATATTCTTGATCAGCTTCAAAAAACCGAGTCGATATAGCCATGTCCGTCTGTTCGTCTATCTATACGTCCAGCTGTCCATCCGTATGAACGAAAGGATCTCAAAGATGGTAAGAGCTAGAAGCTTGAACTTGGTCTCCCAGCACTGGTAATTTTTGCAGGCAGATCAAATTTATCTTTAATTTTGGATGTCAAGCCCCCTTCGCCCACAAATCAAGAAAGAGCTCATAACAAAAACAGTTTTGTAGCTAAAGACTTGAGATTTGACACACATGATTAATATCTTGGATTCAATGTATCCAGAGAATTTCTTCACGTTGCCACGCCCCCTTCGCCCACAAATTAAATGAAACGAATTACACGAGAATTACATAGGGAGTGAATTTGAGCGGGTCTATGTAGAACCACAGGGTATATTACAGTCGGGCTGCCGACTGTTCGGCTTGTTTAAACTGCTAACCCTTATCTAAATTCTACTGGGCTTAGTTGACGTTAGATTAAATCAAGGAAAAACTGAAATAAACAGCTGATGTTGACTTCTAATGGCTTGGCATTCGCAGCACTTGAGTAAGTGCAAAAAATAGCGGGAAATATTCACTTGCGCAACTTCAACAAACATCCTGCATGACAACTTCTCTTCGTCTCTCTCTGACAATTTCCCCTCAATCCCATTGCCAATGGCTAGAACCGCGTTCCAGCCATTTTTGAGCTCTCTCTCCGTGTGATCCTTTAGGTTGCAGCCGAACAGCCGAAAACTGGAATTTTCTTTATGCTCTGCTCTGGTGCTTTGGTGCTTTTCTCCGTTGGATTTTCTTTTTGTTAGCTGTGCATCCGCGCGGGTGTGGTCCTCTGAAAATCACGAACTTCATTCGAATTTGAGAATCACTCGCTGAGCGACTGAGAGAATCGTATTCCATTTGAATTTTGCCGTTTTTCCACACACACACACACACACAGTTAAAACCGAAGCAGCACCCTTTGTACGTATTTTGGGTGGTTGCTGGTTCCGCTTGAGTTCGTGCCTTTGCCCGATTTCGCATTTATAAAATTTAAATAATTTTCTTTATATTTTCCGCTGTCAATACACAGATACACAGGCATAAACACTGGCACTAACACATGCACACAAAAACCAGACACAAACCACACACACACACACACTAAAACACACACAGTCACCACACAACACTTACAACTTCACAGTCAACTGAACGTTGTGTTTTTCACAGTCCGCGTTCACGTACGCCGTAGCAGCACAACAATTGAGTACTAAATCTGCGCCGAGCTCAGCGTCAGGAATAAAGCGCTGACGCTGCCCGATGATTGCAGCCACCACACAACTTCCGCAGAGCGAACACGCGCGAGAGCGAGAGCAGCCGCGACAGAGAAAAAGAGAGCAGGCAGCGAGAGAACCTGCGCGGGAATCGTCAACAGCTATTTCGATTTCGACTTCGACTTTTACTCTTATACTCGTATGCTGCTGCTGCTGCGTCTCGGTAGGCAACGTGGGCTCACCTTTGCTATGCTCGTTGGCTAACCTGTCCAGTCGGCTATCCGCTAGTGTGTGTGTGTATATGTGTGTGTGCTGGCCACTCGATAACCCTTTAGTGTGTAGCCCTTGCTGGTGCGACAGCTTGTCGACTGGCTGACTCGTCTCAGGTCTCAGTTCTCAGGTCTCGGCTTCATTGAAAAACAAGTAAGAAAACTATAATCGAGTAACTGACTAAGAGATACCCGCTATAAAAATATTATACCCTTGCAGGGGGTATTCTAATTTTGTTACGAAATGTGTAACGCATGAAAGCAGACATGTCCGACCCTATAAAGTATATATATTCTTGATCCATCCATCCGATATAGCCATGTCTGTCTGTCCCTCTATTTTTATGCAAACTATTCTCTCAATTTTAGAGCTATCTGGATGATACTTGGCAGAGATCAGTCTTTTTGCTGCAGGCAGTACATATGTCGGAGCTGGCCGGATCGGATCACTATATCTTATAGCTGCCATAGGAACTATCGGTTAAAAATATTGTTTTTGCTTGAATATGCTTTCGTCACTAGACTTCTACCTCGTGTAGAGGTTTTTTTGGATATCTAATAGCTGCCATAGGAACTATCGGTCGAAAATCATAAGAAAATCATAGATTGGCTCAGGGCACCCTACGGTCAAATTATAGCATACTTTTTTTGCGCTCTATACTGTCCGTCGGTATAATATGGGTATGCCCACCAAATTTCAAATGTTTAGCTCTTAAACTGTATATTCCACACATATTTATTGACTTGATATCCATGGAGTCATAGAACTGTGTGTGTCAAATTTAGTTGCTCTAGCTCTTACAGTCTCTGCAGTTGGTGTTGATCAAAAATAGTGTATTTGCCTTACAGGTTCAGCCACGCCTCCTTCTGCCTGTTACATACACTGCAACGAACACAATATACCCTTTAACGCTATGAGTAACTAGCATAATTATCTCAAGTTTGCCAGTTCGCCGTTGTTTGGCCTCAGTAGCGGGTTGGCCCTTTGCTTTTGACCCAAAAAACCAGTTTTTATGTTTGGTTCTGCACCAACTCGTTTCCCACTCATGTATTGAAGCTTGTCTTTGAGATTTGGGCGCACAGAAATACAAAAAATACAGAATACATCGTAGGCGTATTGTAACCCGCAGAAAAGTCAACGCATGTGGAAATGTGGAAATGTGTGAATAGCAACACACACTCCACTCACCGCACAATCGAAAATATTTGACAACAACAACAATGTGTGTGCGAAGGGTCAACTATTGAAAACGGTGTTGTTCTGTTTCATTTGATAAATGGCTTTTTAATTATTGCCTGACAGGTTTGTAAACTCAAAGCGTGTTGTCGAATCATCAGCTTTGATCGTTGCAGATCGTCCAATACTCGACCGATTGCTACCTGTCCACATCCAGACGCACATCCCGTCTTGCCATATGTGAATTGGCTCTGCTCGTTGCGATGATTGCCTGCATAAATTTTTCTGCCAAGTCATAAAATTCTCACGAGTTTATCTCAAACTGACCTACACTGCAATATTTCAATTAGCGAGGCATATGAGCCGCTAAGTCGCAGGCAGCAGCTGCTGCTAGAACTGAAAACCCAGTTTTTCTTTGGCAATTATTTCCCTTGCTAAATTCGCTGAGAAAACCACTGGAAGCTGAGAGAATCATCGGTGTTTGCGCCTGCGCCTCTCTCTTCGCTTTTTTTGCTCTACTAAAAAGTATGCAGCCGCCCCTAATAAAGCCGTCGAATTTAGGGTAGCGGTAACACGAACACGAACCTGAACTCCAACCTCAACGTCCCAACGCCACAACCCCCAGCGCCCCAAACTCTATTCGTAGCGGCAGTTGGCCAAAATGATTCGTTTTCGCTGAATTTCACTTGGCTAACATGTAGCTGTAGGTTGGACAGGGGGTGGAGAGCTTGTCACTCGGCCATACGTACTTATTTATGCTCGATTCAAGTGAATATATGTTGACTTAAGCAGCCTGATTTATGCATTATATTAGCGTGGATTTTAGCTGCAATAAATCTGCAAAATTCGTTGCCGTTACGTGCCATAAACCTATGCATGCTAAAAATAATTTACTTTCTGCTGTTATTAGTCTGCAAGTGCATGTCTACCTAATACTAGTATGTGGTATGGTCATTAGCTGCAAATATTCTATTGACTGCAGCCAACTCGTATAATCCCTTATTTATGGCCCATTCACACTCTTCAAGTGCCCTTCGGGCGATTAATTAAGTTCAGACATTGAATAAAGATGAATGTCTCTCTGCACTTATTTGGAACATATTAAATTGCAAATTAAAGTCTCCCCGGAAATGTGAACCAAACGTCACGAGTTTGCAAGCTGTTGTTGTTAGTTAGTGATTACCTTGTCCTTTTTAATTGGACACAACAACGGAGCTAACAACTGGCAATGAGTAATTAATAGGCAGTGCCATCCCATCCACCCCTTGCCCTTGCCACCTTCCCTGGCACTCTGCCTTTCATATGGCTTGAAGTCAAACCACTAATCGAACCACGCCTCGGCACCACTAATCGGAAAGGTGGTAAAACAAACGTGTATCGCATTAAAGCTCAACGGACACCGCTCTGAGAGTGGTTCGAAACTATTACTTAATGACCGCACGCACACATAGTCGAAATGTTGGGACAGACAACGTGTGAGTGAAATGGCGAATACTCGTAGTTGTTCTAAGGTACTTCTTAGCCAGGAAAATAGAGAGTAGACCAAATAGTCGTAGAAGAGTTATGGACTTAAATTAATTAAACCAGAATAAAATGAATAGGAAAATCTCAGATAAAGAGTATTGTATATTAATATCCTAAGAAAGAGATAGACTTTTTTTTTTAAGTTCTTATTAAACTAATAAAAATAATTATGAAATTATAGTTAAATAATAATACAACTCCTTCATCTATTTAATTATAATTAAATATTATATAATAATTAAATTGAAATTTATGATAGAATAATGATTCTTACATATATAATTATAATTATATTAACTATTATTTAATAATGTTTTATTTGTATCAAAAGCTATGTGTATTTAATTCTTTAGATATATAAACCAAATGTAATCGTTACTGTTCCTGTTTGGAACATTTAGCTGGAACAGAGGAAGCCCTAAACATATTCATAATTTGCAGGACCTGTGTCGGTCGCTTGGCACGCGTAAAAATTAAGGTGTTCATGTGACCATAAAAACAATAAAATATTTAACACAAATTTTAACTTAATGCTCCAGTCGTAAAAATGTATGAGAGAAAAAATGGCAGCCTACTGTGTGGCATCGTTAAAAGTGTGCCTGTTGGTGTGGCTCCACCTTGGTAGGAGAGGGAGGGAGGTAGAAGAAAGAGGGCGGATGTAGGAGGTAGCAGGTGGGTGGTGCGAGGTGGGAGGCGTGAGGTAGGCAAGTTCTTGCCAATGCCGCCTCATTAAACCAGAAATTACACAAAGGATAACGCGCAGCTTGACGGCGGCTGTGGCTGCAAAGTGTTTTGTGGGGGCCAAGTGGCTTTTTGTGTGTGTGTGTGTATTTGTGTGTCCTGTCACCCTCCCCCAACCCTCTCTCCACACCCCTTTGCCAGTTCAGCATGCTTTGTTTTGGGCACTTTGACGCGCTTACTTTTGGCTTACGGGCAAGCATACAAATAAAAAATTATCGCCCAAGTCCAGGACGGTCATACGCAGCAGCGACTACTGCATAGCTATTATATTTTATTTTAACATTTTTTCGTCACGTTTGATGCCGGCCAGACAGCAGCGTCGTCGTTATATGTATATTTTGTTGTTTTTTCTGTTTGTACTCTCCATATTTGCTCAGCTCCTGTATACCACCGATGCTGACACCACAATCAACACCCGCGCCTTACTCCCGACTTCAGAAACCTGCATCGTCATTGTCTTTTGACGCTGCGAGCGTTTCTTGTTTCTGTATCTGTGTGTGTGCGTGTGTGTGCGCGTGTGCGTGTGCGTGTGTCTGTGTGTGTGTGCTTTACTTCCTGTTTCATCTCTGGCTGCTTCCTGCTTATTTCTTATGTGTATTTTTACTGACGCTGATTTTTATTTCTTTGCAGGATGTGATATTTCATTCAGCTCGGCTTACAGAACAGCTAAACGTCGCGACGTAGGTATGAAGCTCTGTCTGTCCTTCCGTCCGGCCGTCTGTCCGCCCCTCCTGTCAGTCTGCCTGCGAGCATGGTAAGTAAAAAAATATAATTTCTTTTTTTTATGATGTTTTCACGCTTTACTATGTGCCACAAAGTAAACGTCGGGTTATTTAATCATTTTCACTCAAGCCAAAACCTAATTTAATTCTCAATATTTCATGCTGTGATTAAAGTATAAGTAACAGAGACAATCCAAGTACAATATATCACAAAAGGTCTGATCAATAAAGGTCTGCTCTGTAAAGTACTGAATGGCGCCATTCTCATAAGAAACGTTGAATTCAGCTGGACGTGTTCGGGAATATGCCCGAGGGGCGTCGCACGAATATGTGCGTGCTATTTTGCCAGTACACATAATTTGTATTTGCACCTGCAGCGAAATCTGTGCGTGCACTGTGCCAAAATATGTGCCAGGAATAGAGAAAATATACTTCAGGAAATTGGCAATAGCCAGCTCAAAGCGTGAAGTGTCTCATCTATCATGACAGCATTTAAAGTGAAACACTTAGCGTATATTATGGGACTGGAGAGTACATAGTTCTTTATTTCAGTGTACCAAGTTTTGTGTTACGCGCACAGCCATTTAATATTTGGCGTATACCCTGTGGGGCTGTAAGACAATGGAAAAGGTATTCCACTGTTTTTAGTGGCTTTAAACTTGCATTTATTTCATATATGCCGCATTCACATTCAGGCAGTCGAGAATGCTTAATGCAAGTCCTTGTTTTAGCAGCCACAGCGAAGAACCACGAGAATACTATTTAATTATTTAAAACAATATCAAATATTACAATTATATTAATACAATTCTGGTTGCACCACTATGCGGCAAAAGCTCAAAATCTTTTGCATATTATTAAATGTGTAATTTATGCGCAATGTTGTTATTTTTTGTATATATTTATTAATATCATTTTTTTGCTGCAATGTATTTTGTTTATTTATGTTGGTCAACTAAGTCCATAAAATAACGCAATAAGCAAATGCTTAAAATTCTTTTTAAATACGAGAACAAACAACTGATAAATTATTTTTATTGTCGCTTTAAATGATTCACACAAACACAGAAACAGAAACACAAACAAAACGGAGCTCACACATATTTTTTGCATACGCCCAACCAAAAAGGCGGATGAAAATCCTTCATGCGCCCCGTCGTGTGATAAACACTTTTAAAATTTTAAATCCCGCGGCGTAGGGCGCGTTTTGACATCCAAGCAAGAGATGGAAGGGAAGCTTTCGCCTTTGTGCGGCATTTTCTAATTGTTTCCCATGTGTGTGTGATGTGTGGGCGAGTCTTGACTACAACTTGAACTGTTTCTATTGCTGTACTTAGACTCCGCTTCTCCCTTTGTTGTTGTAGTACAGCATTCGGCTAAAATGTTAGTCATAGTTAAATGTTTGCATTGAAACGCAACAGCAACAAAGCATGGTATAATAATAAAAACTGCCAGTCAACTGGCGAGTGAAGCGGCGGCATAAAAGTGCAATAACTATAAATGCCTTTAGCGTTTTACTATTTTATTTTACTCAGCCATGCTGGGGCAATGTCTTCCTCTCCGTCCTGATCTCCTGCTACGCTTCTTACAAATTGCAATGGCTTAATCTGGGTCCTGCTGTTGACACAGTTTTTATTCTGCTTTAACAGATTTACTGCAAACTGCCGCAAATTTTACTTGCCCCGCTGAAAGTTACCAAGTCCAGGTAATGAAGGGTGCTGAATCGGGCCGTTGCTTCATTGAAACTGAACTAAACTGAACTGAACTAAAATCGGGTCAAGCGAATTTATGTTGCAATTATTTTACTCGAAATAACAATTTCGTAAAGTGGTTCAGATACTTTTCAGATGGATTATAGATTTTGGAATGTAAAAGATACTTTTCTACAGTATGGTTACTTTTGCAGCTTACAGATACTTTTCTTTACTACAGTATGCTAAAGATACTTTTGTATTTTACAGATACTTTTGTATCTTGTAGATACTTTTTAATGTTATTTGATACTTTTCCAGTTTACAAGATATTTTTGCAGCTTACATACATTTATATATTTGTATCCAAGCAAAAGATACTTTTATATCTTTTTAAACCTTCAGTAATCTTGCTGTTATTTCATACTCTTCTACTTTTCAAGATAATTTTGCTAAGATTCTTTTGTATCTTATAGCTACTTTTTAATCTTTTAGATTATTAAATATTATTTGATACATTTATACTTATCAAGATACTTTTGAAACTTACATATATATGCATATTTTTATTCAATCAAAAGATACTTTTGTATATTGTAGATACTTGTTAACCCTTCAGTTATTTTGAGAACTTTTCTATGCCTAGCTTATTTGTAAGATAAAGATACTTTTGGAACTTGTTTTAATAAATGCAAAAAAAATAAGAAAAAGTTGATACCAAGTTTTAAAACATTTATGCATATTTGATATTCAAGTTTATTTTGAACAATCATCGAACTTGACAATTGTTCTATTCTGATTTTATTTTGTAATTATGCAACTACTATCCATTTAAGTATGTTAAGGTTTCTGCTTCGCCCAAAAAAGCTTTCTGTTTGAATATTTAGTGTCACGCTGAGATTTCCAACAACCGGAAGCCTTAACTTTATGCCATACTCAAGGGTTAAGCCTAACCCAAGCTTATTTTGTTACAAATTCGCGCACAAGCTCGCCCGGTCATCCCAGCTTAGGCTATACAATAAACTCCACCAATTGATAGAGCCCCCGACTCACTTGACTTGGTTGGTTATGCAAATGACAGGCAAATGCGACCACTACTAAATAATATCATCTACAGTCATCAAAGGTATTTTTAGGTCGCTGTCTAGTTTGCAGAAAACTGACTTAATTGGAGTTTGCTAAATCATCTAACACCATAGCTATTATAAAAGCTATGAAACTTTGCAAAGGTTGGCAACCAGGTCATCCAGGTGCGCTTCAATTTCCTCAGATATATGTGATGGCTTTATTATAGACTACGCCTGTTTTGTAGTACTTCAAATGGCTTTGCAGGGTATTAACACCATAGATATAATGGTTATTTATAATTTTGTGCAAATCGACATGAAATAAATGATAGTTATAAATGTATTTTAAAAGCGCAAATCAGCAGTTGCGTCTGCAAACTTTTGCATATGTACATTAGCTTCACGTATGTGTGTGTGCTTGGGATAGTTGAGTGCTGATTTATGTTCTCTAGGGCGTGAGCAGACGTGGCCATTGCCGTTGCGCAAAAAAAACAAACTGAATGCGGCCACACAAATCATTTCACACAGCACTCGTATTCTGTATGCAACAAACCGGGGCAAGGCTCGACACAAGCGAGCCACATGGCAAGATGATATCCAATCCAGGCAGACACAATGGCAAAGGGACATCGAAAGCGTCTATTGAAGCCAAACCCCTTTTCCAACGAATACAGCAGGAGATCCGCATAGACTGGCCCGATAAAATAATAAACTGAGCTTCGGGATAACATGATGCAAATACGCTTGGACGTTGAATTTACGAGGAGCAACGGAAACGGAAGTGCATTCACCACAGCGATGAGCGCCAAGTGTTGAAAGAGCGACAACGACAGCGACAACGACAACGACTGTGACCTGTGACCTGTGGTCTTTTGCATTGCCAAAAATTTATATGTACCTTAAACTGACGGGACGTGACGTTTTTATACACTTGCCGAGGGTAATATCATTTGGTTCCGAAATGTGTTATGCATTAAAGGAGGCAAGTCAGACCCTATAACGTATATATATTCTAGAACAGCATGAACAGCCCATTCGTCTGTCTGTCTGTCCCTCTGTTTCAATGCAAACTAGTGTTTCATTTTTATATCCTGTAGGGGTATATTAAGTTTGTTAAAAGTATGTAACATGCAGAAGAAAGCAAGGCCGACCACATACAGTATTCTTGATCAGCATCAATAGCAAAGTTGATATAGCCAAGTCCGTCTGTCTGTCGGTCCGTCCGTATGAACGAAAGGTTCTCAGAGATGGTAAGAGCTAGCTAGCTAAACTGGAAAAAAACGAATGAATTTGAGCGGGTCCCTGTAAAGCCACAGAGTATATTACGGTCGGGCTCCGGACTTGGAAACACTTTTCTTGCCTCTCTAGTTATCTCAAGCAAACTCACAGATTGTGTACTTGGTATTATTTTATATATCCTAATCATTTTTAATTAATATCAAGCCACCATATCATAAAGCTGTCATAGGAATGATCTGTCGAAAATCAAATACAGAGTATGAAATCTTTAACGTGCCAAAAACAACCATGAAGACTGGCTCGCACGACTGTCGCCTCGACTGACCGGCTCGTTCTCTGTAGGAGTTGATGGAACCACAGACACATTTACACACACACACACTCACTCACACTCACACATATATGAAGTGCAATATAATGAGCTGCCTAGATGGCTGACCACCACTGGGGTCTGTCGCTGGCAGTTCTTGATATAAATCATGAAGCATTAACAGCTGCTTGGCAACATCAAATCCGAGTTAAGTTTTCCGCACCGCAGTTTCTGTCGGGTGCAGTGGGCCGTATGCCGGAAACGGATATAAAGAGATCTAAAAATGCTGGTGCCAACGAAACAATTGTGAGTCAGGAGGCCGACGAGGCATATACCAGAAATTCTCGTCTCGTTCCTTCCTCGGCAGTCATTTTCCATTTCCATTTTCTGGCTTGCAGCACTGACTATAAAACAAATCGCTTTAGAATTGCATTTTAAATATTTTGGCAATGCTTTTCAGTGCTCAAACTTCCGTCTTCAGTCTGTACTGACTCTTCATCGTCAAACTCACATCGCGTTATTTAACTTTTACTTTCGAGAGCCAAAAATGGATGAACATTTGCGTTGGTTAATGATGATCAAATGATTTACGAACACAGTCTGTGCCAACGAGGAAATGCATAGTTTTCACAGTTGATTTCATCGTATTTTGAGCTCATCGCCGACCAGTTTAATTTCAGAGTTTGATTCAATTTCATGTGTGTGCTCCTGCTCCTGATTCCTTTTGATTGATGGCATATTGCAGTACTACTACTATTTGTGGAATATCCCAATTTTGGTTTCACTTTCTCTGCGTCTCTCTCTTTCTTACTGTAATTGGGAAATGCCTTGTTTATGTCTAACAGTTTTGTGCAAATGCAGTCATCAGGAAAATTGCTTCGTTTACCCGGGCTTTGTGTCTCACAACATCCGTTTTTTGAAGTCCCACGATTGGGATGAAGTCGCTTTAGTCGTTTTGAGAATGTGCATACTGAATTGCTGTTTTAGATTTCACTTGAACGTGTGTACAAAATTAATTTCTTCTTTGTAGATTAACTCAAGTGTTGTGAAACCAATTAGATTCCCATTATCAGTAATTTAATAAGAAATTAAATTTTCTTTTACTATATCATGCTAAGTGTAAGCTTGGGTGTAAGTGTGAACTGCGACCTTGCCTCAAACCAATCTGGATATTACCCCATCATGTACTTAATCCATCCTCGTAGCCATTTGCAAAAAGTTCGCCAAAAGATAACAGGAGTGATGTGTAAAATAGTGTTTGCTTTTGCGCACTGTGTTTCTTTCTTTTATGTAGTATTCTTTTGTTGCAGTTGTTGTCGCCTTTAGGTCACCATGACAGTTTTACTGCAGCGCTGCAGTTTGCAGCCTGCAGCCTGAAGCCTTAACCTGCTCCGTCTGGGTCCTCCTGTGTCAGTGTGGCCAGAACAGCTTTTTTCCGTCAGGTCTGGCATTGTTAAAAGTCTAATTACGAGTAGAAATTTAAAAAAGTGAGCAGCAGGAATCAGTATTTTTAATGTGATTCTATTCTTTATTTACCCTAACAAAAATATATGCAGTTAATTGTTTTAATAAAACAAAATGTCACATTTTTATCAGATCTGATTTAACAAAACAACAACCTAAAACAGCTTTGTTTCACATCAAAAAGTTGGCAACACTGGCCCCAGTTAACAACAGCATTCTCGCTGCCTTTTGATGCTGTGTATACATTTGTATGTAACGTAAACAACAATGTTGGTTTGGTGTTATTTTCTCACATATACTCATACATAATTATTTGCAGTCATATGGAAGTGCAATGCCTCAAGACCAAAATGATTTGTTTCTGTCCACATACGTGTAATTAATAAGTCTTTTTCTTAAACGCCTTTAAAGTGGCAAACACAATGGCAGTTTAACACTACTTACTTGCAGAGAAATTGAGTAAATACACTAAACAAGTCAACAAATAGCTCGGGGCAACTGTGACTTTAAACGCCAAACATCTTTACGGCTTTTCTCTGAGCAAGTTAAGAGAACCTTTCGTATAGTATATGATGACCATTGTTCGATTGTCGTCGCCAGGGGCCCAAAATGTAGCTCTACAAATACGTATAAGTTACAGCCAAGTAAAAGTTCTGTAATCTATATGTGCTACACAAACTCTTGACTGTGGAAATACTCAGCAGATTTACTTTGTCTTTCTTTACACTAAGACATGCTAGCAAGGAGTTAGGCACCTCGTATCTGGAAGATACACAGATGCTTTACTAAAAGTATGTGTGTATTTGGACTACCTGCTGATACCTGATACCGATATTAATAATTAATATTTCGCAGTGTATCACATTACAATCGTAGTCAAGTCAGCAGCATTTATGCTTGAAAGCTCTTCAGTTTTCATTTCAGTTGATCAGACTTGTAGTGTAAGCTGACTAGAAACAGTCAGAGCAAATAACCCAGTTAAAAAGTAAAAGAGTGCAGAATAAGCCTAGGGGAAAACCAAGAGTCGAGAGGCGGAAAATCGATATGTCCAAGTGCCACCCATAGTAAAGCCCTAAACGTTCTAAATATCCTCCGAGCTCTGATCATTTTTTCAAGTCTACGAATTGGGTTGTCCGGCACTTTACTTGTGTCTCTTAAGGAATATTCTATTATGCACATTGACAGAAGCGATGACATCTTGGCCTATTTAGCGCTTTACTCTTTGCTGCTTGCGGTTCCGATTTAGTCAACATCTTCTTCTTGTCTTCGCTTTACTTTTGCTGCCATTTGCGAAAGGCGGACTTTCAGCGAATTCAGCTTATTGCTGTTACGGTATATTGTCGCCATTGCTGCGGTGCCAAAGCTGACCAACGCCCTTGCCAAGTTTTGCAGGTTCTTTAAGCTGTGTCTGATGCTGTGGTTGCCAGCAACTTTGGTCCATGTCGAGGTCGACAGACATCGATGACGTCTTTAAATTTTAAGGCTCTCAGTCGTAAGGCCAAATATGATTTTTACCCAAATAATTTTGTGATTCAACCCAGATTCAGCCAATATTGCAATCAACCTTTTCACTTCGTTACCCACACACACAGCAAGAGTATGGAAATTTATGTGCTTGGACAGCAGGAATACAACTGCCCAACCCTCTATTCTTGGAACTCGACTCAAAGAATATGTTTTTGCGGTTACTGCGGTCACTTTAGTATAGTGCACTTGATATTTAATGAACGGAAGTATTTAATCTAGTTACACGCTTCATTGTGGTCGTGTACCCATCGGTAGTTGCCCCTTATTTAAAATCTGGTCGACTACTTTGAATTTTTTTGAGGTTGTGCTTGAGTTAATGTACTTTAAATAATTATGTGATAAGTTAATGCCTCAAGAGTTCAATGACATTCCTTTGAAATCAATGCAAACACGATGCTGCCGATACTCAACTAAGTGTATATGGAATTTAACGCGTTAAACCCCAACCGAAAATGAGGTTATCGACGCTTGGGGCGTTGCAACTGCGTTGCGGCTGATGTATTCAAGGAAATAAGTTGCAACATCGGCAGCATGGGACGTCGAAGTGCACTTAACAGGCTGCTGCCTGGTTCGAGTAGACATAAACCGCGTTCCCCCAAAAACCGACAACCGCGAATAAGAGCCTGAAATTCCAAGTTATTTTGCGTTCTTGAAGCTCATTTCGTGTTGACTAGTACAGTACTAGTACTAGTACTGACAGACTGCAGACAACTCGAAAAAACAAAGTATGCGGCAAACTAAATTAAGCACTTCCAAAGACGCAGACTTTGTTAGCAGAGTGTGTCGCATTTTATGCGTAGCGTCTAGCACTTAAATTGCATTTTAATATGTATACATATACATTTATTTGGAAATTCTTAAAAGCACAAGCATTTAGCACGGAAACTTATACGTACCATCGATATGTCTGAACTTCCCTGTATTAAGCTGCAACGTCGAACTTTACTCGATGACAAGAGAACAAATCGGCAGAGGAAAAGGCAACTAAGACACTAAAAGGCCCAATAGTTGACAGTAATCCCTCAATAAATCAATCGAAACAAGTAACAAGCCGAAGGGTCGGGGCGGTAGCGACAGTAGGGTGCCCTGAGCAAATTTTCCTTGTTTTCTTTTTTGGCACGCCAAAGATTTCATACCCTTTTCAACGGATCTTTCCTATGGCAGCTATATGATATAGTGATACGATTTAAAGCAAATTTGGTCAGAATGTATAAGACCAGTTGCATAATCTGCGAGTTTGGTTGAAGTGTGGCGAATAATAAAAAAGTTTGTTATACTACAGTATGATTTTCTAGCAATAGTTCCTATAGCAGCTATATGATATAGCGATCCGATCCGGCCGGCTCCGACATATGTACTGCCTGCAGCAGAAAGACTGATATGTACCAAGTCCAGATAGCTCTAAAACTGATAGACTAGTTTGCATACATACAGAGTGACAGACGGATAGACGGAACGACGGACGGACGGATATGGCTATATCGACTCGGCTGTTGATGCTGATCAAGAATATATTTAATTTATAGAGACGGATATGTCTGCTTTCATGCTTTACAAATTTCGTGAAAAAATTATAATACCCTCTGCAAGGGTATGAAAACTCATGACTTAAGGATAATCGACTGCCAGATACCCAACATCAAACGAGTATAAAACCGCAGAAGTTTGAGGAAACTCGAATATTTTCATTTAATTTATTTACTTTCTTACACCCCAGATTCTACAAAGATTCCCTTATAAATTAATCCAATGGTCAAAATGATTAAATATACATACATATTTATTTATCTATTGCTTCAACTTTAAACTATTTTATATTTGTTATTGAAATATATTTTTATATTTTTGACTCAAGTATGGTTTTTCAAATCTTTTTGGATAAATATTTTGATAATCGTGGTTCTGATAGTAATATATTTTTGGCTTATTTAAACGCTGAGTAGTTAACATAAGATTCGCAGTTTATACTTACTGAATTCAGGAACTTTAAACTTTAGTTTTAGAATAAAATTTTTTATTTCTGTGTAGTTTGTATGCTAAATAGACTTGCACAAAGTTATAATCTCCCTTTTCCACATTTTCAATGCGCATAGGGTATAAAAAGAAACTGAAGCGAAAACGCAGAGGAGCAATAATGACTCAAGCTCGAAAAGAAGCGCTCCCACTATATCTGTGACGGCGCCAAGTTTTGTTGAATAGCTGAACGCGGAAAACTGAAAGCTGAAAGGCAGCCAAGGCAAAGGATGACAAGGGGACGAGTCAAGGAACGGCCAAGTCTGCCGCACAAAAGTATGCAAAGCTTATTTTACTTTTTATAATGCAGCCGCTGATTGCGCTTGGGCCGCGCCCATCTATCTTTGTCACCAGTCAGCAGTCAGCAGTCAGTGCAAAAACGACGACATACTCCCCACTACTATCAGTAGTTCGAATGGTAGCTCAAAAATGATTTTTGTACCACGTCTGGCGTCAAAAGTCTGCGCTGCTTGTGTGAGAAAAAACTCTGACAAATTACAGAGTACCTGCACTTAAACACATATTTATCGTGGCCGTTTGAAAAATGAAATTCAATTACACATATACAGAAATTCCTGATGCTTAACCCTTGCTTCCTTTTCAATAGCTTCAGTCGAAAGCCTGAACAAAAGCAAAACTGTTTGCGGTGCAGATAAGCGCGTTTAACCCGATTCAAGCCAAACAACAGCCAACAACAAGGCAACATCAAAGTACCAGGAGACAGGACAAACTCCAAGAAAATAGCTACATTAAAAGCAAAAGCGGGGAGGGAGAGGTAGGAAACCCAAGTTTTAATTCAATTTGGAACGCTTTCTAGTAGAATACTAGGCCAATAAAGGCGACATTCTGCAAATTTTCAATTGTGTTAGTGTTGTTTCCTGCTATAAACTTACTACGCAGTGGTAATGATGTTGAGAGATCTGCTCCAATTTAATTTATTGGTTGCCACAATTTAATACAAATAATTCTATTATGGATGAAGCAAGCGATGCCAAGTGTCCACACATAGATACGAGGAAAGAGCTACGAGCCACGAGGAAAAAGGAAAAAAAGTCGAGAGCCGAAAACTTAACAAAATTGAAAGAGAATACAAGCAAAAAAATATATAATAAAATATAATAAAAGCAGCGGGACCCCAACAAAGTTGCAGATGGTCAGCTGAGTTGAGCTTAACAAAGTCCAAGGCACAACAGCAACGACAACAACAATAGGAAATCAGCAAACCTCAATCATAAACGTGGGGCTGACCAGAAATATGAGCAACTCTATAAGCAGGACAGCAGAATCACAACTTCAGCCACTGAATGTTTATGTTTATTGCTAGGAATTAAGACCAAGCAGGCAAAATATGAGATGATATAAATATATATAAATATATACAACAACTAAAACTAGTTTTGCTACCTGTTAGATCAATTGTAGGGCGTGTTTCCTTCGACTTAAGTCGAAACTCTGCAACTCTGTGACTTACATATTTACTCTTCGCTGAGTTCTATTCTATTGCTAATACGTGTATGATTTTTGGCACGGATTGCCCATGCCCCAGAGTCTTACATAGCCTGGCACACATATTGTCCACAGAAGCCGTGAAAAACTATCACACTAACATGGTTAGCCTGTCCGGGAAAAGTTTATTTGCATTTTGTATAAGTCAGCTGACTACGTGACCCACATACATATACTACAACACAGCCATATTTGCGCAAATAGAAGAAGAGGAGGAGCAGGGCATGTAAAGTCTGTGTGAGAAGTATCCAACCAAATGGTTCTTGGTTGGCCAAGGCCGTGTTGTGCAAAGACAAGCACAAATTTAGAAAAATGTTCAATAAATTACATCAAATCAAGCTGCAAAGACATGAAAACAATGTGAGACTATGAGACTGTAATGTAAACTGTATTCGGTGGTGAATTACATTGACTAACTCACAGTCTTAAGAAACTCTCACCTATTTATGGCTAAGTAGATCACAGTGTGACGATTGTCCAATTAAACGAGGGATAGTCCAACTCAGTTGTGAAATCTATGATTATAGCTTGAATTCTATAAATGAAGACACAAATAAAAATCAGTCGGTAAGGCTACAGTCGAAGTCGACCCTTCACTTATTCTTCCAAAAGAAAATAATAGTATAGATCTAAGTAAATTTGTAAATAATAAATAAATTTTAAAAAGAACAATTAACTAAAAAAAAGGATGCCTCTGGTAGGTGTCGAGCTCCAGAGCCACGCCGCAGAGTTCGACATTCTAACTATTGCGCCAATGTCAATTGTCTGCAAATTACCAGTTTCCTTGCCATAAGTAGCTGCCTCCAGACTTTGTATATTCGAAAATTGTTTTGCTTCAAATCTCCGATGTTTATTGTCCGATTGCAATGAAGTTTTCCATGCTCATCGCAATTAAACTAAACTTTATGCTGATCGAGATTACATATACTTTATAAGTTCTGCCAGATTTCCTTTTTGACAAACTTAATAGACCCTTATATATATTTCAAATAAAGGGTCTAAAAATATAACAAAACTAAACACTTATCGCTGAATGCAGTGCAGCGTCACATTTGTAATTATAGCGAAAGTACGAATATAGACAAAAAGAAAAATAAAAGTTTGGCAGACAATAAAAGAAAGAAATGCAATGATTTCGTGTGTAAAATTTGGCATTGTTTTGTAGCTGTTGAACTCAGGCTATGACAGGAATAATAATCCCTAGTTTTTTTCTTGCTTCTGTTGTGCTACGTGCGGCTGACACCACGCGATAGACAAACATAGAATTTATTTGTATAAATATATACACAGGAGAAAGTATTGGCATTGTGTTTTTGGCATGATCGCCACAGTAAAAAAAATGAAATGGGAATCGCGAGCAACAGAAAAAGCAAAAGGGAAATGCACAAAAAGGCCGGAAGCAATATGCATTTCCGTTGCCAGAAAAATGTAAGCACTTTGCACTTGCCAGTGCAAAGTTTTACTGTGTCAGAGGGGGGTTGTAATGCTGTGAACTAGAAGCAGAGAAAATGTTTGTACACCAACCAAAAAAAAGAAGAAAAACCAGCAGTCTGACAGTCTGACGGCAGACACTTTTCTTGGTTCGCATGTTAATGAATGAGTGCAGACCTATTCTCTCTATTTCCAAGGATAAATAGATTTCTAAGATTAATAAAAAAGAAATGGACATTCACATTGATATGTAAATTCAGTGCATACGAGAATTAGTAGATAACACTGCCACAGTGTTAATAAATAAATAACTTATATAACCAAGTCTTTAAAGAAAGCATTTTCGGTTGCAAGAGGCATAAACTTATGTACATTTGGGTGCATAACTAGTATATGAACGAACTCAAATACTCAGCTCTGTTGAATACTTTCGACTAAAAGATTTGTGTTAACCCTGTCTGTGTGGGTAAGTGAGTGTTTTAGCCGAATTACTACTACATTCACATTTAAACACCTCTGTCCGAAATGTGTGAGTTTTTTTGCTTGTTTAATATTTCCGACATCTCGTTTAAATTTGAAATTTCTACATTCAAAGGAGAAACCGTCGCTAGGCAAACTTGTTTTGTAGCTGTTGATGTTTGGGTGTTATGGGTGGCTTTCAAATATATTAAAATAGATGAATGTGTACTGTGTCCATTCGTCGTCGTTGGGCTAAGCACCGTGACTTGGCTATAAATTGCTATAGGGACGTACCCATATCATTACCAATATCTTTAGCAATGTTTCGTAGAATTGACTTTGTGTTATAAAATATAGTAGTATTGATGCATTGAATGCTTTTTGTGGTAACCATAGATGCTCGTTCTATACTTTAGACTATTTCAGCTTTCAAATTAAATTATTATTGTTAAAGTAACACGCCAGCAAGTCAAATATCAGCTTTTCAACACCAGAAAGAGCCAAAGAACACATTATACACATCTCCAGCTCCTTCTCCATCTCCATCAAGTGACTGCCAAATGTCTCTGTGTGCGTAAGTCAATGCCCGACGGAAGCCAACACTAACACAGTATCATCTAGTAGCACCGGGGTAACTAACATCCTTGCCAATTCAGTTACAGTCAGTCCGTTCATTCTGTCAGTCAGTTAAGCCAGTTACGAGAAGGCGAAACCTAAAAGCATGTCGATATTAGGCTAGATAAATTGAAAATGAATTGCGAAATAGAGTGAGTCGGGCTGGCGGAAAGAAAGAATGGGTAGAGCTTCAGCGCCTGCCTCATACAAATACATAAACAACAGTAGGGCATCACAACATTCAGCCACGTCAATGGCATTAAGTCAGTCGCAGCGAAGGCATCAAGAGAATTGAATGAAGCGGAAACGGAAACCAAGCTAATGAATGAAGCACAACGAACCAAATGAACGCCACGGTTTTGGTTGCCTGGTTGCCTGGCCAAAGGCCCAAAGCCAATGTTCAACTGTGTACAGTGTACACTTCACTGGTTCAGCGAGGTGACCGCGGTCTGACTCCCCCAACTCTCCCACATCCTACAGTCCACAGCCCCTCCTTGAACTACCTTGAAGACATTTACAGTTTAAGCGCAATTGAATATTTGTATTATTTGGGGAATGGTGGCTGCGTTACCAATAAATACGTTGATCAACCTCGACGATGAACAGCCTCGACTGTGCCAACAGACATAGCCAATTTACGTCCAAGTACTGGCCAAGTTAAAGACATTCCTTTATTCCTTGATTCTTTGGCGGCTACTTTAGTCCCTGTTATTAGCTTCCCTTTCTTGGCTGTATAGATTACTTCACATTGACTGATATCCTTAATTGCAATCTATCCTGTTGACGGAACTCTTTCTAGTCTATAAATGATTTCCTGATTTCAAAAATTCTCTGATTTAGATAAGCTGAATCTTTAGTTAATTTCAATCCTAATGCAATTGCTAATTGTTAATTTCGATGCTCTAATTAAATGTGTGTTGAAAAGTAGGAAGCGAAGTCAGGTTAGAGAATGGGTAGGCAGATTATACAAAGTGAAGCACAAGGTTTGAGTAATAAATACAAATTATGCTGTATTAGAGTTCCTGGTTTAATAATTATGTTAAATATTGTTGATATTACAAGTGGATTTATTCAACTGTTAAGTGGTATCAACTTCACTCGAATCATTTCCACAGCTACATAAGAATATAAATTGCATAAGTACTTTAAATAGTTTTTTTTTGCGCGGCTTTCATATTCATCTTAATTGTTATTGTAAATTAATACAATCATAATTGTTGTGTTTAATCTATTTCACAAGAATATAGGTTAAACACAATAATGATTATATTAATTTATAATATTCTTTGATTTACCAACACTTATGTATACTCACTGCAATAATAATTTTTTATTTATGCTTTCAGTTGACGTTTATTGGAAGGATTGCCTCCCAGATGCGCAAGGACACCGACGGAGTTTTCAACCACTTTATTACAATGTTCATATTTGTAAACTAATGTTTATACCTAATTAATTACCTAGTAAATAAAGCAATAAACTACAATTTAATTATATATAACTGAAGCACGTTTTTCTATTTACACCACAACATTTTTAACATATGTATGTAGTACATTTTTGATTCCAACCGATTATACTGATTCTAACAAACTATGTCAAAAGGGTTCCAAAAAAAGATCATGAAAATTTGTACAACAACATGGCGAGCTAGAATATTAATAGACCAGTATGCATGTAAGCAAGTGTGCATTGAGCAGTGGACGCTGTCTGCAGCAATTATGATCCACACAAAGAGTGCTGCTGAGAGGGCTTACAGTTACGCTTGCAATGAACGCGGCCTGCAGCAGTAGTTATGAACCAATGAGAACGCGCAATTATGTGATATTATGTGTGCTTCATCTGTTAACTTATGCACATGCTGCTGATTCTGTTCGCCTGGTATTTCACTGGCATACAAATAAGAAATTTAGTTGCAGCTTCAACTTTTCGCGTACATGTTTTGCCGATTCCAAACAGTCCAACTAGTTTTATATTCTAGGCGGAATACCAGGTGAACAGAAACGGCAGCAAGCCCATGTCAAGTAAGAATATTGCATTGAACAGTGAACGCTATCTGCAGCAGTTATGATCGAAAAAGAGAGTGCTGCTGAGAAGGCTTAGGCATGCAATTGACGCTGTCTGCATTGGTTATGTTCCAAAGAGAGAGTGATGTTGAGAGCGCTTACAGTTACACTGTGGATGCTGGCTGTATCAGTAAGGAACCAATGAGATCGCGCAATTATGTATTATTGTGTGTACTGAGTCTGCTATCTTAAATAAATACTGAATATTCTGTTCGCCTGGTATTTCACTGGCAAACAAATAAGAAATTTCAGTTTCGATTTGAACTTAATTTCAAGAGCTGAAATGCGTCGGACTAATGCAATTCAAGGATGTTAGCTTTGAAATAAAACAAAATTATATTTTCGATTTTATATTTTGATACTTGTAATTATTTGTATTTCATTATAAACAGTATTGATGACATTTGTTTTTGCTCCATGGGGTGACAGTTTCAGCAATGATCATCAGAAGTACCAGTTGCTATGGATATCTGTGAAAAGAAAGAAAGAAGAAAGACAAAGAAAGTTATAAAAATTACTATATGTTTTATTACTAAAAACAGTAATAATAAATTGCCAAAATTGCATTTTACTGCAATTGATAAAGTAATCTTAATGAAACCCCCATTTCTCTAGCATTGACAAAAGTAATTATAATAAAATGACTTATAATTATAAGAAAACTCGTTTTACTAAATAATAATTTATGTAAATTTCATTTTATTAGCATATAGTATTATTTTTAAATTTTAAAAAATTAACAAAATATCAATTACACATTGATACACATAAAAATAAAATATAATATACCGATAATTATACTTGGTATATTTGTATTTTTTTTTAGTATTTACCAAAATAAACGCAATTTGGCATTAACGGGTTATGCTCTTATGAAAACAGAATGCTTCTGATCTAGTAAACGAAGACAATTTCCTTTGAAACCTAAGGGAAACAGGACCGTATCGACTTAGCACACTTACTCTATAGGGCCGAAGATACTTTCTTCCGTTTGTTACATATATTTTCCATTTGCAGCAACTTTTAATACCCTTGTACCTATTGGGACAAGTTATAAAAAATAAATATCTCCCAAAGTCTCAATGTCAACAGAAAACTTTGTTTAACAACGGAAGTACGATGGAAGTAAAAACTGAGGTCAAGGGTGAGGGGCCTGGGCAGTTGCCGATCAAATGCACAAACTAAACAAATGTTCGAACAAACAAGCAACAGACCCAGCAGAGAACCAAATTGGGAACACGCTGATGGTGAGTGTGAGAATCGAACGAGGGTTCAAGGAAAGGGAGTCGTGTGGCATTGACGTTGATGATACTGGTGCTAGGGGATGCCTAAAGCACACGATACGCAAAGTGTCAATAACAATTTACACTTGAGACGATATCTCAATATTGTCGCACGTCAAAAGCAGCACCGATAGCACCGACGACACCAACCGGCAAACCACCAGAAGGACGCTGATGGCAACAGGACAATGGTGACCATGATGAGGAGTTGAAGCTGAATTCTGATGCGATTACCGTTGCCTTTGCCTTTGTCGTTACCATGACTCTCACTGCTGTTTTGTTTATTTAACTAGTACCCTGATTTAGAAATGGAGCAGGTCGAAAACAAGCGAACGACGTTAGCTAAAAATCCATAACAATTTCAAGTGCTTCCCGCGTGGGTTAGGAATACTTCAATAGACCAAAGAGCACAGTAAATATGTCAAGCGATAACAGTCAAAAACAGCATGGAACGAGGATGAGCTGGTCAGATGTTAGGCATTCCCATAAAATAATTAAAAAAAGAAACTTTTCAAAGAGCTTAATATTAAAATCTCGACCTTTCGCGCCCCAGTTATCAAAAGGAGACATGTAAATTTCAAACGGACATGTAAAACAAGCCGAACAGTCGGGACCCCGACCGTAATATACCCTGTAGTTCTACAGTTACCCGCTGAAATTCACTCCCGACGTAATTCTCTTGTATTTCGGTTTTTACCATTTTCTGGACACATCTACCCCAAGGTACTCATCATATGTGCCAAATCTCAAGTCTCTAGCTGCAAAACTACTTTTGTTATGAGCTTTTTCTTGATTTGTGGACGAATGGGGCGTGGAATCCAAAATGAGATAAACTTGATCTGCCTGCAAAAATTACCAGTGCTGGGAGACCAAGTGGCTCCAAAAGCTTGTAGCTCTTAGCATCCCTGAGATCCTTTTGTTCATACGGACGGACAGACGAACCGACGGACATGGTTATATCAACTCGGCTATTGATGCTGATCAAGAATATATAGACTTTATGTGGTCGGCCAGGCTTTACACTGCCCGTTACATACTTTTAACAAACTTAATATACCCCCACAGGGTGTAAAAGGACACTAAGGACGATACATAAGCTGTGAGTCGGTACTCATAACGAAGCTTGTATTTTATGCTGAAGAAGCTTACCGTGAAATTGTTAAAGTAGCTGCAAGGGTGTTATAATTTCGACATTCCTAAAATAGCTGTTTTCTTTCTTTTGATTTTTTAATAACATTGAGATTTTCTGCTTTCCCAGCGGATGACAAGGTAGTACTTGTAAATATTAATTAGAACTAACGACAAAGGCTCGCTCGCTGGTGGAATCAAAAGGGGTCACTTATAAATTAGCTATTAATATTAAGTCGCATGAACTCCAAATATTTTGCGACTAAATTTTGCAGCTGTAGACTCGTAATTAGCCACTCTAATATGCTGGCCTTGTTGATGAGCCAGTTAATTAGTGTCCGTGGATTTAGCCGTTGTATTTCGTTACTGAACACATTGCATTAAACAGCGTGCTAATCGCTGTGAGTTGGTGGATGGAACTTCCGTTGAAAGACGCTTCTAGTGGCTCCGGCTGCTTTTCAAATTAGTGAACGGAAAAACGGAAAAATGTTGCCTGCCACGGCACTTGGCATATTTGCCTGATGCTTAACCGAGTTGGCACACGCACAACACACCCATCCAGATCGAGAGGCGATCTGTGTAGTGTAGTGTAGTTAGTGGCAGATATATTGGCAGTGCGGTATCTCTCAAGTGCTCTACAATAGTACTTGTTCAGACAATGTTAAATGCGCGCTCTTTGGCACTGTCTGTCAACTCGGCTCGAGTGGCCCAGCCCCGCCCCAGCGCAGCCCAGCTCCGCCCCCGCCAATGCCTGTAACAGCTCCAAAGCATAGCAAAGAGCACTTGTCGCAATCATTGACATCAATGCGTCGAAGCTGGCTTTTTAGCTGGTCCTCAGTAGTTGGAGAAGTGATGGAGTAAAATATGGGGTAGCCCAAATACTTTCGTATAAATGGAAGCGGATTATTACTGGCCATGGTTCGGGTTATTGGTACTCTACGCTAGGAAGAACCAACGATTAATATAGCGTTAAAGCAGCACATGTTCCATTTCCTCAATATCAATTCAAATAACACCCATTTAAATTAATAAGAATATTTCATAGGAAGACAAGCGTTTCGTAATTTTATGGGTATAAAATCGGATTATTTTCAGGCAATTGATAAATCAATCTAGAGTTCTGCGAGTCAGCTTAATGTTTGTAAATTTCATCAATACATAAAGGCAACGAGTAATTGAACACATTGATATATATATACTCTTATGTACATTCCTTTATACACGGATAACAGCACGATACTCGCATACCTTGTCGATATTATTTTTACCTTTATCAATTATTCTACACCGCCTTGTATGTACTACACTAAATACAATTTTCATTTGGGATTAACTGGCGTTCAATCGAGTTTTTACGACATGAGTAAAGTTTAGCGGTTTAGTTCGGTTATTGCCAAAAGCTGAAGCGATAACAGGACCAAAAAAACTTTTCCTTACCATGTTGATGGTTGGATTCCATTCTACGCCCAACTGCGCAAAGTTCTTAATTAAAAGATTTAAGCCGTGATTGAATATTTTTCGAACCGCCAAAAATATATACCATATATTCAATTTGTTAAATTATTGTTAATAGCCAGCGTTAGGTGGAAGTTTCTGTAGTTCAACATAATCCGAAAGTAGATCCCTTATATTTTATACAAAGAGGAATATTTAATTAATTTCCAAGCATTTGGAGCACAGAAAAAGAGCTCCTCCACAACATACTTGCATTTTCTTCATATAGAATGTTTATGGAACCCTCCAAATAAAACCTCTACACGAGGTAGAAGTCTAGAGACGAAAACATATTCACGCTCTAAGCTTACTGAAATCAAATTTTGTGAAGAACAATATTCATTTTAATATATAAACTATTATTATATAATAAATTATGGAATGTTGATGGAAATTTATTATGTTTCTCTCAAGTCACAAGAGTAGTAAGTGTAGTATTGTTAGATCACCTGAATAGCACATTGCACGTCTCTCATTCGTTGTCATTTCTATAATTTGTTTTCATGTAAAAGTGTACATAGTATATGTATGTGAATTATGTAGCAATTTAATTTTAATGGACACTTTAGTAGAAGAGCAACAGGCAACTTGACAAAATATAGCCAAAGACCAACTCTTTCTACTTGCTTTTTATCTTGAGATTGTTGTAATTGAATTTACTTTTATAGGTGGGAACTAGGGACTCCGGTGGGACGGGCTGACGTTTGCTAAAAGAAATTATTGTTAAGGTTAAATACAAAGCTAATGGCACACTAACCAGGCGCAGTGGAACTGGCGCAAATCATCGTCACTGCGGATGTCTTGATTAACAGACTGCGTCCCCTGATTCCGCAGAATCATGCGCATATGATCTTTAAGCGACTGTGGGGACCGACGACAGCAGTTCCAGTTTCCCACATAGTCTGCCAGGGTGCGTGTCAACAGTTCCTCCATTAACTGATCAGGACTAGGACTGCTGGAGAGATGCGGATTTACGTAGTGCATGATCTTTGACACAGTTCGCTCGTAGTCCACGGGCAATCCGGTCAGACGGTCTGCCCGAAACAGTCTTGGCAGCTTCACTTTTGGCTTTGTCTTTGTAAACACGATTGTCTTACGCCAAACGCGCTGACCCGGTGCTTGCTGTTGACGGTTTGCCGTATTTTTGGGCTGAGCCCCTGCCTGTTGACTCCGTTGATTTCTGTCCGTAATATTAGCCTGCTTCTTCTGCTTTGGGTAGAGAACCTTATAGGCTAGTTCGATTTTGGCGGGAGTCGCCTTATGCGCCTTGCGGGACCTTTTAAAATTTCGAAATTCCATGTTTCAAGATTTCAATACTTTGAATTTTATATAAATCGAAATCAATTTTTTTTTAATATAATTTAAATTCAAATGTGAGGCACTGACAGCTTGACGTTGACTTTAGCGAAAATATATATCTTGGATATCACTTGGATATTAACTTCAGCATCAGATTAGTAATTTCACTTACAATACACTCCAAACATATGGCTATTCATTCTGCACATTAAATGTAAAGTATGACCAGTCGGAAAGGCTACAGTCGAAATCGACTCTGAGAGATCCTTTAGTTATTCTGCCTCTGGTAGGTGTCGAACTCCAGAAACACACCGGAAGAGTTCGACAGTCTAACCACTGCGCCAATTCAGCCTTAGTCGATTATCTGGAAAATTACCAGTTTTCTTGTCCCAAGATGCTGCCTTCAACCTTTGTATATTCGATCATTTATTGGCTTCAAATCTCCGGTCTTTATTATCCGATTCGGATGAAATTTTCAGTACACATTGCAAGAAGAGTAAACTTAATGCATGCCGAATTTAGAATTTGTATATTTTAAATTACCCTTTTCCGATTGCTGGGGACGGAAAGGACCTTTGTGGAGGCCTCAGAAGTATTGTCACTAAATTTGGTTACTCTAGATCCTATAGCCTCTGAGATCTAGGTGTTCATATACTTTATGGGGTCTGTCAGACTTCCTTAGACCTGCTATGCACTTTTTTTGGCAAACTTAATAGACCCTTATACTTTTGTAAAGTAAAGGGTCTAAAACCAATTGCAATGGCAGATTTATAAATGCAATTCGTTAGGACACAGAAACACACAGTTACACGGACAACAAGCAGTTAGCTGATGTGGCCACATTCAACTTAACTTTTGAAACAATGTCAACTTCAATGAACGGTCGCTTTAGTTATTATTGCAAGTGACACCAATACAAATGAGCACAAAGCTAACCGCACATACATGTGCACTTACGCACACATACTTATATACATAAGTACGATTATCTGTTTGTCTGGCAATGTGTCTGTGTCTGTGGAACCGCATTATTGTATTGCAAGGAACTATAGTAATTGCCATTACATGCATTTGATGTAAGTAAGCGTTGGTCTGTGCCATGCATCTCGAGATAGGGCAACACACTTATACCAACACACACACACACACACACAATCACACAGACTACGATGCGCTTCAAAAGACACTGCAGAAATAGCAAGACAAAAGCAATATAATTAATCATAAAATAGCAAGCCAAACTGAATCCGCACGATGTTGCAACAGTAACACTGAGTCCCATTCAGTCGTGCCATGACCCATACCAACATTTGGAGTGCAAATATTGTTGCAACAGCAACATATTATAAGTATACTTAAAGTATAAGGCATCTGGTTTGGGCACGTAATATTCGTAGTCATTTTGTTCTCTGAAGTTCCTGTTTCAATTTAATTACATTATGTTTAATTTCATCTTTATGGCAAATCTGTTTATTTATACTCGTACTATATACTAAATTTTGGGACTTTAAACTATACAACTATTCTATACTAAGTACATATAATGTCCCGTTTCCATGGTATCTACTAGTCAATCAACTGCATTTAATTATAACAAATATTTAGATATAATAAGAGTATTTCAAGGGTATTTCCAGGCCGACTAATCTATCTCACGAACATTATAACTTATTTACCAAACAATACGTAAGAGAAAAAAAAGTTGGGGATTTTTCTGATGCCAAGGAAATGACTTCACACCTTTTTCCTCTGCCTGCGCGTAAGTGTTGAGCGAAAGAAAGAAATGGATCAAATATAGATTTATGTGCTGCATGTCAAAATAAATGGATTTTACATGTTGCCACAAAACGTTCGTAGCTCGCAGCTCGCAGTTCGCAGCTCGCATCCAGCGCAAATGGCGCCCAATGCGATGGTGATGGCGATGCCAATGCCAACAACAATGCTAACAAACAGCAACAATAATGAAAATATAACGTGGCATTAAAATGTCATTTCATACTCATACAAATAAGTTCGCATAACGTGCTCCCTCTTCTCATATGGGGCATATACACACATGTGTGAACTTTAGCGTTTGTGATATGGCTAAAACAGAGTTATATGAATATTGTAGAGTAAACTGGGGCACAGTTGGGCCATGTGGGAATACAAGCTGATTGATCATTTAAGCTAAGAACACTTTGCATAATAGGTATTACTTTAACAAAAATTTAAATTAATATAAACTTACAAAAATAAAAACTAGCAAACTTAACCAAAACAATAATTATTAATATACTCAAATTATATGATGTAAGCATTAATAATATAGACATATAATAATAATGTAATAATATTAATATTAATTAAGTAATTAGCAATAATGGATCTTCTACCTACTTTGCAATGATGTTTATTTTCTCTGAAACTATAATATTAATCTTAAATATTGTAAAGCTAATTTATATATATTGACTGGCGCTCTAAGCTTTATAAGCTTTGTCTTGTAGCGCTGGGAAGGCAACTAAATAATTAAATAAATAAATAATAACATATTAATCTAACAATGTTTAACTCATTAACTCTTAGTTTAAAATTAACTGAACTATGAAAAAACGCATTACTTTATTTCTAAAGTTAAAACCTAAATTGTTTTCCGAATGATTTCCCAATTTTTACAAGCTTACACAGAGTCTATAAATGTAAATTGTAGCAGGCCGATAGTCAGTTAACATTTCAATAATTTGTTAACGCTACCATCACTTCATAGAAAATAACTGTCTGTTTCATTTAAATTAAACGATTACAAAATGTATAATTGCATTAAACGACAGTGCATTCGACATTCCATACTGTGCATACTTTAGAACACAGAATTTTCTTACGCTGAGCTCAGCCGAATTTTATCCTGTTTATACACACTTTCCTTCACCTCATCATCGCCACTGCATGTGACACATGACACCATTCTCTATAATTTATCAGTTTTTTTTTAGATTCAGCACGCGTTGTGGCCATTGGCAAGAGCACGTGCTCTGAACAGGGTCGATACCGCTCGTAAGCTGTCGTTTTCAAAGACAAACTCAAATCAAAACCTGGTTGATCTCTCAACACTTCCAGCGCCGTGCAGCGCCATTGTCATCCTTGCTCGTGGTGTTGTTCTTTTTGTTCAGGTCCCTTGGACCTGCTCTGACTATTTTGCATTTTGATAAATATATAAAAAGCTCAATTCCATCATCTAGCATTTTGTATAAACAAAGAGATAACCTATATATTATAACTGTATAACATACATTTAAGGCGATGCTATAAATTGTTCGATTTATGTTCTTATTACGAATTGTGTTTTAAGTGGAGCAGAAGTTAAAGCTGTAGGGAAATCGCAGCAATTCTAACTAATTTAATTACCATGAAAATTAACTATTTCAATGAAAGCTTTGAATGTTTGTAAAGAGCTAGTTTATTATTATAAATAAACAAACAACCTTTTTTGGGCAAGTCACAGCCCTTTTAAAGCTCCCATTGAAGTGGAAACTGCAATCTTCAATCCAAACGAGCTGTAGTTCTCCGCTGAATACTAAGAGCAAGGGTCGGAAAAGCCCTGTTCAATGTGAAGTGCCTGGCCGTCAACTGCCACCAACCGCCAGCATAACCGCAAAGCCAATTCGAGAGCCGGACGATTCGATTTAATGGAAAATCGACCGCAAAAACAGTAACAACTTGAGTGATTCAGAAATGGCAACATACGTGTACGCTAACCAGAAGAGGTAGAAGGAGACAAAGGTCCTCACGGTGTAGCAGCTGACACACTATTACACAGAGCGAGAAATTAAAATATTTCTAAGGTCGAACCCCTGGTTTCATACTTGTTTTCTCACTAAGATTGAAATCTCGATCCTATTACATGTACAAATTCTTAAGTTCGAAAATGTTAGTGTTACGAACATGTTCTGTTTGTTTTTTTTTGGGTAACCCGAGATCCGAATTTAAATAAAGATTTCAAATAAATCTAGATTGTTATTTAATACAAGCTTCTTTTATCTAATGTGTATTTTTAGTAATTCGTTCTAATATTAAGTATAAACTTTCAGAATTGCAAATACCTAATTCGGAATAATTCAAACTTCAATTTAATACTGATTATTTCTCTCTGTGTAGAACCCTTTCGCACGCACATGCACAGTCGGAGAAGATCCCTGCATAAGTATAGCGCATTGCGGTACCACACGACACGCAATTAGGTGACTTAACCACAGCCTTGCAGCTGGCATACGAAAATGTGGCGTCCATTTAATTTAAACGAGTATGTGAATGCTGGAACGGGTAATTATAGAAGACTATATGCGATACACGATATTGAGAAGAAGTACACATATTTCGCAAGCATTGCACATTGTTAGCTGACTCACATTTACACATAAGCATTTACACTGCAAACTGGCAGCAAGTTGAGGTAAATTGTTCAAGGCTTGTCGTCGGCAGGCGAGGCTGTCGTCAGCGTCATCAAAATCTAGTTCTACGATTAAGCCACGCGAACAGAGGACAAATAACTGGCCACCATTTCAACTAGTAGCAGTTTTCGCCAGTTTGCCTCCCGCCGAATGGGGGATTTTCAACAAACTAATTCAAGTGTTCCGTGAAATGAGTCGAAAATTGGCATTCGATTTTCGAGACCATTGCACACTGCGCACAGGTTAAGCTGCGCTGCATTAGACTGCACAGAGCAAAGGTAAGCTAGGGCTTTTTCTTTTGCCTCAAATTGTTTTAAGCACTTGTTTAAAAACGTTGCCTGCAAATGCAGTAAGTTTGCTAGCCCAAGAGCTGGCAATCAATTTTGCACTTGCATGTGAATGGCACATTAATAATGCCATTCAAGTTGGCAATCATTTTCATATCCATATATATGCGTGCTCTGCATTACTCTAGCAATTGAGGACAATTATGGCGAGTTCCATGTAGTATTTTACATTTGAAACAAGAGTGAAAAAGATTGCTAAAAAGCGGTCTGGTTTTTATTAACACTGACCACTGAAAACTGGTAAATAAGTATACTTAAAATAGATAGGAAGTGCAATTGCAATTGAAGTCGGTAGCCCTTAAAGCTCTACTCATAGATTCCAGTTCTTGTTGCCACTGCGACTGCAATATCAACTTTTCTACTGACACTCGGACTCGTCTCGCACTCGCACTCGCCATAATTATTCACAACTTTTGCGTAATGAGTGTGTCGCAATGCCGCACCAACAAGCAGCGTTCAAATTGTGCCGACTCTGTCAGTTTTTACTGGCGCAGCTCATTAAATATTTAATAGTGAAATTAAAAGAATATGCCAACTGTGCGCAAAATGGCCTGACATGGCACATGGCCGCACAAGGAAAACCACCAAATGTGCAGTTGCAGCTAAAAGTTTCAACATAGTAGTAGGACAAGAAAACCGACAATTTGAAGAGACCATAGCAATTATTTACACAAATGTTTATTAAAATTGCTTTTACAACTTGTTAATTTCATAATAGACTTTCATTATTATGACAAGCACATTGACGAGAAACTTTTTGGGCCAAGTTCTGACCAATAGTAGCCGATAGCTAGTCTAGTCTAGTCTAGGATGCCAAATAAACTTGTTCAAGTATATTTGTTTTTATTGATCGCTTGCGGTTGTGCACAATTTAGATCAAGGATATCGATATGGCTTCATGTTCTTGCCAAAGCATTTTGTCAATGCTAAAGAACATTTATGCCCATTTTCATTTTGGCACGCCGACAACTCAGTGCGCCTCGTGAAAACTCGATAGGCAAAGTGGAAAATAATGTGGCTCGGAAGACAGCGTCCTCATTGTTGTTGCTGTTGCTCTTGTTACTGTCGTTACCACGGAGTAACAACAAAATTACAAAATTAAATTATATTTTCAAGTGAATTTATCAACATGGCATAAAAGATTCTGTGCAGCTCCCGGAAATTGCTAAATATTTTTGTTGCCAATTGAGTTTTTTGGGGCTGACATTAGAGCTGCCTTGGCACTTATGATTGTGTTATTAACGACATAATTATACAATTATAGGCCTATCGCATAAACAAATGTTGATTTAATGATTTAAACGCTTCGTTTTCGATTTCGCCACAATTGATGAGTAAAATTTGTACAATTTGCGTATTTACTTATTTACAAACAGAGTACTTCACAGAATGAAGCGAGCATACTATTACATCTTGGTTAGAAGGTCACTGCAAACAGCAATAAATGAAATGTACAACAATCTGTATACGCCTGACCTTTAACATACTCATCAGGATATTCGATAGCAATACAAGAGAAGGCTCTTGGTCCCTGATGTGCGCTTGTATTTTGTAGAACCTCGTTTTTTCTTGAAAAACACACTGTCAATTATATTTACTCCGCTCATGTGGGGTTTTGGCTACTGATTTCTTAAAAGACAGCTGGAAAAGGTACAGAGATCCAATAGATTGCCTTTAAAACACACCAGAGAAGGAGAATGAGACAGAGGCAGCATCAGAGTCAGATCCCGGCTGACCAATAGCCAAAGCGGACGCTGTCTGATTAATTAGGGCATTAATTTTGTTAAATTACTCTAATACATTAGGGAGATCGAAGCCATTTATCAAAATTAACCTGAGGACCAATGTAAATGAATTCGCCGAGCGCACTAATGACTCTCATGGAGCCCTAGTTAGGCTTGAAATGGCGCTGAAGACGCCGACACTCCTCGCAGTCGATGATTACGATTACGTGCCATATCAATTGCTTATGGCTGCCTGATAAACGAGTACAGCACGTGAAGGGGAATCGCCGTGTCGCCTATGCTTTAAATTGTCTTTGCAAGCGCAGGCATTTGTCATGAATTTGCAGTGCACCAGCTCGACGAGCTCGAGGAGCATGAGAATAATAAGACAATGCAAAGCTACTAATCGTTATAAGTAGCAATAACTAGTCGACTTGTTAGAATAACAAGGTGGCAATACAAATATTATTGAATTATTATTTATTAAATTTGATCACGTCTACAATATAAGAGTTAATTTTAAAGGAATTCAATAACGTAGGGTTTATTATATAATTGAGTAAACACAAGTATTAATAGAATATAAACTTTGGTCGCTCAATTATTGTCATGTGAATTCGCCTGAGAGTGAATTCGCCTGCGTTGCCTTAATTGGCTGATGTTGTCTTTGCTCGTCATTAGTATCTTTACTCGTGGTTGTTGTCTTTGATCGTTGTTGTTGTCTAGGGTTTGCACACAGGAATAGACCAACCCATAATAATATGCGAGCAAATGAAATTATGCAATAATGTGTATATCCCAAGGTCGGGGATTCGACTATACTGCCTAACTACTTGTTTGTTTTTAAATGTACGATATGTGTATGCATTACTTTTGCACTATTTTTCCGTGTGTTTCTAGAGATAAGAGTACGTTACATGGACTACGTTAACTTCCTAGTACCTGCAATTGCTAGAATATTATAAAAAATTCACAATGTCCCATCAACACACGTTGAAACGACACATTCAGCAGTCCCCGCACGTTGTCCCCTTGTTCTTGGCGTCATCAGCTTAAAGTTTCTAGGAAACTGTGAAACAACCTCACTCAAGATAGGTAGCTTTACATTTTTATGTCTTGCTATACAAGCTATTGGTGGCTGTCGAGTAGGAGAGAGAGGAAAGGAGGGGGTTAAGCTGGGAGGCGGAATGAAAGACAACAACGAAGAAGGCACTTCGCTACTACTGCGTGGGCGGCATTAATAATTGAAATATTCACTAACAGAAAGTTGAAGACGTTAATGGCGCTCGTCAAGGCAAAGGGATGAAACTGCCATTGCCGCAGCCGCTGGTGTTTTTCCTTTGGCTTTTGGTTCTGTCTCTGGTTCTGTCTCTGTTTCTGTCTCTGGCTATGGCTCTGCCCCACTTTTGACTTCGTGCTTGATTGAGGTTTACTTTGCCGAGAGGCTAATGCATAAACCATGCACAGACATCAACAAGCATCTTACATGAAGTGTCTGTGCTGCGTCTTAGTCCTGATCTCTGTTAGTGTCTGGAGACTGGAGACTGGTCCTAGGCAACATATTTTCTAGCTCATTATAAGGCAACGGCTTTGACAACTGGCTACCGCGACGTCTAAGGAGCACACAACGCCTCAGAGCAATGCCCATTCTGTTTAACTTGTCCTTTTGCGTTGCTTTCTGTTCTGTTTTCCTGCTTCCTGCTTTCTTCCCCCTAGATGTCTGTTTCGCGATTGCAAATGGTGTGGCCGCCATATTCCATTTCCATATTCCCAAAATGCTGGCATCCGTAATGAGCCCATGCTCGAGATTCAACTTTTTCTTGTTTTGTAATTTAAAAATAATTTCGGTGCACGCTGAAAATTTGTGTGTAGTACACAGAGAAAAAAGAACAATGTAAATCTCACTATTTGCACAATGATTCAACTATTTATAACTCCATCATAGATGTTTTTAGTTGATTTTAAATGTCTACACTTAAATTTATGGTTTAATATAGACAATCTGCATTTAACTGTTAAGTCTAACCTTAACAACGGTTAGTCAGTAGTAGTCTGACATATAGACACATTAACTTTAAGTGTTTTTCACAATTTTCATATTAAGTTAGACATTTAAGTCTGCTTTTATTTAAATCAAATTCTTTTATATTTGATTTACATATGAATTGTGGAGTTGCGAAAGTTAATACACAAATATTAAATATGCAATTTTTTCTGGCAGTGTATGTGTGTATGTATGCCGACAAATATATACAAACGCATATACTACTTAGCTTGGGGTGGAGCTGCGGCATCGCTGCGGTCCCCATCCTGGCCACTGCGTAGTCCGCGTGCTCCACGGCCTCTAGCCGGAGGCGGGCGTTTGCCTGCTCGCCCGAATATTCCCGTAGCAATCATTTGCGTTTATTATCACAAGGCGTTGAAGGCACTGCTGCCGCTGCTGCTGCTGCTCGTCCTCGTCAACCTCCCACCCAATGCGCAACCATAAAGTTTTCTGTACTCACATATTTACTATATAAATATGTGTATATACTATATGCCTTATATATATACAATATAAATAAATACGTATGTATATACGATCCGTATTGAACATAAAGAAAAGTTATCCGATTTCGTGGATATAAAGCTTTAAAGCAATATGCTTAAACTTTAATTTGGGTGTATGTGTGTGATTGTGTTAGTGTGATTTTGAGTGTATACACTCAGAGGAACAAACTGTAACCGCAAGCGCCAAAAGGAAATAAATGTGCGACTTTGCAATGAAACAGGCATTTATGATGCCATAAAACAAACCAAGCACAAATATTTCTAACTCATCTTAAAACAAGTATGCCGTTTTGTATATGTGTGTGCGTGTTTGCAATATACACGGGTGGCCATAAACAGACATATATGTGTGAGTGTGTGTGTGTGTGTGGAAGGTGGAGCACTCGTTCCGAATACTCGTGCTCATGTCTTTGATTACATGGCAACGATTTGTGTGTATTTGGTTTCGGGTCCGTTCCGAGTTGAGACATGCATAAAGTTTTGATCGAATAAATTTTGAGTTTGATTAGCACAGAACTTAAAGGTGTCGATGTAGAATCACTATTGTATTTGCAAACTCTGTAATAATGCGAATAAGTGATATCATTCATATTCTTCGTTCACGTATGTTAATCCTTCTTCGCAACTATTTCATCAGCCTTACTCATAAGAATACTGAGTAAAACAACACCAGGCACCATGCTCATTTGATGCTCTCTTTGTGCAACAGATTGCGCTCTCTCTATATAACAGAATGTTATTGTATTCTCCATTATTGAAATCGGACTTCTCTTATGCTCTAACATAATTTCGGTTACATTCAAATTTAACATGTTCTGTTCAACCACTATACATTATATATGCCAGAAGTTCTGTGGACCTTAACAAATTTGTTAAATTGTGAAACAAGCCAACACGCATTTTAATAAAAACGACAAAAACATAACCAAAACGTCGTTAAACCCATAACACGAAGGAGTAGCAACAAAATTTGCACAGTACACAGTGAAAAACCACAAAATACAAAAGGCAAAATTACTCCCTCAGGAGTTCAGTGTTCTCTCAACAAAAATACCACAAGCGTCGTTCCAGGCGGGGCGTTGGTGGGGCGGACGGTGTGTTTGGGGGTGAAACTAGAGGTGGGACGGGAGTTTACCAAATGCTGAAAAGTAAGAAATGAAATGTCGCATATTAAAGTCGCCTTTCTGTTGTGACATCAACGTCAACGTCAGCGTCACCGTCAATGTCGACGCCCAAAAGCGAAAGAGAGGAGAGAGCGTGGGGAGGGAGAGTTAAATTATTTTAAAGTGCTTTGCGGTTATTTGGTTGCGTTCGTTACTGCTCTTTTGCCTTGACACTTGAGAAGATTTCAAATACACACGACAAACATTTCGTATATTTACATATTAAAGTGAAATCATTTTTTGTTCTTTTTCTGCCATTGTTGGTGTTCCATTTGCATGTTTGCAAGCTGCGTAGCTTTTCTTTCACTACGGCACATTTTACGAGTAAACAGTGTTAATGAAGTCGCATTAATTTGAGTGCATTATACAAGAATACAACGGCAAAGCCGCCATAGCTGTGCTAAACTGTACTACAAAGCAAGGAAGACACGAGTAAGCTATGTGGCAGAGGCCAAAAAGGCAAACAACACCACACGCACACTCACACACGCAGAAACACATGTATATACACGCTCTTACCACATCAGAGCCAATGACAATACAAACATTTAGTAACAGGGAAAAACGGCTAAATGGCACTGGGAAAGGGAAGGGGAAGAGGTAGAGCAACAGGAGCTGCAACCAGCCAAAACCCAAGCAAAAGAGTTTGAAAGCGGACTCCTTCTCATCGTCATCATCGTTGGCCTCCTGCAGCGTCGTAAAACGGTGTTGGCAACATGAAAATCTTGTCATATTTTTCTTGTTTACTGTCAACATCTTTGTACTTCAAGTCCCATTATGTTAATTATGATGAAGTAAACAGGACACAGTTGTTATTTATTATAATTACCAGCAGTCAAGCGCCGAGTTGAAGACAATGCCAGAAGACACAAGGCGCCAACACAAAATGAATTTGTTGCGACCCAGAACGAAAAGTGGAGTTAACACAGGGAGTACGGAAGTGGGAGGTAAATAATTGACCGGGTTGCCGGGGTAGTTACAATTAAGTTTGGGGACTTTCTTTAAGCTTGTCAAGCGTCTCTTTAATTGAAATCGTTGACGTTGTTGCTGTGCAGCATTTTAACCAACAACTGATTGAGAGATGCATTCCCAAGGAGTCAACAAAGTAGCGAAGCCATATTAATTTCTTAACTACATATGTATGATACACAGAAACTCCTTCCAAGCTTGCAGACCCGAACAGACACCTCTCCAGATCCAGGTTTGCTAAGTTTTATTGAAACTTTGTCTTTTGTTTTGCACAACACAAATATAATGGAAATTCCTAGCATACTTTGCTGCATTGTTGGGCATAGACATACTAGTAGGCATAGGCATAGACATCTTCTGTGGTTGGGTTGAGGGGAATGACGCGTTTTTGTATTCAGTACAAACAAAAACAATCAATAGAAATTGGTATGCAAACAGCCTTTTGTATGCGGGTCTGCGCTTATTTGTTCAAGAAAGTAAAAGCAAAGAAAAGCAAAAGCCTCACTCGCACACACAGCAGAAAACACACACACGACAACAAATCGATGCTCAGAAGGGTTTCAGCTATCCCACATTGGTTCCCAGTGCGCCAACGCCATCTACTACTCTCGAGTTTGTGTTGAATTTTACAAGTGGTCGGATACATGCCGGAACTGCCCGCTTCATTGTTTGGCCCGCCCAAATGCATTTTTAATAATGCAACGAACGCTGCGCTGTCCAAAAACAATGACATTAATTAGCCGCTCTTTGTGATTGTAGAACAAAGAGCAGAAATGCAGCTATGGCACTGTGTTCTCCTACTTCTACTACTTTCTACTCTTGGCCCTGCTTTTATTCCTTATTGTGTTGCTGTGTCCATTTCATTTATGTGCACCGACAGCGGAAAAATTCATTACACTTTTGCACAGCGTGCAATTTTTATACTTATTTAGAACAAAAAGCATGAAAATGTTTGAATGGCGTAGAAAATGAGTGTAAATGGGAAAAATGAAGCGTTGCATAAGACGAAGCATGAATGAGGACAGTGTTGCACAATGACAGTGACAACAGTGCGTATACATAATGTTAGTTTAGAACTATACGTAGGTACACAATTGGATGACAAAGACAGGCTAGGAGCTAATTAGTGGCAAGAAGACTCTGTAACACGTTGTGTATTTCATTTATTTTTATTTAAATTATTGTATTTTATTGGGAATGAAATGAATGCTAAAAAAACTCAATATACTAGTCAGATTGCATGTGGTGGGAGATCTCTTTTGTTGTTCGCTGTTATTGCATTCTTCCGCTCAATGTGTTGACAGACAGCCCAGAGACTGTCTAATCCCTGACCGCTCTCAGGGCAAGCAACTGGTTGAACTCACTGTGAATGGCGACTGATGTCCTGCAGGCAAGTTTTCAGCACACAAAACCCTTAAACATACGATATAGCAATGCAGCTGCAGAGCACCAACAACCACAGTAGCAGCAAACATGTACGTAGATTTATATAATGTATCTGGCACAATTGCAAATGCCAGTTTGTCTGTGTATGTGTATGTGTATGTGATGTGCACGTGTGTGTGTCTGGTTGTGGATGTCTGTCTTGGTGGTGGTCGTTTGTATTTGAAAAAATAAACAAACCGCGCCATAAATTGCAACTTTGTAATTTTGAGAATGTAAACAGGAAATGTTTTGTTCATTTTACTCACGAGCTCTTTCGCTGCAATTTATTTATTTCTTACTGCGGCTGCAAGTGCAATTTCCTTTTACGATAGTCAAGCACTCATTATACGATATTAGTGTGGGAATGGATCTGCCTTTCCACCACAGCAAGCTGAGGCGAGAACGATTGAGCATCGATTTGAAGAGAGCAGTTCCGATCGAGAGTCCGAGGTGAAAGGGCTGCAAGTGAACGACTCAAACGTTGTTGCGATAAGACGCTCTCATTAAGAATGAATTACGACTCAAAGTGAATTACATACTTCTTATCATCTTACTTTATAATACTTATTAAATAAACATCAAAATAATACTAAATACCGCATACGCCAAAAAGTATGCTATATTTTCTGAACATTTTCCTAGTTTCTGAACCCTCCAGGGCTGCAGCCTTAACTATCGCCATAATGAAGCTCTATCAAGGACACCTGGCCTGCTTTAGGATCCCTTTTTTGCGGATAATATTTCACGTTTGACTGAGTATTTTTGCCAGTGAACTCAGTGAATGCATGTGTGTGACAGAGTGTTCGAGAGTGTGGAGTGGATGGCGCCTTTCTAGACGCTTTTACTTTGCGCTTAACTTACTAAGAAAAGTGCAAGTTTCACAAGACTGCAGCAAGTTCCATAAGTGCAGTTTAAGTGCAGCCTGTATTTACAGTTGTCTTGCTTGCCTTTACAGAAAAACTAATAAAAATTCCATTCCACATGCTCTCCGCATATTTCTGGGCACTTTTTTTCCATCAAAATTGTTCCTGTCTCCTTGGAAACTCAAGGAGGTCGCTATCACGCTCGACCATGCCACCAGTTGCACAAAGAAAAAAAGCAATCAAGCTAATTCATTTTTAAACTTTCTACTTAATTTGCCGACTTGCCTAACTTTATAAAATTAACTTAAGAATTTTACTCAAATATCTTGACATCGTTACAACTTTTCTGCGGTGGCAAATTCAACATACAAATTTAGTGACATACAGAAATTTGCTTCTTATCAAGGGTTTCTTCAAATGATTCTCACCTATGCGTACGGCGTACACATACACAGACAGTACACATCCGTGCACGAACGCTCATAAAAATGTACACATTAAGCTCACCAGCGGCCGCATTAAACAGCAACAACAACAACCGTACAATACGAGTACGTCGTTCATGGCAAGTTTTTGGCTTCGCAGAAATATATAAAAGAAATTTATAACAAAAACGTGATGTGCTTATTGATGGATAGCTGATGGCGACATGTCCATGCGATCGCAACTCACACGAATGATACAATTTCCTGCTATCTTCGAGTGTATAGTATGGCCAAACAAGCCTACATCGTACTCGCATATGCAAAGATATTGTTTTGTATTGTAATATGCACATGGGAACTGCGACATCAACATAAATGTGGACTTTAACCTCTCTTTCGGTTTGCAAAGAAATCCTTCAACGCTGTGAAATGTGCATTAATCAGCACACAGACGAGCACGCGTCTTTCCTTTGACTTTTCTGCTTTAATATCAATTTCTAAAGTATTACATTGTACGCCAAATATAAATCTGTTGTGTCAGTAACAAATCTAATGGTATACATATGATGTCAAGTTTACTGACATAGTTATTATTCTATCTATGTAAAACGGGTTATAAATAATAAACTCAGTTGATTAATAATAACGGGGTATAGTCAGTGTTATGCCTAATAATTATTTAATATTTTTTATCAGCAAGAGAATCTCGCCACTGAATTCTGACGACGATCCGACTGGCTGTCTATCAACCTTTCACCACTGACCGATACCTTCTAGTATCGCCTATTGTGTCCTTTTCTGTCATATTTATTCAGTTCTATGTTTAAAATTATATATAATACTATTCTATTGTTCATTTGTGTCGACTGCTGTTAGCCGACATTAAATAAATGAATTAGTAGACTTGGCAATTTAATCTCTGAAGCATACTTTAGGCAAATTAAAAGGATTTCTTTAATGTCTTAAAAATATAATTGACATGCGATTTTAGAGCCAAATAACGTCTCAATTTAATTTTTTTATTTATCCAATAACTTTATGTAGAACTCAGATACGACAGTCAAAGAAATTCATCTTCATTTGCTAGCAGTGAATTTAACGAACACTGTCCTCTAAAAACCAATTCAAAATACCTAATTTCATTACAAGACATCAATGTGCTTTCACCGAAAAATTTAATTTTCCAAATCACAAATTCTTTGCTTTGCCAACTCAGGAAGGGGGGGAGACGCTTGGTATCGGAGGTGGGCAAGATGAAGGCCGAAGCGGACAAAAACAAAAACGCATTTCCTATAGACTTAACACAGTTTGTCAGACAGCCCATAGACATGGCAATAAAGCTAGAGGGTCTATCAGTTGGTCGCTCATGCGGGCAAATATGTCGGTCGAGCGGTCGCTTGTGGGTTGTGTTTTCATTGAATTGCGGCAATTGGAGCCCTCAATATATACGACTGCGAGTACGTCATATCTGCTCTGTCCTGCTTCCTACTTTACTCTTCTCATCGTCAATTTCATTTACCAAAATAAAAAAAAAGTTGCGAATAGAGAAAGAGAAGCAGCCGGCGGGCAAGTCACAACCATGAGAAATAGTATACTAAACCAGTTCTATTTTCGCATTTTATAACATTTTTTCTTTCCCGTACTCGTATTTCGTTCGTTAGTTCCTTCGTTCGTTGCCTTGTTTGTGGTCTGTTTTGGCTTGTGCATTCCGTGCACTTGCGCTTAATTCATGTATGTGTGTCTGTCTACCTGATTGCGTGTGTGTGTGTGTGTGTGAGTGTGCGCATTTACAATTGAAAGGTAAAGGACAGGGTAAGCCATGCAAGTGCCTTTGCCGACCTAGCGGGTGGGTAATAAGTAAGTAGAGTATATGTGTGTCTGAGATGAAGAAGGAGAGAGATAGAAACACGTAAGAGTGCTACAGTCGAGTCCCCGACTATGATATACCCGTTACTCAATTTTATTATACAATCAATTGTGTCTATGCATTTTTAAAACTCAATGGTATTCAATTAATTGCATAACTATGGGGATAATACCCGTCTGTCCACCTCATTTCAAGTCTCTAGCTCTTATAGTGTAGATGATAGAAGTCTGTTTGTCTCAGCGTACGATTTGTTCAGATATGACATGATGCTGTTCAGTAATGTATATACTTTTTTCTGACTCCTTCTCCCGGTTACATACATTGCAACGAATACAATATACCCTTTTACTTTACGAGAAACAGGCAACCAGGAGTTAAAGGGATGCATTGCAAGTAAAGGCACGCGATCTGAACCAACCGTCCTGTTGTCTGGCAGCTTCGTACTGGCGGCGCTGACAGTTGCCAGCGAAAATAGATTGTTGGGGCACATGGTGTGAGCAGGGCCAAGGCGAGTTGGAACGAGCGAGCTCTAGGAAATATCGCAAGTGGCAGAGCGGAAACGGAAAAGAAAAATATTGTTTCAATTCAATTGGAGTTGAAATTGCATGATTGCAACCATGCAACCAGTCGACCCAGCGAACGAGAGAAGAACAGCATCCCTGCATCCTCTTGCAGAGCAATGGAGTGAGAAATTACGCTAAGTATTAGCACGACAATAAAAAACATACAATCTCTCTGAGTGTGCTTTATATGACTTTAGTCTCTTTTTTCACAGCGCAAGCCATTTGCCTTCCACTTCAAAATATCAAGTATAATCTTACATGTTATCTACTATTTATCTATTAAGTCATAATCAGATTGAATTTGTATTTAAATTAGTATATTTTGGTGTTGGTCAATATTTTGCATAAATTAATTTGTGCAACAAACTTACCAAAGTGTAGCAAGCTTTATTTAAATTTGAATCTCAAATTGTCGTACTTGTGAGGCTCTAATCATATTTTCCAATTACCTGTAGCCGTTGGTAGAGCCAGAAACTGAAATTGTTCAGAAGATAGGACAATTAATTCATTATTAATTGGATGCTTAACGTAAATGCAGAGGAACTTTACTACACAGCAGGGAAATGCGCTTGCTAAAATATTTATACACACAATCTGCATGCAGAGCTCAGTGGGCTGATGCCAATAAAATTCGAATTCAATGAGCCGACTAGATGGTTAGGCCTTTAGCCAATAAAACAAAACATTCGCACAAAGTGGAAAATATATGTACACACATATGTATGTGAGTTAGGTTATTAACTCAAAGTTTATTATTAACATGAATATAAAAGGAATACAAGATTGAATATCGTTGTCCAAAGCTACTGCTTAGTAATAACATCAGCTATTTTATTCAACTGTTGTTGATCTGGTTTTAGCCATCTGCTGTTGCTGATCTGATGTTAACTATCTGCTTATCTGCTTATCTGCTCTTATTCTGCTGTTGTGGGTTCTCTACCATATCTTACATGTATATATGTACATATGTAGTACATACACGTGTATGCATTTTTTGAATATTTGAGATTGGAATATTGTTTATCCGAGTGTCTAACTGATAATAATTTGCGAAAATGTTTCTATAAAACTCAAAAATAAATATCTATGAATCAAGGGTGCAGTTCAGAGTGCACTAAAGTCATTGGCATTTCAAATTATGCTCTGCACTTCACTTTACTTCGTCCGCTGACGCTTCTTCCGTCCAGATGCGGTCAACGACTCCACGTAACCGTCTTGTAAACTCTTCATGAACACCGTACCCGAACCCGAACCAAACCCAACCGGACCGAACCGGACCGTGTCCGTCCTTTCTCAACATGATAGCTCTGAGACCGAGCCGGGCATAATAATGTTTGCATAGCTTTTGGGTTTTATTACTCGGCTGTGTAAATGCCAGCGCAGCATGTTTGCAGCCCTGCCGACGATGCCAGGACTGTCGCTTTCATCGTCCTAGTCGTGGTCGTTATTATGCCACAATGTCCTTCCAAATACCTTTTGTTTTACAGCGCTTAGACGTTGCCTGGCGTCGTCTGGTACACTGACTCTTTGCAGTCATTTACATGTTTCAGTCGCTTCAGTATTTTATCTTGTAGCTGCTGCCGGCTGGGCATCAGCTACTCTCAAGTCTCCCAACTTCTCTCGGCCCAACTTCTGCCGTCTTATTTTGCCCGCCCAGATGGCGAGCTACTTTATGTTTAGCTCTTGTGCATTTTTGAGTTGATATACTTAGCAGTACATTTTGTTGTCGTCCTTGACAACGACATCGCCTCCGCTGCCGGATACAGACGTCCAACCGTTAGCCTCCAACCTCCTCCCAACACCGAAACTTCTCTCGGCGCTTATCTAGTCGTACTTGTCAAAATTTCGGTAGCTCGACTATTGCCCACTGTTGTTGCTTTAAAAGCTAAAACTTATAACTCTTGTACTATTGCGTGTTTTTCGTCCTTCGTTCTTTGGTTGCCTCTTCTTTTAGGCATTTTCTTGTGCGCTTTTGTTTTAGTTATATCTTTTGTTAAGTCTTTTCGTGTTCTGCTTCTGCGGCTTTGAAGTTTGTTGACTTGTCTTTAATGACATTGGAAATTGCGGTCAGGACAATTAATTTCCGGTTGAAGAAACTTTGCTTTAGTTTTTTGACAGTCAACCGTCCCAGACAACCGACACCCGCCCACCTGACCATTGAGCTGGTATTATTCTCAAGGTATAGCAGCAAAACTTTGCTCTAATCGAGCTTGTTAACGCAGCAAAGGTGAGTAGGGCTCGTTTAATATATAGTTGTATTAGCTTATCTAGCTTATTCATTCTATACATTCTATTTTCTGGCAAATTGTGAGCATAGGCATAATAAGTTACCAAGTTTCGGGGAATCTAACAAAGTTCTGTCTATGTTTTTCCCATAACACAAGGATTGACATAAGTTACAAATCACTTACTAACACATAGTCGCACTTATGCATGTGTACGACTATACGAGTGTATCTAGTGTGCGTGTGTGTCCCTCTGCGTAAAGTGTCGAAAAAGGAGCCTTACCTATTTAGCATTCTAACGAACTTATTCACCAACACCCACGACAGGCCGCATACAAGTACCCACATATGGATTCGGGCAAGAGTACGTGCATGGGCCTAAGTGCTTGGCAATGGCATCCCAGCCAAGTCAAGCCAAGCCAAGCCATGCCAGCTTCTACGACAACCGACAAGCGCATGGGGCGCTCATTAAAATTTCAGCCCACGTACCCAATCTGCACTTAAAGGACCTTTCGAGATTTGAATTTTTCACATGTTTGCAGCCAGTCAGTCTACGATTATTTTTCCTGATGCCAAACTCTGGCCAGTATCCGCACCCAAACTCATACTCATTCTTCTTCGTATTCGTAGTTACACAGAAAGAAATAAAGCCACACATTTCTATATTGATTGAAATTACAGGGGGAATAGGTCTGGCAATGCCGCTCCGCCTTTCCACCACAGCCAGCTGAGGCAAAAACGATTGATTTGATAAGTTCTGATCGAGAGTCAGAGGTGAAAGAGCTGCAAGTGAAAGACTCAGACGATTTTGGGAAAAGACGCTCGCATTACGAATAAACAACTACTCAAAGTGAATTATATACTTATTAGCATCTTACTTAACAAATATTAATAAACATTTAATAATACAAAAAAACCGCGCAGTTTACCCTATTCAATAACCCGTATTCCACATTGCTAAAATCGAGCATCTTAATGTTATTTCAAGAACGATTTCATAAGTCCGAAAACGGGAGTGTTTTAGAAATTGTGTATTTTCAAACCTAACACTGAGTGTACACTTTACCAGCGCCAACACCTCGCCACAGAAATAGGACAAAGCGACCAAAAAAAGCAAAAAAAAGAATGTTTAATTCTTCTAAAAAAAAGACAGAAAACAAGAAAAATAAATGTTCTTGTCATTATTAAACCAAGAATAGCGAGTGTTACTTTTGATAAATTGCACGATTAACCGAAACTTCTCGCGATATATGTCATTGCGATAACACAATATCGCTGTTGAATTCAATATTCTAATGAAAAATTGTTATTTTACATAATTATGTTATTTATACAAATAAACATTTTTAAAAATAATGGTGGAAAATGACATATTTCTGGATAGGGGATGTTTGGAATTTCTTCCGGATGAAGTAGTTTAAAACAGGACAGATCTATCCGGAAAAAGGCTGACCTGGCAACACTGCACTTCACAAATTTGAATAAGTGGACTCTTTTCTCTCTGTGTACGTCATCTCTCCAAGTGGGACCGGGTATATAAAAAACTGTAGCATACATATGGGCGGAACAGGAGTGTAAACTATACCCGTAAGTGCTATGACATGTTATGCACGCACTTCCGCGCATGGTGTGTGTGCGAGTGTGTGTGATGGAGGTTTGCAGTTTGAGGCCCATTGTTGTATGCAAACAAACAAGCATTGTTAACAGCAAGGAAGCTATTGGCAGTTGTCGAGTTCTTGAGGAGAAAAAATACAAATTTGAACTGTAAAAAAGCGTTGCCCGATGCCTGTGTTTTGGCATCGGGCTGCTGTGGCTGCTGCTGTTGTTGCTTTTCAGCTATTTTAAGTACGGTTGTTGTCCTGGCACCGAGACCACTTGGACCACGGCTCACCCACGTCGTTATGGTTGCGGATGTGGGCTGTTGTAGAAGTAAAGGTAAAAGTGGGTTGTGAGACTGCCTGGGCATCTTGACATGTCATCAAAAACACATTAAATGAGTTTTTACGAGCTCGTTTATCCAAACTGTTGTCCACCTTTCAGGTAGAACCTAGGCAAAACTTCTAACAGCAGGCAGTACAGAGTCGAAGCGAGTCCGGAAATTGTCATTGCGTGGTAATTGAAAAGTTTTTTCTGCTCTCAGCGAGCTGCTTTTGGCAACAACAAAGTGGCATTGCTGTAAATTAGTTTAATAATTTTTTTACGCTTGCCACAACAACAATAACTAAAGTTGGCGGAAATTTGACAAGTTTTTTCTGTTTGTTTCTCAGTCATTGTTGCTGGCAACAATTATTTATATATATTTACTTTCGATATACATATATTTCTAAAAGTACTTATATATCAGTAAGCATGTAATTCTCAATCTCAGGAAAACTCGTTTTATTATGTTACTGCTACTTATAAAAATATGTGGAATGGAATTGATACGTATTTTAAAGTAAGATGATAATAAGTAATTTACTTTGAGCAGTCATTTATTCTTAATGCGAGCGTCTAATCGTTTGAGTCTCTCACTCGCAACCCTTTTCACCTCGATGCTCAATCGTTCTTGCCTCAGCTTGCTGTGGTGGAAAAGCTAAGCTGCGTTTCCATACCCATTCTCACAAATATGCACTTTTATAATGGCAATATGTGTTCACAATAGTGTATAGTGAGTATCAAAATGGGGAAAACTTAAGCCTGCTTGTAAACGGCCTATCATTGAAATGATTTTAAACTGTGGATTCGCATACGATAAGTTTACAGCATTTTCAACATCCCTTTAAACTGTTGAACCGTTGAAAATTTAGCTTACAACAGACCACAGGCTCAGCAAACTTTCAACCAATATTTATTGTGTAAAAATTCACGCCTAGTTACAGCGCCCGCCTCGTTGTCGGCGTATCTATGGAAAATAAAAAAAAATGAAAAGAAGCGCAACTAGAAACTTTGTCCTTTACGTTCAACATAGTCGCACTCATTAAATTTGCTAATTGGAGCTATTAGATAGGAAGGGCGGAGGGACGAGGGGAACGGATGAGAAAAACGAAGACTCTATTTGGACCGCCGAGCTAGCGTAAATGTTTGTTAAATTATACATAAAATTACAAGCAAATGCGATTAGGCGAAAAGTTCAACTTATCTCTAAAACGAAGCCCTACTGTTAAATATATATGCAATTAAATTATGCCTGCATGATTGTGTAAAGAGCTAACATCCTTATAAAGTAGCACATCCTGATCTTAAATCCGAGTGGACGGCATTTGTCTAGTCAGGTTTAACTTAATTTGTTGTTTAATGCTAAAGACTGCACGTTGAATGGATAGGTATGAATAACTCAGGCGATGACCAATTAATTTATCGTTTTAATTCACACAATGTTTGTTGAAATAATGTCAAGAAGCTAAACAAATGAGTTTGCAGCATAAAAAAGGAATCTGGTCCAGACAATTGACTTCCTGCCTTTATCGGAACCTAAGGAAAGGACTTGCCTTGAAAGTTGACATTTTTACGTTAGACGAAACTTTACACAAATGTTTGCATTTCCACTGTGGACATTAATCAGAAATGCATGAAATTGCTAAAGTTTCCGGACGCTCAAACTCAAACTCACGCCCTGCAGTGCAATTGTAGCTGTAAGTATTACATTGTTCGAGTCAAACTTCCAATCGAGAGATTTGTGTGTGTTTTGGACATTGAAGCATAAACCAGGCACCAGAGAATAACTTGTACTTCTCTCTCAACTGGCTAGCTTATTGATATATTAATAGCGGACCAAGGAGCTCTGAGTTTTGCTGCTTAAATGCCAGAGGTGGCAACATGCGCCCGACAAGTCCCAGTTGCAATTTACACACGCGTTACAAGCTTGTTTTAGCCATATACAACCAAATCTTCGACCAATCGCTGCCTGTTTAACAGCATCTGCATCCGGGTAGCGAAGGGAATATGGAAGCGCTTCACATCCGCGCATAATTGCATGAATAATGCAGAGTTTCCACACGGTCCGTTCTACGTTCGCGTTGCCTCTTAAGTGTCAATTGCTTTAAGCCCAAATCAAAGAGTTAACTATGAGTGTCAAGCAGGCACAAAAATCACGAAATAAATTACAATACGTGCAGACAAGCATGATAAGTATAAGTACGAGCTGAAGTAAAATGTTACGCATACGAAGTGTTGGCCAAATCGAACACAAGTAATTTACAAATAAGTGCTGTCAACCAGTTCAAATCGAAATCAGCATACACCCACACACCCAGACAGACGTATATGCATATGTGTATCGCATGTTTGTACACTGAAGTCAGCAGGCAACACAATTGAACATGCAGGGCATGTTACAACTTACAAAATGTACTGTCAAAAGTGCCCACCCGAGCAGCCCGACCCGAGGAACCCAAAACAAAACATTAAATGAACTTTTCATTTGCAGAAAGGCCAAGCAAGTTTTAAGGGGGTAGTTGGGTAGTTGGAAATGAGGATGGTAATGGAGAATGGAGTCTGCTTCCGTTTCACTCTTGCGTTATTTTATTTAGCAGCTCAAATTTGTTTAGACTTAGAGAACGGTGGGGGGAGTAGAACATTTCGAAAATTTGCCATGCACTTTTAATGGACGAAAAGAACCCTTCAGTTCGGTTTGGATCGATCTCTTCCAGCTCATTTCTGATTTCCTGCATGAGTGGAAACAGCCATGAACGGTAAGCGAACGCCGAAGTGGTCGAAGTAAGAAAAGAGTTTCGGAGAGCGGCATTTATTGACAGCAAAAGAGAGAATTTAATAACAGCAGCAAAGAACAGACACAAGAAAGTCTAAAGTTTAATTGAGTAATTATGTGCTGCATTATTTTGTGTTATAAATTTGTTTTATTTTAATTTTGTGGTAGACAAGTGACAAATAGTGAAAACAACTTCAAATCTAAGGTAAACATTATTAAGATTTTATTTCAATATGATTTAAATAATGTTTCCCAATAGATTAACCTGGGCGTAGACGTTGGCAAGATTATATTCTTAAAAAAAATTGTAATAGGTAAATTTGTTTATTTACATAAATAACTGTTTCAGAAATCATTTCAGTCACTGAGGAGTCCGGATCGAAAAACCTATAATCATAATTGAAATACTTACTTATTATTAAATACGATTCAATAATAAATAACTAAAGTGAAATATAATAATAAAACAATTTAATTACATCAGCAGTTAAGGAATTAATTCAGGCAGAATCGGTAAGTGAACGCCGAACTGAATTCAAACCTGAATTTAGATATGAAATATAACATAGATTCACCTCAGATTCAGACATGATCCGTAAGCGAAGGCCTCAGGCCTGAGGGCCAACGACATGCCTGCGTTAAATTCATTTGTCGCAAGCCCGTGATGGAAATTACAATTTCAGGCCTGGCCGTGAAAGTTCACGTCTGAATTCATGCTTGTGGAAAGCCTGTACGGTACTGAAGGGAAGTCCTTCCTTTGGAAACACACGCTATACCAATGAACGTGGGTTTTGTATGTAATTGAGAATATAGCCTGCTTGACTTAGCCAGCGATAGAGCGCGGCACATTCCGTGTCCAGCCATACGTGCTGAAGAACCCCATTAATCCCAGTTGTTATTCGAACCGTGCTAATGGTATAAATTGCCAGATACCGTCCTTTAAATAATACATCACCTTAAGAAAAATAAATTAGCTGAGGTTTCATATGAGTAAAATAATTCCTCCCAGCTTTATTGCAGCGTGTCTGATCAATCTTGCTGACCGAATGCCAACACAAAAGATATAAGCACTAGACTTGTAGAGCATCAAGGACGCACAAAATAAATAATGAATGTACATATTCGAATGTAGATATGTACTTACATACAAGTATTTGGGTAACATACGTATATATACATGGATGTGAGATGGAAATGACTAAAAATGTTATATATTTTAACAGTCAAGAGCTTTTGTATTGACGGCAGCCATGTCAACGGCTTGACTAACGCTTGGCTTGGCCAGCTTGGCCGGCACCGCTTTGGTTAACCAAGCACTGTGGGCCAAAAAGGCATGTCTTGGCCAGTCAGCCAGTCAACCATTCAACCATAAGATCGCTGCAGAGAGCACTTGTAATCTAAAATCAAGTGCTGTTCGGCCATTCGAAATTTGTTGTCCTGCAAGCCAAACGTCTCTAGTCAAGTGCTCTAGCTGGCAGCCAATCTGTCTATCTGTGGCATTTTATTTATGCAAAAGTAGCATTTTTTCTTGCAAGCCCCAATTTAAAGTTCCAGCAGCATCCTTCGAATCTACTGAGGTCTGAGCATTGTGGAGGACAGGGGAGGAAGTCAAGGACATAGCCAGCTATGCGCAACGGGGGTCCCAATTATTTGTTTTTTTTTATACCCTGTGCCCATTAAAATTGGGCAAAAAAGTGTATAATGAATTTGGGCAAATGTATGTAACAGGCGTAAGGACGCATCTTCGACCCTATAAAGTACCCTATAAAGACACCTTACCGTCTGTCCGCCTGTCCGTCCGCCCGTCCGTCTGTATAAACGCGTCGATCTCAGCAACTATAAGAGCTAGAGACTTCAAATTTGGAATGTAGATTCATTCTTAATGTCTACCAAGCAAAACAAAAAACTTGTAGGTTCAAAACATCTTTCTGATATTTGATATGTTTTAAATATAACTCTGGGATGATTTCAAATGTTTAATAATCTTTAGTTATGAATGTTGGGGAGACAATGAATCCCCTGTCTACGTCCTTGGCAGGAGTCAGTTGGCCCATGGCCCATTTGTAAGACAGGCAAACGAGCAGCCAACCGTTCGACCGACAAACAACTTCGTCGTCCCACAAGTCCTTGTCCGGAGTCGCTGTGGACGGTCGCCATCGTTGGTTTACTGCTGGGACAGCTGGTCAAAATTAACAAGTTCCAGCGCATGCCTGGACTCCGAGTCGGAGTGCCTACGAATCTCTTCCGTGTGTGTGCGAGTATCTGTATCTACAGCTGTATGAGTGTATGTATGTCACAACATAAGCAATTTGTTGCAAACTTTCATACAGCTGGCTTTGTTAGGCCCCAGCTCAGTGTGTAAGTGTGAGTGTGAGTGTGTCAGTGAGGCAGCCCGCAGAACTTTGGACTCTGATGCGTGTGTCGAGCGTGCAACAATGGCCTCAGCCGCCTTTGGACCAACATCAGCTTGTGTCCGGCCATGGGCGTAAGCCTGGAAACGGGCGCCGTTTGTTCGCCTCGCTTACTTCCGTATTTTTGAGACGGGCCGGAAAGGGGAAGGGGTAAGGGTTTGGGAATGGGAATGCGCTCGGTTGGTAGAAAACTTTTTAAAAGATCTTAAATTTCTGTTGTTTTGTAAAATTGATGAAGTAATTTGTTTGCTGATTGCACAAACTTTGCGTGTCAATATTTTTCAAAAAACACCAAAGTTAGCCTAAGTTTGCACACACACACACACTCTGACACACACACACACGTCTATGTGTGTACAAGTACGCTACAAGATTTCCAAAGACAGCTCAAAAACTCTTTTAAGTGCCAGGAAGTAAGAAACGGAAGCTTCCGCTGCAACTACAGCACTTGGGCCGATCAATAAGTCGTTTGCATTGTTAATGATTCACATTTTGGGTAAGTGCCCGAAATGGATTCAAAAACAAAAAATATAAAAGCCCCGAAAGACAACAATTGAAGTGCAGTGCTCATAAGGACATAAGGACACACCACGCTCCGATTATGTATCGGGTAATAATAATAGTAAATGTATATTAAAGGTGACTGCTGTATTTAATTACAAAATTAAATTCGTTCTGTATCTTGAAAGAATCAAACATAATTAGCAGAGTGACTTCTCAGTTCTCACTCAAGATTAAAACAGAATAAATCTTTTTTAACATTTTTGGCGCCCCAAGGAATTCGTACCCTTGCAGAACCCTGATGATATGATATAGTGATCCGATTTATACCAAATTTGGTTGAAGTCTGACGAAAAATAAAAAGTTTGCCATACAAATGTACGATTTTCGACCGATAGCTCCAATGGCAGCTATATTGTATAGTGATCCGATCGGACAGGTTCCGACATATGTACTGCCTGCAGAAAACAGACTGTCTGTACCAAATTTCATCCAGATAGTTCTAAGTCTAAGTGACTAGCTTGCAAAGAAACAGAGGAACAGGCGGACAGGTAGGCAGACAGACAGGCGGATAGACAGACGGACGGACACACAGACAGACTAAGAGACTAGCGTACATAGAAACAGACAGATTGAGAGACAGACAGACGGACGGACAGGTAAACAAAGAGACAGATAGACAGACCGACGGACACGAATATATCGAATCGGCTGTTGATGCTGATCAAGATTATATATACTTTAAAGGGTCGGAGATGTCTGCTTTCACATTTCGTTACACATTTCGTGACAAAATTATAATACCCTCTGCAAGGGTATAATTACAATATCAGTGATTAAGAAGCATTTATTATTTTTCCGAAGAACGTTCATCGACCATTTTCGTCTTCGGCTCATTATTCTTCCTCAAAAATGTCTAAAGACTGCTGGTAAACTGGCCACAAATCTCTTTGTGGATAGTTGCTCATACTTACAGCCTGTCGATTCGAGTCAAACGCCCCACTTAAGACCTGGCACTTAAGTGGATTTTTATTAAGTATTTATCAAGGAAATCAATATGTCATCTAACCGATTGATTGTGTTTTGTGCGTTTATCCGTCTGCCGTCTGACGGTCGAGTTTCAATGCTTCCGCTTGGCTTGAGCTTATTGCAAAATGCTCGTTCATTCATTGGGCTGCTTGAAGAGTGCCACAAACAAAAGTCCCATACCCATTACCTGCCCCTGCCCGTTCTGTTCTACCCACACTCTTAGTCAATGCTCGCAAGTACGATTGAAATTGAATAAAATGACTTTTCAAATTATTTGCGATACAACAAAGCGCCATGTGGCAGAAGTGCTTATCTGCGGAAAATGTTAACTGTATGACAAAACATAAATTGTAGATATGCAAAACCGAAGGAGCACACACACACACAAACATAGACAGAAGTCATAAGCATACACAATTGTATTCTACTCATAGATAGCAGAATGTGTGTGTGCAAAGGATATGAAGGCGAACTGTAGTCGACGCACACGAACACAATAGCATATGTACGTATGTGTGCGGGTGTGTGTGTGCGAGGGGAGGCGGGATATATAAAAACAAATAACAATTTTGCGCTCAAAATAGAATACAAACAGCACAATGCGTATAAAGCATGCCAATGCGCGGACGGGGAAAGTGTTGCCGACTCTCTTCAGGGTCTAAGAAAGCTATATTAACATTTAAAAACAGCTGGAAATTTGTCAAAAAGCAAATTAGAGGTACCTCAGTCGAGCAAGGAAGCGCATATAAAAACTAAAAATAAAGCATAAACTAAGAATAAGAAAAATATTAAATTTAATAAAAAGGCATAAAATGCACTTTAAATTAATTTATGTGTTGTATGGCAATGACTAATTATCAAGTAGAAATTTAAAATAAATTGATGATGCTGATTTGACATCCGATTGTTGCGACTGCAAAAATATGTTCGACAATTGTATATGTCATTTTTCAGGAATGCCGACACTCCGTTTGCTTGCTCTCAAAAGCTAATTGACATCGAAATCTCTAGAGATTTGTAGCACACAACTGATTAACTAAACCCAATGTTAATATTGACATTTTAAAGTGCACAAGAATATGTACAAATTACTTGTACTACTTATATACATATGCAAGATGCATATTTTATACGGAAAAATATCGATTTGTTCGAGAATCTTATTTATAACACTTTAAACTTGATGTTATGTTATTTTTGGTTGCTGGCAGTAGTTTGTGAACTATAAAATAAAGTCAATTCTACCTTGACATTCGTAAAACTCCAGTTATGGCGGGAAAATAGCTGAATTGGCAACACTGTTGGCGAGTGCAGATATGTGTGCATATGTATGTGTGAATGTATGCCTGCACATGTAAAAGGGGGAAGTGTGGGATGTACATACGTAGCAAAAGTATCGATTTATGCATATTAAATTACACGCGCTGTCTTATAATACACATTTGTATCAAATGAAAGCTTCACACTTGCCGCTGCCTTGTGCTCCTTTCAAAATATTTATACACATTTCGTATTTGCCGCCTGACATCTCAATTGGCGGCTACGCCGATTACCACCCACCTACCACCACCCACCGCCCACCACTCCTCGCATTATTACCATTGTGATCCCACACTAGCGACCAATTTATAAACGTTTGGCTCGTCGGCTTATCTTTGTCAGTTCTGCTTCTTTTGCTTCTTCTTGCACGTCTTCTTTTTTGTGGCAACTCAGCTAACGCCCCATTTGTGTGTCCATGTTCAGTTTTTTTTTTCGCCCACATGTGTGTATTGTAAGTATGTATGTATGTATTTGTATCTGATAAAACTTAATGTTAGCAGCTGGTGAATTGGTTTCTGGCATTCAAGTCTGCCTATTTCGTGTGGTGGCCTCAACTTTATTGAACCGCACTTTGAGCCCAGTATCGTGACAGAATTTGTTTTCAGTTAGCTTACCCCCTGCACCCCTCTTCTGCTGATGAGAGTCGCAAATGAAAACAACAATAATGCACTTGCAATGAAATAATGAAACGCATATACAGTCTGTCAAGTAAATATTTTCAAATATAGTTATACTCAACAGACATCCTTATTTAAAAATGTACAATAAAATAATAAAAGATATTTTCCTTTGGCAAAATAAAATCTGTTTTTTTGCTTGTCAAAACAATTACCTGACATACTGTATGTACAGAAGTATGTATGCAAAGTTGTGAGTAGCGAAGACAAAGTGGAAGGGGGTGCACTGACCAGCGGCACACGCTTTGTAATATTAATGCGGCTGAGCCGCCCACAAAGTTAACGCCAAGAAAACGCCAACCAAGTGGCCAGAGGGAAAAATGGAGTATTGTTGGATTCGCGTCCTGCTCTTGGGAGTGATAATTTTTGGGTCACTCAGCGACGACCATTGTTAATTATTCTGGTCACATCTGTTATGTAAACTACGTCCCAGGCATAAAAAAAAGAGCAAGGACAGCGACAACAAGCAAAACACGAAGTGAGTACTTGAAAACGGACGCCTACTCGTGCGCCGAAAGAATTAAAAAGTTACGGAAAATGCGTTAAAAGGCCACCCAAAATGTGGATATTTGAAGTGTACCTTTTCCAGCGCTTTTTGTACTGTTTTCCTTCAAACGAACAGCGGAAAAATGCGGACCCGAAACGAAAAAAATTCACTTCGTTCATTTTTTAAATATTTCACTTCATGTTGTTGTTGTCGCGGGAACCGTGCAAAATACCTATTTATGTATATTTTATAAGACCAAAAGACGAAAACATACGCCGAGCACAGTGGGTCAAATACCCAAACAACTAGACAATCTATTGAACCACTGAATTAAATGAAGAAGCTGCCGCGTAATGCAATAAGTGGATTACACTCTGCTGCCAAAGAATTTCCCTTACCTTCGTTCGGTATTTATTTGATAAGCTAGAGAAATTTTGATAAAAATCATGTGCTACGTATCTGCCTAGTATTTTAGAATATTTTACCATTTATCTTGATTGCCAGCTAACTTTAATTTGCTTAAGAAAATCAATAAATTCTATCAAAACTAATACCACGGGCAAAGAGTCTACCACCAAAGATTTTACTAAAGCTATTCCACATTGTAATGCAGAAAATATCAAGGAAATAGGTTTGTGCCACTGCCAAAGCCAATTTTAAGCAGAGACTGCGTAGGTTTTTAACTATTTTCTATTAGCTATTAATGTGCCTGTCTTCCAAGACACTGCTGAAAACCGCGCTTTTATAATCTTGCCGTGGATATTATAATTTTGTTTTCTGTTAATGTACTCAGGTCGATTTCCTGTTTAACTCTACACTTATTAACAATAAAGTATTCAGGCTTAGGGACTTTAGACTTTGGGTTTCAACTAGTCGATGGCTTTAGGAATGTAAGGTGAAGCACTTACATATTAAAATGTGTTCATTAAAACTCAGCTTTGGTTGCAAATTACATCGTAATAATCCCAGGGATGAATTCAGCTTAACAGGCTTTTTGAAGACTGCATTCACGACCACAACAAAATACACAGGGACATGTACGGAGCGCCTTTCAGCAAGTAAATACATTTCGCTCTTAATCAAATTGATAATTTTACAAATTATATATTTACTTAATTGATTAGACGATGATTTAAAAAAGTGCACAGTAACCCGATGGATTTGGGAAGGCGAATCGCAACTGCAGATGCAAAGGCATAAGTAAAAACAGCGTCTACTTCAACTTCTTCTTGGGGCGCAGGTTGTTTGTGTGTCCACACTTCTTCTTGCGGCAGTTGGTGGCACGTGGATGCAGACGCGCGTAGCACTTGCGGCAAATCATTTTGTCGCAGTTGTACTTCTGGGCCAGAATGCGCAGAGATGGCTCAATGATACCACCACGCAGACGCAGCACCAAGTGCAGAGTCGACTCCTTCTGGATGTTGTAGTCGGACAGAGTGCGGCCATCCTCCAGCTGCTTGCCGGCGAAGATCAGACGCTGTTGATCTGGTGGAATTCCCTCCTTATCCTGGATCTTAGCCTTGACATTCTCGATGGTGTCAGAGGGCTCGACCTCCAAGGTGATGGTCTTACCGGTTAGGGTCTTCACGAAGATTTGCATTTTGAATGTGTTGCTGCAAGGGCAAAATGAATTTCAATTAAAATGATGAAGTTTACTAGTCGAAAGCTTCACATTTTTTGTTCATTCAGTGTCAATGTCGACGTTGTCTCATGTTCGTTTGGAGGTTATGGACGGCACATGAATAGTTGTCAAGTGTTTGGAGCACCATTTAGACACAATCAGGGGTGAAAACAATGAATATCGGTGCACAAATGCATTAACTAAACTTTCCAAATACCAACAACTCGATGCTTTCACTTTCTAATATTTATTTTCATTTATTTTCCGCAACTTACCAAGAGAAACGTGCAACCAAATGCTAATTCACAAAAGAAAAGAGTGTGTACACAGCCAGCGTGAATGTTTAACATATGTAGAGCAACACTGAAAAGTATCGCATCAGTTAGCTTTTGAATGGATGTCACACTGCCTATCGATAACATTTACAACTTGTGCTGACCATAATGATTTACGAAATATATAAAATATGAAACTATATCATTGTTACAAAATTCATATTTTTTTAATTTTAATTCCATTTGCATAGCCCATATTTATCATTAGTTGTACCTGAAAAAAATCACAGCTGTTCTTAACATCTTCGCAACCGTTTAAGCAGTTCACAGTGCTATGTTAAACATTTTGATTCTATAAAATCAGTTCATTTGATATCGTAGAACAATTCTGTAAAGACCGAATCCACTAGAATTTAACATTTTTCTGAAATGTTATTTTCATTAGAATGAAAAGCCCGGCAAAATATTGTTAAATTAAGTTAAAGTTGATAATCATTCCTCATATAGCGATGAACGTCCAGACAATTAAACATATATGCATATAATTAAGATCAGACAAGCAATTTCGATAATAAATTTAATTGATTGCTCGACGTTAACATTTCGTGAACAAGTCCATTAGTTCATTTTCGTGATCCTATAACTGAACCTGTTCTGAACGAACAGGCACTACTCTAAAATCTAGGCAGCCAAAAAAAAAGTTGTGTAAAAAAAACGTGTATTAATTTAAAGTACACGTACACAGCATGTCGAACAATGATGTCGCCGTACCGCCGGCGGCAGAAGCGCCGGTAAGTGAATAATATTAATGCCAGTTACGTTACCCGCTATTAATTATTTTCCAAATGAAGGTTGGTGCCGAGGGTCAACAGCAGCAGCAACAACAACCAACGCGCATGGAGTCTTTTTTCGCAATGACCAAATCGCTGATTCTGCGGGCGCTTATTATTTACTTTGTAAGTTCGTTCTTTAGGAAGCCCCAGCAAACCGCAACGCCAGACAGTGCTGTGGCCAATGCCGGGCCTAAAATAACCGCATGGAACTTTTTCGAGAACGGCACAGACTTCGATTTGCATGTCTGGCTGTCGGAGGAGCCGGACGTGGTTAACTTCCAGCAGAAGGCCAATCTGCTGTGGTTGCAGGAAGATCTCACATACGGTGACTGGGTCTCCGGTCCCACAGGAAATGGCATTTACACCCACAACCTTAAGATCAAAGCCAGCCCGCATTTAATGAACAATGGCAGCGTGTATCTACATGCATTTGTGACACGCGCCGGCGAAAGTCCAGATCCTCAATCCCCGAAATACTCAAGAAATGGCCACATGGGCCATCAGCAGCATCAGTTAAATAAGTTCAAAAAGCTGCGCGTTAATCGTAACTACAATCTACTGGCCAGCGAAAAGGAGAAGTTGGAGCATGAGCTCAAGCACGCTAATCTTAAGGATCAGATTGTGTCTCACTGGCATCCCAATTTGACCGTTAACTTGGTGGTAGATCAGACGAACTGGGCGCAGGGAAGTGTGCCGGCACCGTTGGATGAGTATGTGAAGTTCGTGGACGGCGGCAAGACATATCTGCCGATTGTGTTTGTCAACGACTATTGGAACTTGCAGCGGGAATATCAACCCATTAACCAGACAACTCCCGAGCTGGACTTGCAGTTGACCTTCCAGCCACTGGGCATGTTCAAGTGGCAGCTGTATGCCGCCAAGCAAATGAAAAGCAAATGGGCCGGCAACGTATTGGGCGAGATTATGGCAGCTGGTGCCCCCGAAGAATCTGACGAAGATCAGGACTCACTAAAGGAAACACTGCTTGATACGAACATTTATCTGCTCGGTGTTACTGTGGCCGTTTCCATTTTGCACTCTGTGTTTGAGCTACTCGCCTTTAAGAACGACATTCAGTTCTGGAACAACCGCCAATCCTTGGAGGGCCTCTCGGTGCGATCGGTGTTCTTTGGCGTATTCCAGTCCCTTATCATTTTGCTCTATGTGCTGGACAACGAGACCAACTTTATGATACGCATCTCCTGCTTCGTAGGTCTCGGCATTGAAGTGTGGAAAATCCACAAGGTGGTGGATGTCAACTACAACAATCAGGACAAACTGCTGGGAATTATTCCCCGCATCTCCTTTAAAGACAAGGGTTCGTACTCGGAGAGCGCCACAAAGGAGTACGACAAGCTGGCCTTCAAGTATCTGGGCTGGGCGTGTTTCCCACTGCTCATCGGCTACTTCATCTACTCTCTGATCTACAACGAGCATAAGGGCTGGTATTCCTTTGCGCTGAACATGCTGTACAGCTACCTGCTCACCTTCGGGTTCATTCTGATGACTCCTCAGCTGTTCATTAACTATAAGCTTAAGTCGGTTGCCCATCTGCCGTGGCGAATGATGACCTACAAATTCCTTAACACATTCATCGACGACATCTTCGCGTTCGTTATTAAAATGCCGACCATGTACCGAATTGGCTGCTTCCGCGACGACATCATTTTCTTTGTATTCCTCTATCAGCGCTGGCAGTATCGCGTGGATCTGAAACGCGTCAACGAATTTGGCTTCTCTGGAGAAATGGAGGAACAGGCCGCCACCAAACGACTCGAGGGCGACACGGGCACTCCTCAGCCCGCTGGCGCCATAGAAGGCGGCGCCACAGAGACCAAAGCATCGCCGAATGCAACGCCGACCAAAAAGACAGCTGCACAAAAGAAGAAGGACTAGATAGTCGTGCATCGTAGAATATGCATTAGAACAATTAACAAAGAAAAAATAAGTAATAATCATATACTCCATTTGTGTATGTCTCTGTATGTATATGCAAAATAATCACTTTCAGTATACATAGCAACGGAAAAGCAGCCGTAATAGCAAACCTATTTTAGTGGTAATTTGAATGTGTATTTTGTTTGTTTTAGGGCCTACAATGGTCCATAGCATTGGCCATTGAAATAAATTCAGTGTGAGAAGTATATCTCTAATCTTATCTTATCAATCAAACAAATGTAGTATTTTATCTTGGGATGCAACAGGTGGGTGAGTTGGCTTGTGACACGTACAGTTTCCACAATTAAAATTTCATTCGTTTTTTCAACTCACACTCATCTATGTTTAAAATTTTAAAGAAACATTTTGAAAATCCCGCACTAAATTGTAATCGAATCTTATCGATAGTTTGTTTTCTGCTTTGCAACACTGACAACTGGCCGCTGACGAACACTTTGCAGATTCGTGAAGAAAGAAAGAAAAAAAAAACAAACCAAAATAGACGAGTGTACAACTGTTGGGGAATAGCATATATTAAGTACAAATTAATTGTATTTAAGCAATCATTAAACGTTTGAAGCATTTTCCATCTTGTAATGCGTCAATCTGCAGCAACTTGATTATATTGGGTTGATTTTCACAAGCACCAAACTGGTGGCATAGAAAAGTGGAAAGTTGTGCGTGTAAAGTAAATAAATATGTACTCTGAGTGGGCATCGTTGTCAGCGCAGATTAGCGCTAATAGCTGTGGTGCGCAATGTTTCAGTGTTTTAAATAAGTTTCCAGCATCCGCTGGACGGGAAGTCGTCATCTCAGTTGTAAAACAGCTGGGCACCAATTTGGGCATAACACAGAATGCGGAGCCCAGTCACCTGGTCAAGGATGAGGAGGTAGGTGAGATCAAGCGATGTAAGCAGAGACATTCACAACTTTCGTCTGTCCCCCAACAGGTGAAATGGTGCATGGACGTTATTTGCTTTGGACTGTCGTTGCCTCTGCAAGAGCACGAAACCATCAAGGATTGCGTCAATGTCTACTGCGAGTGGTTGACGGCTCTGCATCCGCAGCCTCGCATCAGCGTTCCCAAGCCCATTTGCGAGGATGCGAATCTCTATGCGCGACAGATTATCAATCATTTTCACAATCTCTTTGTGCCGCGACAGGGTGAAAGTAAGTTGGAATTACACTAATTTATTCGGTTGGCAAGAAACTCATGTCGGATTTGTACATTATGCTGATTTTTATATAGAATATTGATCAATTCTGTATATTCTAATCTTGCCATCTCTTGGGATGGTTTTTGGCAGCCTTTGAATATTTTTGTGGCTTCTACAACTAGCTAAGACTTTAAATTGAAATATCCCGCAACTCAACAAACAAAATCCGACTTGACTTTCTTGCCAACCCAATATAAATACCGCTCAAAGCTTCGCGATGCCTTAACCCACATATGAGTCTATTAACTGCAAATTGTAATTATTCCATTCTGAATTTCAAGTCTTACCATTTCTATACCAAAAGAAGCTTGGTAGGTGCTGCATGGACAGCAATTGGCTGACAGTTCTTATAGCTCTAATATGTATTCTAAACTCTTGCAGGCACTGACACCATTAAGCGTCAGGCCGTACTTTGTCATCGTGTACTGCGAACGCTGCAGCAAACAGCTCAAATATCACAGCATATGGATCGACAGACTTGGGACACGCTGTTGCTGTTCCTCCTGGCAATCAATGAGATTTTGCTGGCACCGCCAACTGTTAAGGATGACGTCGGCGATCAGTTGTGTGAGCGAGTGCTTTCCGTGCTCTTCGAGGTTTGGCTATTGGCGTGTGTACGCTGCTTTCCCTCGCCCTCGTTGTGGAAGACGCTGCAGGAGTCGTGTGCCATGTGGCGGCATCGCGTCGCCCTTGTGGATCAATGGAACCGCGTTAATCTGGCACTGACCGCGCGATTGCTGGAATTTAGCTATGGTCCTGATTTCACACAGCTCAAAATTGGTAGGCAACCGCTGCTTGACAAATTGTAAGAAATTAATATACTTATTTGCTTTATCACTCTTTGCAGCCGACGAGGATAGTCAGCTTATACCTGCGGGCATGTCCAATGATTGTGTGGCACAGACTTGGTATCGATTTCTGCGCATGATCGGCAATCCGACAGCTCTCTGCTCGCCGCACATAATCAGCAAATCTTCGCACTTCGTGCAATGGGCTCTGACACATGAGAAGGGCGCCGAGACGCATCAACATCCGTGCCTGCAAATGTTGCCACAGATATTCCTCAATGCCATCAGGGGCATTTCCAGCCAAGTAGATGCATTTCTGGGTAAGATAAAGCAGACTAATCGTTTCGCTTTGCTAGGTGGGCTTAGTTTTCTAGTTGGCGGCCCAGTGCTATCTCTGTAATTCTCTCGATTTCATAACTTGAATCCAAATATCTCGCCGCTCTCGCTGTGCAGGCGTTTATCAGCCACCGTCTAATCAGCAGGACAACGTCGTTACGAATCTGCTTGAGATACGTCACTCTTTGAACGAGGCAACCTCGACCACGCTTCAGCAGTTCTTACACTCGAGCAGCGTTTCAAATATTAGCACGCCACAAACTGGGCCATCTGTGTCCCATCAGCAGCAGCATCATCATCATCATCACTATCCGCACTTGCATTTACATGGCGCTGGTAGTTTCCTTCGCGATAACTTTTCGGCCAGTTCCGCCTTCAACGCCATCATGGGTCATCATCATCATCAGCAGCAGCAACAGCCGCAGCAACAACAGACAGCAGGCAGCAACTTTAACGCTTCTCCGACCAGCGTTTGCCACGTCCCAGTGGGCAGCGTCAGTGCAGGCGGCAGCCACTCGGCTGGCGTTGTTGGCTGCATTTCATTTAGCTCAGCTGAGCATCAGCCGCTGCCGCTGGCAAACTCGATTAGCAGCACATGTGTGACGCCCACGCCGCCTCTTCAGCGTCGACTTGCCAAGAGCTTCAGCGTGGCGCCATCCATTACACAGCAGAAGGGTGCGGTTTCGTTTAGTAGTCCCTCGTGTTATGTCGCATTTGTTAAGTTTTTTTTAGCTTACTGACGCACTACGTCCATGTTTTCCTTTTATTTGTTTATAAGCCCGCACATATTGGAGTTTCGCATGATTTCTTACTTGACGTGGTCGTCGTCGTTTAAATAATTCGTTTAATTGCGTTGTCTTTACATTACTGCCTGATTTTCTTACACTCACACCAACGTGTATAGTCTCTGAGCTGGGAATCAAGGAATCTTAACTAAAATACATTTTATTTGTTTTATTTACTGGAGTCTTTCCAGCGACACACAATTATTTAATTTAGTTTGTTAAAATCCCATTAAAACTAGTAACAATTTTAAATAGAATATTTTTTTGATTCAATAGAAGATTAGAATTCTCCATACTTATTGCTATCATTATCATTTAGTCGAGTTAGCGAAGAAATAATTTGAATTTCTAAAATTATAAATTTAACTAACTAATTGTTAACTGCCGGCAGTCTTAACTATGAAATATAATGTAATGGAAATTAATTTTATTCACTACTTATTCCCAGCACTCTCTATATACTTGATATGTACACCAACATTCATAGTAGATACAGACCTAGGTACATAGTACTCATTCTCCCATGCATAATACAATTTAATTTATCTATTGTACGCCCACAATTAAAGCTTCGCATGCGGCTGCATGTCTAAATATCTGACGCGATCACCCCTCTGCCTCCGTGCTACCCCGTATACTAATTTCTCACACGCTTTCCCTTCCCACACACGCTTTGCAGGCTTAAGCAAAACAGCGCTTATCAGCCTAACACGCAGTTCGGCGAACGCCGCCCCCACAACGCCGACTTCAGGTCCGCCCTCATCGAGCAGCATCAACTGTGAGTGTTGTGAAAAGTACTTGTCGGTACTTCTCTCTCTCTAATAGCTAATTACTCACGCTCTCATCATTCCCGCATTCCCATTTCCTCTACTCTGTAGCGCTGCCATCTATTTGTGCCGAGCTGCGACCGACATTGTCTGTGGCACGTCCGAAATGCAACAGCATTCTGCATTTATTCGGCGAGTGGTTGTTCGAGGCAGCGCACATAGGCGGCGACACTTGGCTGCAGAACCGTAAGCGTGAGTATTGGTTATAGATTACATAGTTTTTACTTTGTATTAATTGGAGTTTCAATTTCAGGACAAGCATGCGAAGCTAGCAAACGACCATCGTCAATGATAATGGAGAATCGTAAGGGCTCCATATCGCTTTCGCAGCCAAATTCACTTAATGATCCGTCATCACTGCCGCCCACTTTGACTATAGACAAATATGAATCCGGACGTGCTGAGGCCATTGGCACACTGTGCAAGATCTTCTGTGCTAAGAAGACGGGCGAGGAAATCCTGCCAGTCTATTTGGCTCGATTTTATATGGCACTGCAGCAGTGCCTCAAGATTACCGAGTCTAAGGAATGCGATGAAACATTAGCCAGCATTTTGTTGCATTCAGCTGATTTATTCCGATTGGATCTCGATGGCATCAATGTGCTGTTACCTGGCTACATAGCTGCATTGGAAATTGTACTGCCCGACAAGGATTTAAAGCTTAAAACACATTCAAATGCAATCAACCGAACTGAACTGCGTCGTTCGGCCATTAATATTTTGCTGTCGATCATGGTACTCCCACTCCATTACCACACTCTGCCCATTCGAAATCTGACGTCCGAAACGACTGAAAAGTAAGTGTGGTTAATATTTTGAATATCCGAGACCCCTAATCTTCATTTTATTTATCGCAGACAATTGACATTCAGTCAACTTAAGCCGCGGTTAATGAATATCCTGATGAATGCGCTGCAGGTTGAGACTGATGCCCAAAACACGCATATGCTTCTAGGCGGATTGTTGCTGTGTGTCCAGGATGCGGTTACCTTTGAGGAATGCGAGCTGAACGGCAATGAGAATTTGAATGCCACAGGTGCTCAGAATCATGAAGATAATTTGCTTAGCTCTGGTAAGCAGCGAGCTCTGGTGGGTTAATTTTGTGTAACCTTGCAGGGGATATTATGATTTTATCAAGAAATGTTTAACATATTGAGGGAGACGAGGAAGACTAAATCATATGGTGGTCGTAGGAACGATCAGTCGAAAATTGAATACACGACTCTCTGCAGGGTTATACAATTTCTGTCGTGCCAAAGATATCATTTCTTTGTTGTAATATTTGATTTGGAGCATTTTAATTTAAATTATTTTATTTTTAAAATTTGTTTTTGCATTTTGTTTTGTCGATTCTGGTTGTGTTGTGGTTGTGTGTCATCAGCGTGCTCGGAGCGTTCCGCTTCGTTAGTCAGCGGCACTGTCAGCTTTGGCGGACAAACCACGGCAATGAGCTCGCGTGACACGGCCTCAGCCCACGAGTATCCGAGTCTGACAATGTCCGATGATATATCGATGGATTTTACACACGATTTTGAGAGCTTAGCATCATATGGTAAAGTACACGTTACATCTTTTAATTTTTATCATTTTGTGTGTCTGCTTTTTTTATGTTGTACTATTGCATATAGTAGTAGTATGTAAATTGTGTTTACCCATTAACTAATTGACAATTATTTCATTGAATTGCAGACAACGCACATGCTTTATTTGTGCGCGCTACTTATTTAGTCTGTCACCGTCTGATTTCCTCGTGGAAGACCGATCTGAATGTTTCACTGGCAGCACTGGAACTACTCTCTGGTCTGGCGCGATTGCACATACGTGAAACAGGTATCGTACTATTGACTCAACGCATGATTCGATGTTTTTAATGTCTCTCTATAAATATCTGTAAACTTTTCTAATCCCCACTGTCACTGATCATGTACAAATCCAACCATCTATGTTTCAATTATTATTAATTTCGATTTGTTAATTTGAATAACTAAAAAAAACATTGCAGCCCGGAAATTAGCGAATGGTAATTTACTAACTCTACTAACAATGTTCATCACTTTTGTTTTTTCTTTTCTTTTATGTGTTTCTTTTCCTAACATTCCTAACATATCGATCCAACTCCACACTCACACACACTATTACTCACTATCATGCGGCGGTAATTGTTTTAATTGATTACTACATATATATACATATTTATATGTTTTGTGTTTTAAATTCTGCGGTCACCATGTAAATAACCAAACCAAAAATCAAACCACCTGAACCCACATACATCTTAGATTCTTTAGTGAAAATAGTCGAACCAAGCCAAAATCTAACGATAATCTCCACAGACGCTCTAGAGTGCAAGCGGGCAGTCAAGTGGATTTGTGACTATATTTGCTATCAGTGCTCGCGACCACCGCCAGCTCACAGCAAGGATCTGCACAGCACAATTGTTGCGGCGTTTCAGTGCACGGCAGCGTGGCTTATGCAGCATCCGTACCTTCTGCAGGACAAAGATTGTCTGCAGACGGTGCTCGAGGTAGTTGAGCTGGGAATATCGGGCACGAAGAGCCAAAGCAAAAATGGGGATCTGCCTAAATTCAAAGATGAAAAAGAACTTAAACCAGCTTCAATGCGAGTGCGCGATGCAGCAGAGAATCTGCTAACTATTATACTCGAACAGGTCGGCTATTTCCCAAGCGAATGTGGCCCGGAGTCGATATCCTCGCTGTTGGACGAACTGGCTCTAATGAAACACTGCACGCTGCCAAATGGAGATGGATCAGTAGGCGTGTGCAACGCTGAGCAAGCCATCTCTAAATTTAAGTATTTTGTTACGGAAAACTCGACTATATTAGCACTACTGGAAGAACCTTTGGGCAACGATCAGGATCCGCAACCAACGGTCACGCGTAAGTAGAAGTCCAGGCAGCGTAACAATTGTAAAACACTTCTAACTTTTCTCCCATTTATCGTCAGTTCTTATACGTGGTCCTTTTGGGCGTCATGCTTGGACCATGCAGCTGCGACATCTGCCGCGCAGCAAATCTGGCATCAAGTACCATGCTGTTAATCCTGGCCGGCCAATACCCTTGAATGACATAACGCAACGTCCGGAATGTGAGCAAAAGAATTATCCCGAAGGCGTTGATAAAGTGCAGCCCTGCGTGGCCGATTATTCGATACCAACCATTGAGCAAATCCGTGAGCAGTATGGCGCCAGCATCATAAGTGATTTGGAGGCCATGCTTGAAAATCAAAGTATTCACGAAAAGCTGGCATGGGCAGAGTCGGATAATAGCGTGGATAGCCTGTCGCATGCCCAGGAATGTGTACCGCCCACGGTCTGCCACGAGTTTCACGCGGCTCGTCTGTTTCTATCTCACTTTGGCTTTCTAAATTTTGAGATACGCAATCCGAACAATCCCGTGGAATCATTGGGCACACCGCCGCAGAGGCCGCTTATCGTACTCGATACGAAAACCAGCGCTTTTGCCGCAGATTTGGATAAACTGGATAAACTTAGTGCACGAACGCACGATACTGTTTACGTTTTCTACGTAAAGGTAAGAGCCGATATATCTATCAGCATCCTAAGCACTATAACACTTATTAATGATCTTTATCTGAATTGAATATAAAGGCGGGTCAAACAAGCGCACAACAGATCATCGGTAACATGGCAGAGGATCAATCGTACGACTCGCACTTTGCCAACATGCTACAGACCTTGGGGTGGCCGGTTCAAGTGGCCGATCACTCCGGGTGGACTGGTTTCGTACACAACTCGTGGTCGTTGAAAGGCACGACGGAACAGACGGACCGCACACAGTCGAATGCGTCCAGCGATATAAGTTACAATGGTGCACAACGTGTGCTCTATTGGGCGGATGTTTCATCTGAGATTGCTTTTGTGGTTCCGAATGCTTGGAATATGCGCTATAATAGCGAAGTGGACAACTGCAGCCTCTCCAGTAATAGCAGCGAGCAGAGCACGGCAAGCAATGTCTGGATACGCGGCGAGGATACTGGTCCTATGAAGTCCAAGCCACGAAATCTCAGCTTAGAGCTCGACACAGGCAACAGAAACAAGGATCCAGTGCCTCCTACTCGACGCAAGGGAACTGTTTCGAAGCCTGCGCTGCTCGCCCAAGCGCCAGCAAAGATATTTCTGGTGTGGCTTGAAAGCTTCGAGGATTATTTAAACTTTCCCGTTGAAGATCTTTTGGCCTACGCACGCACCGGTGAAGAGATTCAAGCGTTGCAGTTGCCGAGGGCGGCCGACTGCCACGTGATCTTTGTGCATTCCCTTCAGTCCGGTTTGCTGCGGGTCAAACTTATGGGACCACCAGGTCGCATGAGCTTTGCGACTCCCCTAGTCGATGGAATGGTGCTCAGTCGACGTGTTGTGGGTAATTTGGTTCGTCAAACGGCACTGAATATATCCCGACGTAGACGTTTAGATAATGATAAGTAAGTTTTCCTTGCTATTATCTATGAACATAATGTTAATGACGCTCCTTTACCATCTTCCAGCTACCAACCACCGCATGTGCGGCGTCGTCTTAAGGTGCAGGACATAGTCCAGAAATACAAAATGGACCTGTGTGAGGCAGAGCTCCTGGCGCATTTGTTCCAACGCTCCATTTAACTCGAATACATCAACAATAGCTTAAGATATCTCACTGATGTTGGTGGCGTCAAATATATGTATATGGCCCGCTATTTACTAAGTACGTATTTACTAATTTTAGTATTACATCTAAATGTATTAAGCTTAAATAAACTAACCAAGTTAGGTTCTTGAAAGCACAACAACCAAACACGTTCGCTTGTTCTCTCAATGGTAACAATAAAATCACACCTAGTCTCGACCAGGTAGCTGCATTTGCCACAGCGCCCACATACTAAGCAGTCGCGATTAAAGCATTAACAGAATGCGCGAATTCCATACTAAAATAACCAAACAACTACAACTCGTAGAAGCTGGCCTCGACTGCAAGCTGCAGCTATTTTAATACTCGTACGTTGAGCAAAAGGGTATATTGTGTTTATTATAATGTCCAAGAAACTATTAAAGTTAGAGCAAACAAACTCTTTAAAATTGATAGACACGTATTATTCTCACAGTGTTTCAGAAAATTGGCAAGTCCTCGAAAATCGATAAGAAATACACACCCACAATATTTAATATATTTGTATATTTTGGTGGTAAAAGTTTCCTGAAGTTATCAATCATCGTACTTAATCGCACAAAGACCAGACATATATAACGCTGATTATGAATGTTTTAAGTTTTTAAGCAACGCAGGCTCCCAAAAATATGCAATAATATAATAATAACGTTGAAGCTTAAAATTCATAGATGCAATTCATTAAAATTAAAAGCTATACCACTATAGTATAAGTTATTATTAATAGTAACAGTAGGCTATAAAAACAATAAAGTAAAAAAAAAGAAAAAATTAAAATTAAATTAAGTAACGGGTATATTACAGTCGGCGACTCGACTATGAAGCTATTACTTGTTGTTATTGGCAACGCTTTTTGGCCACCAATCGCAGCAGCAGCAGCAGCGACTGCAACAGGCCTTTGCGTGTTATTGTAATATTTTTCAAAAGATAAGAATGCGACTAGACTCGGGTGCATGCTGAACGCCTGGCTGTGGCATTTTAGCTCATAAACAAATAAAATCGGGCAAAACTCTTTTCTATGCGCTTTTTACCATTTTAAGTGACAGTTTTACGAGGCAGTCACTATTTCTAGGTTTCGGGCTATATTACTGCCAGCCGGCTTGGCTAAAGCATTAGCTGTGGTTTCCACAATAACAACAACTTCCCGTTTTTTACATTGGCGCTGCATGAATAACGAATGACGTAGGCAACGAACTCGGCTGATTCAAAACTGCTGTTGGATTATATTTCCAAATAATGCTGCCTCCTAAATAGATAGAACAAGGATATTTGTGTTTAGTTTAAAGGCAAACTGGCCCACAAAGATCCCAAATATCGAAAGATATTCTCGGAATTTAGACCATTCCGGATGATGGCGGCAGGCTCATCGAAAACTAACCCTATGATAACATAGCTTCACTCTCAAACACAGTGTGCGGAGCCCAGTGTCCGTCAAACACGCATGCTGGCATACTATTTCATTTGTTCACACTAATACGAAAAGGGAAGTAAACGCAGGTCGAAACACCAAAAAAAAAATTATAAAAAGAGGCATCTCCAACCACAGCGGTAAAGTAAACGACAACTAACCATAAGAAAAATGACCAGCGATAATTTTAATTTGAAACCAGTTTCTATGCTAAACGAAAATTCAGCGGCGCTGCCGAAGACCGAAAACTTCGCCGATCCAAGGAATCAAAGAAGTGGCAAACTAAACAAAAATTATCAATAAGAGACAAACTCTGGGAAGAGAGAGAGTATCCGTTGGTGAGAGCAGAACAAAACAGTCACAGAACTAGAGCTTGGCCGAGGCTAAAGAATTTCTTGTTTTTAAAAGCCCGAGAGTCAGGAGACACTGAGTCACGGCAGCGGCAGCGGCATTACAAGCCACAGCGAATGAAACCGAGCGAACATGATCACAGCAATAGTCCGCAGCAAGTGAAGTGGTCATGGGAGCAGCCAACTCATTTTTATTCTTATTCTCATTCTTGTTGTGTCCGAGTTGCCGGTGGCTATTGAATCTTGTCGGGTTGGCTAACGCACAAATGCGGACTGCAGCTCTCCTAAGGTCTGAGTCGACTTCGTGGCGAGAGCAAGAAGGCTGTTTCATAGAGAAAAAGTGCACAAACACACGCACAACTAAAATAATACACAGAGAGAAAAAGAATTAAGTCCGAATGACCTCGTATTATGCATTTTCGATTCTCAAAATCGATACATCCATTGCTTTATGTGGGAATTACTTTAGAAGGAGCATTAATACTCCTTAATCAAGTAGAAATAAGCTTTATAAATGAAAAAATTAACTTGCATAAAGTAAAACTGTAGATTTTCTAGAAACGAATACGAAATGTGATTATACAAGTGGGGTACTTACGCTTAAAACGGTTTTTCGCAGAGACAAGTTCGTAAAATATTAAATCTATTTAGCACTCGTTTGTTTCAGATTTTCAAATGTTACTCGTCTGATATGAGGCACTACGAAATGAAGACAGAATTAAAAGGGATAATTTCTGTAATTTCAAGAATATTGAAATAGTTTCAAGCTGAAATTTTACTTAAACAAAAAAAGATATCAAATATGTTTTAGGTCGTTTGTTAAGTTAGAAAATACTAAAGTACTTAAGAAATGGTACTGGATATATGATATCGAGATTCTCAATATTAGTAATTTAATTTTTTTCGCTCTGTGTATGTGTTTCTAGGGAGTCGATGAAAAGCAAGAGAGCTGCAGTTGGTAGAGTTTTCGAACAAGAAAATGAAAAACGAAACTGCAACAAGTGAAAAATATGTTGCGGGCGACGGCAATGCTGCGGCTGCTCATTGCTCGCTGCTCACTGTTTGTTGCTCCATGTTCACTGCTAGCTTTGTCCGTCTATGCGCATGCGATACAACAGGTAGAAGACTCAGCTAGGGGCAAGCAGGAGGCGCAACAACAACAACAAAACAAGCTACCACATTTGGTACGTTTATGACGAGCAAGAGAGTCGTTCTCTCTTTTTGTTTCGTCTTTTCTGTTTCTCATTCTGTCTGTCTGTTTGTCCTTCTATCTCTCGGCCTAAACCTGTCAAGCCACTTTTCGAAGCCAGGCTGCTGCCACTATGATCATAATTTTGTGCTGCTTGCCCGAGTTGCAAGTTCTTCTCGCAGCTCTCGGCAGTCAGTTACGTTGCGACCACAGAGCGAGTGGCAGTTGGCTGAGTTCAGTTTGGGATCGTGTCCGCGGAAAACGAACTCTTGACAAAAGTGAAGGTGCGTCGGATGCTCAAATTTCGTTCGATCACATCAAATACGGTTACCCACACTCAAGCCAAAGTGTTAAAGTGTTTGTGTGCGTGTGTATGAGTGTGCTACATATTTAAGCAATTCTTTATAATTAGATATACATAGATATACATATGTACACATTCCAAAATCTCTGATCCATCGCAGTTGGTAAATTAACTGCGGCCAACACGGCGTATGGGCAACACGCTCCCCGAGCCTGAGCTGTGAGCTGTGAGTGTGAGTGTGATAGTGAGTGTGTCTCTGTCGTCGTTGTATTTTTATAAGTGAAAAATTCCAACAACGTTGCAGCCCGCACTGCAGCACAATAAAAGAGCAGAAATGAAGCAAAACACGTTTTGCTGAAAAAATATGCTGCTGCGTCTGTGGCTTCTGACAATGTTGCATTTGTATTTTCGTGTGTGCGCGTGTCGTATTTATACTATATGTATACCAGCTCAACCAATACTAGCGAGACTATCACAACACCCATTTTAAAATGTGAACTAAAATGGTAGGTATTTGTACTCTTTGAATAGACAAAATATATTGTATAAGCATAAGTATAATGCCGATCGCATTGCCCAAAAGGGTATAATAAACGGTCAACTGGCGAGGACTGGCAATAAATTTGTCAAGAATCAATTAACCTTGCAAGTGCTTACTTAAGGAATTTCTTGTATCTTTCTCTTTTTCCTCATTTCTTTCGCTCTCTCTCTCTGTCTCTCTGTCGCTTGCTTTATACGGGTAAAAGTAAAAAACTTATAAGTCAATCTAGAAAATGGCGTATGTGTGGTATGTAGTATGGTAAACCAGCTTGTGGGGCATTGAGTGGTAAAAATAAAAAAAAAAAAAATAAACTAAGAGAAATAAGACAACGACAAAACGAACTTTGAAACTTAAACAAGATTAATTGTTAAATTATTATAAGGCAACGGTAACGTAGGAAGAGTTGTTTTTGTAATCGTTGGCGTCTTTTGTTGTCTTGTCTTTTGTTTTGGGAGTCTGAGTTGAGTTGCGCTTGAAACGCTGAGCGTTTGTTGCTGTCACGTAATAGCTTAAATTGTGTTGTTTTTGGATTTGTAAAGACATGACAGAAAGAAGCATCGACGACAAAAAGAAATACCTTCTTTCTTCTAACTAAATAATCTTGTACCTTTCCTCTGTCTATGTGCAACAAGAAAATATTTGTGACTGCTCAAAAGCGAAATGTAAATGACTATGGAAATATGAAAACACGTTTTCTCCCAGCCATTTTCCAGCTTTTCGTAGTAATAAAGTGAAAAGCACAAATAAAGAAAAAAAGTCATAATAATAAAGATCATGTATTGATGTATGTGTGTGAGTGTGTGTGTTGTTGTGTGTGTGTACACCCAATCTAGTAGGCGCCTCTTAGCAACGCGCATTAATTCCAGTTGGTTATTGTTGATACTATTACCATTATTCCTTACGAATCTCAACTTGGCCATATGGCCCGAAGCAAGCAGACGGCTTCAACTCAGTTCTGCCTATACATTGAGTTTTTGCTTTAATTTGCATTGCAAATGTCTAGTTGAATCCTATACAGATATGGTATTTATGAGCTCTTAAAAATAGTTCGCATAACCATCTATAAGCATATGCATATTAATAGGAAGGAAGAGATAGATAATGGGGAGATCCATACGAGTGTGTATCATCAATACCATCTATATTGATATCTAGAGCAAGCTCTGCTAAATAAAGAAATTATTTACAAGTTTAGTTTAATAATATGTCGTTAAAATTTTTGCATTTTCTGCTATAATTCTTGTTATATGCAAGCTGTCAGTGTGTTATGCTCACGTATAATTGAATAAAACATATTTCGTCTAAATAAAAGCTATTGATATCTAGAGAATGCTATACACAGAGTATTTCTATCAGTTTTCTTACTTCTTGCTGTGTATATGCTGTTATAGTATTATCTGAATTAACACAGTCTCAAGTCAATATTAGTCATGCAAGCGGCATTCTATCGATAATTCATACTGAGACACACACGGTCTGACAGGCAAACCAAACTGAAAATATATCTTTCTTGTTTTCGTATCTAAAATATATTCATTCAGATACTTATGTATGTATAAATGTATAATATAACACATCAAACACTAATATATCTTTGATCGAAACCAAAAAAGAAAAGAGAACCAAGACACGGATAGAAAAAACAACTAACAATACCTTTAGAACAGGTAGATTTTAAAGATTAATGAACGGGTTCGACTTCAAAAGCTTTAAACAACTACAGCATATCTAGGGTAACAAATTTACGATGAATTCCAGCCACACATATACACATTATGTGTAGGTATTTGTATATGTTTGCATGCTGTTCAACCCGCATATAAAATAAATTAAATTGTTGTAGTCGCAATGGCTAGACTAGAAGATACCTTGGATAACAACTCAGTAAAAGGCTTTCCTTTGATGTGAACTATTGGCCACATTTATTAACATTCTCAATTAATATTTAATTTGTAATTGATATAAGAATCACAAATTGTATATCAGAGGCTAAACTTCTAGTTTTTACGATCTGCAAAGGCATTAAATCTTCGACATCCCAAAGAATACCATTCTTTATTGTTAACGCATGGTTTAGGGTGTGTGTTTTAGCGGGTTTAGAGTAGTATTTGAATATACTCACATATACACCTGTAAACCCACACATGTGTTAGTGACAAGTCTGTGATCATAGTAGTATTGTGGTGTCTGAAGTTTTATAGACACAAAGTCATTAATTTAGTCTAATGCTGACACGCATGGTATTAACGGACATTTTACCTTTATAATTTGTTATTTATTTGATTTTCTGTTTAGAATTTCATTTCTTCTTACACTTAAGAGCTTCAAAAGATCGATCAGCTAACTGGCTCTTAATCAAATCTGCACTAGAACTAAGAGAATGCATTCATGTGTTGCCTTAACCCAGACCAGTGTTAATCATTATTCATATCGACACTCAAACTCAAGTGTTGAACGTAGACACAAGTATATGCATGAATTCAACAATATAGCCAGAAGACCGTAACAGAAATGATTGTAATTTTATGCTCGACGAAGTATGAAAGAGTTGAAATGCACAGTGAACGTGTAGGAACATAAATTGTTAATTGAAAGTGTTAGCAGGGCAATTAACAATTAAAGGAAATGAGGTGTTGATTAAACAAAATCTGAGCTTGTAAAAGTTTAAAATCAGAGACCGTAAATAACGATTTTTGTTACTATTTTTAATCAAAAAATTAATGACAATGTGGTGTTGGGTCTCTTTCTGCCCTAAGAATTTAGCAGGTTGTTGGCGCAATCGTATTTGTTCAATTAAATGCAAACTTAACTAAACAGTTAATTTAAAAAAATAATTTATCAAAAATTTTGCATGTTTTCCATTTGGAGATTCCTCTGTTGTTATTGTCACTTTTAAGCTTTAATAAAATGAATGAAATGAACAATGAATTATTTGTGGGTGTTATTTTCATCGCTCGTGAAAATTCTTATAATCATTACTGTAAAAACTTATAATGATTTTTAGTTTAGATTTTTTAGTAAGATTCTAAATTATTTCCTCTCTTTCTTTTCAGGTGATTGTGAAGATCTTAAACTAATTAAAAAACATGACGTATTCTAAGATATACGCAAATACTCAACCAGAACAAGAACAAAAGCACGTTGCTAATGAAAACATTACAAATTACAAAGTAAGCAAATAAGTGAATGAACGAAAATCTACGAATAGCACCAAGACCTTTTAGGTTCTCAGAGAAGATGCACGCGCTTCTCTCGATCCGCAAAATAAGATGGGGGATCATTTTGCACCTGATCGTGCTAGCCACTTGCGTGTCATGCCAAGCGTCAGAGGGAAGATCTACACCAGAGTTTGCGGCCCCTCGTGGTCGCAGTTACGCCACCACATACGAACAATATGCTGCCTTTCCCAGACGCCGCAGCTCCTCGCCAGCCGGAGAAATGCAGTCCCGGGCCGTCGATACTAGTGCCGATTTTGAAGTATTTGAAGGACAACCACGCGGCACACTCGTTGGCTTTATTCCCACAAAGCCGAAGTTCACTTATCGATTCAACGAGCCCCCGCGGGAATTTACCTTGGACCAAATAACGGGGGAAGTAAAGACGAATGCTGTGCTGGATCGGGAGGGAATGCGCAGTCACTACGATCTGGTTGTGCTCTCCTCACAGCCCACATATCCAATAGAAGTACGCATTAAAGTGCTTGACATCAACGATAATTCCCCAGAGTTTCCGGAGTCAAGCATTGCGGTTTCTTTTTCCGAGAGTGCGGTGTCGGGAACTCGTCTGCTTCTCGACGCGGCCACAGATGCGGATATTGGCGAGAACGGTGTGACAGATCACTACGAAATTGTGGATGGTAATGTGGATAATAAATTTCGTTTGGTGACCACAACGAATCCCAGCGGAGATACTTCCTATTTACATCTGGAGACGACTGGCAATCTGGATCGCGAATCACGAGGTAGCTATCAACTAAATATATCGGCAAGCGATGGTGGATCTCCCCCTCGACTGGGTTTTCTTCAGGTGAACGTTACAATACTGGATGTAAACGACAATCCTCCGATTTTCGATCACAGCGATTACAGTGTCACTTTAAACGAAACTGTTATGCCTGGCTCGCCAGTTCTTCAGGTTATGGCCTCGGATAACGATCTGGGCGACAACAGCAAACTCACATACTACTTGGCTGAAACCGAACATCAGTTCACTGTTAATCCCGAGAACGGAGTTATATCCACAACTGAACGCCTAAATTGTCCCCAACAGACGAGGGAGCCCCTGGGAAAGGGCCACGCCCAAAAGAGTTGCGTATTCACGGTTTTTGCTCGCGATCACGGCTCTCCCCGCCAAGACGGACGCACTTATGTGACTGTGAATCTATTAGACACCAACGATCATGATCCCATCATACGATTTCAGTACTTCCCACCAACTGGCAGCGTAGCTACTGTTGATGAGAATGCCAGTAATGGAACTGTAGTGGCTGCCGTATCGGTAATTGATTCGGACGATGGTCTCAACGGAGAGACAACCACTCGCATTATATCAGGCAATGAACTGCATCATTTCCGATTGGAGAAGACGCCACTCTTCCATATTGTGCGAGTAAATGGAGTACTTGATCGAGAGGAGATCAGCAAGTACAATTTGACTGTTGTCGCCACAGATAAAGGAACGCCGGAACGCACAGCGATGGCATATCTTATCATAGACGTTAACGATGTGAATGATCATGAGCCAGTGTTCGAGAAGTCCGAATACTCTGCTGTGCTCAGCGAGCTAGCGCCAAAAGGCACATATGTGGCCTCAATCGCCGCCACGGACGAAGACACAGGTGTCAATGCACAAGTTTACTATGAAATTCTGTCGGGAAATGAGCTCAAGTGGTTTAACATTGATACCACTACAGGCCTAATTGTGACGGCCGGACCATTGGACAGGGAAGTCCAAGGTAGCGTGGAACTGAGCATATCTGCTCGTGACGGCGGTCCGAATCCCAAGTTTGCGTACACCCAGCTAAAGGTCACCATACTGGATGAAAACGACGAGGCACCGCACTTCGGGCAACAGGAACTCAACGTTATCCTATTCGAGGATGTTGCCCCGCAGTCGCTGGTCGCGTTGCTATCTGCCACAGACAATGACCAGGGCACGAATGGCTCGGTTACATTTTCGTTGGCGCCCAGTGTGGAGAGACTGTATCCACAGCAATTTGCGATCGACTCCATATCGGGCCAATTAATGACGCGCAAAACTCTCGATCGTGAGACAATGGCGAATTATGAAATTTTTGTGATCGCACGCGATCAGGGCGCACCGGCTCCACAATCTGCCACAGCTACTGTTCACCTCAGCGTTGCCGATGTAAACGATAATAATCCCGAGTTCTATCCCAAGCACTACATCTATACATTGAAAGACAGCGAAACTGAGACACACGGGGAGAAGAGTAAGCGGACTCTGCTTAATGTCACGGCCACAGATCGCGACGAGGGCGATAATGCCTTAATTACATACAGCTTAGAGTCTGGTGGCGAGGACGTTTTCAGCGTCAACCCCTCCACGGGCGCTGTCATATTTATGTTGCATGGGAAACAGATGAAAAAGTCCTATTACAGTCTGCGCATCTCTGCCCGCGATTCAGGCGATCGTCGTAGCGCCCAGGATGCTACTGTGGAAATTGTATTAGAATCGAAGACAGAGCTGCTCAATTTTAACACTCACAATGCCTATGATTTTCAGCTTGTCGAGGATCCGGATCAGAAGGCAGCGAAGTTGGGGCGGGAGGTGGGTCGTGTGGAAGTGAAGCGGCCAGCCGTCGAGTATATCATCATTTATGGCGACAAAGCAGAAAGCTTTGCAATCGATCAAAACAGCGGTCGTATAACGACTGCACGTCCCATTGATCGAGAACTACAGGCACAATATCACCTGATTGTCGTGGCCCGCAGCACAGATGGATCTACTTCACGATCTGGTTTTGCCTACGGAAAGTGCAACGTTCACATAACGATACTCGATTTGAATGATAATGCGCCCAGCTTTGTTTTAGATCGAGATGCCGAGGTATCGATTTTGTTGCCCGAGAACACAGCTGTGGGTCAGGAGATCTACTTATCACGAGCACGCGATCGAGACGCGGGTGTAAACAGTCGTATTAGCTACAATCTGACATACAACCCGGATCAACAGTTTCGCATTAATGCTGCCACAGGTGTGCTCTACCTACAAAAGCCTGTAAGGGCCGAGCCAGCAACTGTCTTACTTGTGGAGATTATGGCCACCGATGGTGGTTCACCATCATTGAGCACGAGACTTCGACTTCCCGTGCATGTGACCGACGTCAATGATCACACCCCAGTATTTGATCATACGTCCTACGAGACTTCTCTCTTGGAGACCACAAAGGTTAACACACGCTTCTTTGCCTTAGCTGCGTCCGACAACGACCTTGGAGCCAATGGACGCATATCATACGAGATCATTGAAGGCAATTCCGATCGTAAATTCGGAGTCTTCCCCGATGGCTACTTGTTTGTCCGTGCTTCCCTAGATCGCGAGGAACGCGACTATTATGCACTTACAGTATCCTGTAATGATGGAGGCATTCCAACTCGATCGTCGGTAGTGCCAGTTGTCATTCATGTCATAGATGAGAACGACAATGCACCGCAGTTTACAAACAGTACATTTACTTTTCACATCCCGGAGAACGCCCCGCCGGATACGTTTGTGGGAAAACTGACAGCAATCGATCGAGATATCGGTCGGAATGCAGAATTAAGCTTTAGCGTCCTTGCGCCATCTCAGGATTTCAAAATAGACAAACACAATGGCTTCGTGAAGACACTCCGACCCTTTGATCGCGAGGCTCTGGTGCGAAGTGCTCGCGGCGTGGATAATGGCGACGACGAGGAACGTAATATCAACAGCGGTGGTTCCAACTATCTGCTGCTAGAGGCCATAGTCTCTGACAATGGCATACCACCACTGCATGACAAGGTCAAGATCAAGGTAATTGTCACTGATGTCAACGATAATGCGCCCGAATTCTTGCGAGCACCTTATCAAGTGACAATCTCTGAAGAAGCCCCGGAGGGTACCCACATTATGCACGTCTTTACGCAGGACGCGGATGAAGGGCTCAATGGAGATGTCTATTATACCTTGTCGTCGGGTAATGAAGGAAACCATTTCAGCTTAGACAGTGCCACAGGACAGCTGACTCTATCGCGTAAATTGGATCGTGAATCACAGGAAATCCATCATCTAACCGTAGTAGCAAGGGATGCAGCATTGAAGCAGCCCCTGAGCTCCACGACAAATATAACCATCGCGGTGCTGGACGACAATGACAATGCACCAGAGTTCACACAATCAAGCAGTGAAATTTCTGTGTTGGAAACTAGTCTGCCTGGAACTGAATTAATGCGATTCCGAGCAAGCGATGCAGATCAGGGTGTCAATAGTCAGGTGGTCTTCAGTATTACGGCGGGCAATCGGAGAGACACATTTCACATTGACAGCATTACGGGCAGTTTGTACTTACATAAATCACTGGACTATGAGGATATCACAAATTACACACTAAACATAACGGCCTCAGACTGTGGTACTCCGCCGCTTTCCACTACGGTACTTTACAACGTTATAGTTGTGGATGACAATGACAATCCTCCGATATTTCCAAGCACGGCAATTGTGCGACAGATCAAGGAAGGTATACCGCTAAAAACGCCAATTGTCACCGTAATTGCGGATGATCCAGACTCGGGTCTGAATGGCAAGGTGACCTACGTGATCAGCAGACAAGAGCCCGAGTTAACAGGCGGAAGGCACTTTGGTATTAACACACAGACTGGAGTGATATATACTCTGCGTGAAATTGACCGCGAGTCCATAGACAACTTTCGACTGACAGTTGTGGCTACAGATCAGGCGCAGCCTTCAGAACGACAGTTGTCCACCGAGAAGTTGATCACGGTCATTGTCGAAGATATCAACGATAATGCTCCGATCTTTGTCTCCATGAACGCAGCAGTTCTACCAAAATTGGCTGATGTCTCGATGATATCGCGTGGTATCGGAGGTTATGTAATGCAGGTGTTGGCACGCGATGCAGATTCTTCGAGTAACGGCTTGGTCACATACGAGATCGTTGGCGGCCATCAGGAACTATTCCATCTGCAGCGCAACACGGGAGTAATTACACTTGGACAGGCTATTCAAGTTCAGGATAATCCCGATGTGCGCTACCAACTGACCTTAAAGGCGACGGACGAGGCAAGTGGTGAGCGCAAGAGCACCGAGACTTATATAACGATTATTACGCCGGGACCAGAAGATGGTCGGGGTAATGAGCCTGTTTTCGAGAAACACAACGTCTTATTCGGATCGGTTTTCGAGAACGAGCCAATTGGCACGAGTATTTTAACAGTAAACGCCCAATTCGCGGGCGCTGAGATCGAATACTTTGTGACAAATGTCACCGCGCCCACAGGATTAACATTCAATCAAGCGGGCAACAGCGAGATGCGTGTGCAAGTTGATCGTCTGTTCGATATCGATGCGAAATTGGGAATATTATCGACGGCGGTGGAATTAGATCGTGAAGCTGGTCCTCCAACCTACGAGGTAGATGTCTACGCCATCGCACTGGGCGGCAAACCAAGAACCGCGCACACAAAGGTAAGTCTCAGATTCCAAACACAGAGAGAGACAAAAACTTTACTACAATTAAGGTTGAATGATCTCGAACTAAGTATTACCCATTCTTTAAATCCATACTTGATACAACCAGGGATAACGGAAAGCATACTACTTTTATACAAATCTGTATATGAGTAAACTGAATCTTTAATTAAGTTTAACTCTAGATTTACTAGCTATGGAAATAGGAAAGTTATTTATATAAAGTTCGTAGGGAATACTCACAGAATACTTTAAATCGTTTTGGGTTCGTTGGCCCAGAATTCCCAAATGAATCATACTTGTCGATGAGTTAACACTTATTGAGGATATTTTGTAAAGAGTTGCAGAGTTTAGGGGAATCGATTCAAGTTTGAATTGTACTAAAATCAATACTTAAATAATACTTAATTTGAAAATACTTAAATTTTCGGACTGATTGAATCCCACTGGAGGTAAGATCGAGACCCTCAACGTTAGTAGTTTAAATCTTAGTAAGAAAACAAATTATAAATGTTGGGTTTTAAGTTGAAAATACTTTCATTCTTACTTTCACACTTACATGATGATGTACGGCATACGATTGTGTGATATATGGTGGACTGCAGCTTTTTAAAATGTCCCAGTGAAATCTACTTTTGTCCATTATGTATTTGGCTGTTCCCGAAGTTGTGGATGTTGTTTGGTCTGACATCATTGGGCCTGCTTTAAGGGCTTATCAGTATGAGTTGAGACCGCACTAATGCGCTTTTAATGTCTACTGCAGATATGAAATGTTGATTATACGCAAAGCAGAGAGCTTTCGAGTTGCAGCTAAAGAGCTAAAGAGTACATGGATACGAAAATACATACACATATTCATACGTAGTATGTACGTATGCATGTGTGTGGATGTCTTAAAATGCAAATCATCAGACAACGCAAAGTTCTCTGTTTTCCATGTTTTCTGCTCAATGAATGCGGCGCTCCGCGCTGAGAAACATTGAAGGCAGTCATACCTGTAGCAGCCAAAATACTTGGCATCGAAAAGAGCTGCATAAATAGGCCGCAGGGATAAAATTATAATATATAAGTTGTTTCATTGGCAGTTGCCTTTAATTATGGAGAGTACCCTACGATGCTGCTTAAGATGTATTTCGGTTTGAGACCCCAACTATACCTCAGTAGCTGTGTCTGCAGCGCATACCACAGTCGCAGTTCTGTAGCCAACAACTGCAAAATCTTCGACCTGTTTCCAGACGAATGAATAAACCAAAAAAAAAAGAACTCACAACAGTAAACATCTTTGGGTTTTCTGGCCGTTGCATACACACACATGCACACACAGACAGACACCACATTCACACATTCTGGCCCTTCAGCCGACGGCTTGTTATGCCCCCCTCACAATGTTGATTCCATGCCAGGCCGACACTCGCCGTTTGCTTTCCTGTTGGCGTTGGCAGGCAACCATTGGTGTTGCTTCCTCTTCCTCTCCTCCCTAGGCCCCAGCACCCCTTCTTCTGACACGCCGTATGCGTAGGTATGCCAGCAATGTACGCATGCAAATGTGTATACGAGTTCCAGTTCTGCACAGCTTCTTGAGAACATCGCTTGAACAACGAGCGTATGATACACAGAAAAAAATACCGGGACTTCGGGATAAAATCAAGAACGAAATCAAGTACGAAAACGAAACGAAATGTCCGACGAATTCTATAACAAAATCAATAAAAAGAAATACCAAGAATTATATTTAAGGACACCAAAGTATGAAGCATAAATTGTGAACTTCAACTAAGAAGCAGGGTATACAAATATTGAGAGTACAAAAAGTAGGAAATTGCAATAGGAAAGAAGCCAAACATTCGGGACCTCGACCATAATATACTCTGTGGCTTTATACTTTGTGGGTTCGGCCAAGCTACTTTCTGCATATTTCATACTTTTAACAAACTTTATATATCTCCACAGGGCATAAAAAAAAATTGGAGTACAAAAATTATGAAAAATCTATTTTATTAATATTACGAAAAGTAATAAACATTTTTAATTCCTTGTTGTTCCATTGTCCCTTTCAACACTCAACTTGTATGATACATATTATATGTAGACACTCCTTAATTCTAGATAATTATAAATAAATGGTATCACAAAATGATTTTTTTCTGGCTCCTTTGAAGAGTATTTCTCAAACTTAAGGAAAATCTGCACAAGTTGGAGTACAGATTTTTTTAAATCCTGAGGAATTTTGATGATTTTTTCCGGTGTATCAACATATCTGCAGACATACAAACACACTCGTATATCGTACACATATGAGTCTGCAGCTTGCGTGCTCAAAGTATTTCAATCAATTTTATTGTTTCTTTGATTTAAAACGATTGTCATGTTTTTTCGGGATATGCGTTAATTTTAAAATATGTATTAACTGGCTGGAGAGAGGGCTGTCATTGCATTGGGATTTAGTAAATGGTAGCGGATGCAGTAAAGAGCAACTGTGTAATATGCAAGAATTTTACGAAAACTCTATGAAAATTAATTCTAAGTCAACTAGCCCGAAATGGTAGTTTAAATGGAGACAACTACTGAATAAATAAATTATTTAAGTTCTCCAATTAATCGTGATCTGTCTCGGAATTGGAGCAATACAGGATGTGAAAAAGGATTATACTTAACTGACGTGACAGGAACCTTACACCTTGCTCTCTGGTTTACAGTGAACCAAGGTTGTCTCTGTCAATTTTGTATTACTTGTAAGCTAAAATGAATTGCTAGCTGACTGACTGAGTGCATGCTGCACGCATAGGTATATCAAATTCCAAAACATGTTATTCAAAGCATATAGATGCTATTGGTGTTTTTTTTTAAGAATGTTTCGATGCAAATGCACAAATCTGTAAATAGTTTAATGTTTTTTTTTGCAACTTACACACATAAGAGAAATGATTCCCAGTACATATTTAAAGAATTTAATATCTGACAGATCTATTTAAGAAATAGATACAATTAATAAGTATTATTGCTTCCCCGTATTATTATAGGTTAAAGTAAGTGTTCTGGATAAAAATGATAGCCCCCCGAAGTTTCTCGATACTCCATTAATGTACACCGTAAGCGAAGATCTAGAAATCGGACACACTATAGCATCAATTCGAGCTACGGATCCCGATCCGGATACGATGGGCAGTATGATTTTCTCGCTAACGGACGGGCATGACAGTAAATTTACGCTGGAATCAACAACCGGAAAGCTTCAATTGAAAGATACGTTGGACCGCGAAACAAAGAGTAAATACGATGTTCGAGTACGAGTTAGTGATGGAGTTCAGTACACGGAAACAATTGTTATCATTCAAGTAAGTATTGTGCATGTGTTTTTTTAAATGGAAACTTATAGACATTCTACTTTTAAGGTGGAGGATACCAATGATAATCCGCCTGTGTTCGAGGAGACTGTTTACTCCTTTGACATACCAGAGAATGCACCACGGGGCTATCAGGTTGGGGAAATTGTGGCCAAAGATGCAGATTTGGCTCAGAATGCTCAAGTCTCGTATTCCGTAATTTCTGATTGGGGAAACGATGTATTTAGTTTAAATCCACAAACTGGAACGCTTACTTTAACAGCAAAATTGGACTACGAAGAAGTAAGAAATATAACGTTCAATTAAAAATTATATTTTATTAAAAAAAGTTAATTTATTATTACAGATACAGCATTATATATTAATTGTGCAAGCCCAGGATAACGGCCAGCCTAGTCTATCAAATACCATTACAGTGTATTGTAACGTCCTTGATTTAAACGATAATACACCATTATTCGACCCCATGAGCTATTCAAGTGAAATATTTGAAAATGTGCCCATAGGAATGGAGGTGGTAACTGTCTCCGCCAAAGACATCGATTCGGGTAAGACACTCTAAATACGCTTTGTTTGGAGTGGGTTTTAATGAGAATCACTTCTTTGGCAGGCAACAACGGCCTTATCGAGTTTAGTATAACTGGCGGAGATGTGGACAACGACTTCGAGATCAATAGTAATGGAACAATATCAACTCGTCGTCAGCTAGATAGAGAACATCGTAGTTCCTATACTTTGACAATTACTGCTCGAGATTGCGCCGATGAAATTACCGCTTTCAGTGAGCTTAAGGAGACACAGTTGAGACTGAAATATCGCTCGCCTCGGCGTTTCTATAGAACACATAAGGAAAGTCAGCTTTTGTCATATCAAAAACAAGAGCGACTATCATCGACGGTGCAGGTAAGCTAACAAGATAGATAAATAGATATAAAACCGGATAGGTCTTCAGAGAGTTGTGCAATTGAAGATGCTGGGTTTGATCCATGGTAAGGTCTGATTAAAATTTGTACTTTGACAAGCCCTAATTAAAAAGAAACTTGTTTCACTTCAGCTGAAACCAGTCTCAAATAGATCATTGACCATAAAGAAGTAACACACAAATTTTCAAGACTATCTAGTTAACTTCTTGATGGGGTATCAAGTGCACAATTAAAGTCGTCTTATTTTTTAATTTCTATTGTCTCTCTTTCTATATTACACAGGTAAACGTACTTATCAAAGACGTCAATGACGAAGTGCCCGTGTTTATTTCCTCAAACGAGACATCGGTAATGGAGAATGTGGCTATCAACACGGTTGTATTTACAGTGAAAGCTGTGGACAACGACGAGGGACGCAATGGCTACATTGAGTATTACATTGGAGAACCAAGTTCTAATGCTGGAGATAATGAAGCCAAGTCTTCGCCCTTTACCTTAAATCCCGCCGATGGTGTTTTGAGAGTTGCCGATGCATTGGACCGCGAACTTCAATATAGCTATGTTTTGAACATAACAGCACGGGATCGCGGAGATCCCCCACTTGCAACACAGTCGCAGCTGACGATTAAAATTCTAGATGAGAACGATAATATACCAGTGTTTGACCCCAAACAGTATTCAGCATCGGTGGCAGAGAATGCCAGCATTGGTGCAATGGTACTTCAGGTGTCTGCCACAGATATGGACGAGGGTGACAATGGTCGTGTGCGATATTCGATATTCGAAGGGGACCAGAATCGGGACTTCAGTATCAGTGAAGACACTGGAGTGGTGCGAGTGGCCAAGAATTTGAATTACGAACGTAAGGCGAAATATATATTGACAGTACGTGCTGAGGATTGTGGTGCACAGGAAAGCGCAAGTGATACTGCCGAGCTGATCATCAACATAATTGACATTAATGATAATCGGCCAACGTTCCTCGACTCTCCCTACATAGCCCGCGTGATGGAAAACACATTGCCCCCCAACGACGGATATCTGCTGACAGTGAAAGCATATGATGCTGATACACCTCCTCTAAACTCGCAAGTACGATACTTTCTCAAGGAAGGCAACGTCGATCTGTTTCGCATCAATGCCTCAACGGGCGAAATAGTTTTGCTCAGGACTCTGGATAGGGAGCTGCAAAGCGAATATATATTAACCCTAGTGGCCATGGACACTGGTTCTCCACCTCTGTCTAATACTGGTATTGTGCGAGTTGAGGTTCAGGACATTAACGACAACGATCCCGTCTTCGAACTGCAATATTACCAGGCTACTGTTCAAGAAAATCTACCCATTGGCTCATTGGTGCTGCTGGCCAATGCAACGGACAAGGATACTGGCCCAAATGCTAAGATACGTTTCAATTTGCTGGGCGAACATATGTCGCATTTTCACATTGACACGGACACGGGAGAAATTGTAACGGCCGTTGTCTTGGATCGGGAAGGCATAAGTGTCTATCACCTTACGCTTATGGCCCAGGACAGTTCCATTACCGAACCACGAGCGACTTCCGTGAATCTGACTATAATTGTGGGAGACACAAATGATAATATGCCAAAGTTTGAGGCTGGCACTTTCAACGTTGTCGTTCCAGACAAGATACGTGTTGGCGAGTTTGTTTTCGGCGCCAAAGCTACGGACTCGGATGAGGGATTAAATGCCATGGTGATTTATAATATTAGTGGAAAGGATCAAAAGTATTTCGAGGTTCATCCAACGACGGGTGTCATACGCACAAAGATGGAGCTGACGCAGAAGATCAAACCTCACGCCGACCTCCTCTACAATATAAATATTCAAGCAACGGACCAAGGACAAATTCCACACAGCTCGACAGCAGAGTTGACGGTACAACTTCGTTCTGCTGAGCTCTTTCCCGTATTCTCCTATATGCCAATCACACAATTTACGCTTCCCGAAGATGTACAGCCGGGAAAACTCATTGCCAAATTGGCAGCTACATCGCCAAAGAAGGGTTCTGTGGCCAATATTAGATATAAATTGGCCGGTGGAAATATGGCTCAAGCCGCTGTGGTTGATCCAAACAGCGGCGTTCTGAGTGTGGGACAAGCTGGCTTAGACTACGAGTTGGCCCATCAATATGAATTGTGGGTAGAAGCTGCCGACTCCGACAGACCAAGTCTGCGCACCGTGAGTCTACTGAAAATTAACGTCACCGATGCCAATGATAATCCTCCTGTTATGGAGAAAATTATATACAATGCAGAGATAATGGAGGAGGAAACACCACCACAGCTAATTGTGACGATAAAAGCGATCGATAAGGATTCTGGCGAGAACGGCGAGGTCAGTTATAGTTTGAAGAATGACTTCGAGGGTACCTTTGAAATTTCCTCCTCTGGCGAAATATACACGACCATGCGATTGGATCGGGAGGAGATCAGTGACTATGCACTTGTCGTGGAGGCCGTGGACCAAGGTGTGCCTCAGCTAACGGGCACGGCAAGTGTGCTGTTGCATCTGCTAGACAAGAACGACAATCCGCCCAAGTTTACACGTCTATACTCGCTAAATGTAACTGAGAACACCGAGATAGGCAGTTTGGTTATAAGCGTGACCTCCTCCGACTTGGATTTGGGGGAAAATGCGCATGCCACGTATACGTTTAGTTCGAATCCCGGTGAAAAGTTCAAAATCGAACCGCAGAGTGGCAACATTACGGTAGCAGGACAAATCGATCGTGAACAGCAGGATGAGTACATTCTGAAAGTGGTGGCCTCAGATGGAGCCTGGCGTGCCGAAACTCCCATTACGATCAGCATTCAGGATCAAAACGATAATGCTCCCGAATTTGAGCATAGTTTCTACAGTTTCAACTTTCCGGAATTGCAGAATGCGGGCTCCTTGGTGGGTCAAATCATAGCTACAGATCGCGACAAGCAGGGACCCAACTCGGTCATATCCTACTCTCTACAATCGCCATCTCCCATTTTCAGCATCGATCCCGCCACGGGCGAAATCTTCAGTAAAACTCAAATTCAATACAAGCACTCACAGTACATAAGTTCGCCGGAGAATATGTTTGCACTTAACGTGTTAGCCACGGACAATGGAAAGCCACCACTGTATTCCGAATGCTTGGTCAACATCAACATTGTGGACGCCAACAATAATCCACCAAAATTCGAGCAGGCGGCATATCTATCGCCATTGCCAGAGCACGCAAATCCAGGTCAACGTGTCGTGCAGGTGCACGCCAACGATGATAATGATGTGGGAGTCAATGCAGAGATTGACTATGTCCTGATCAGCTCCAACATGAGCTCATACTTCGCGATCAACAAGCATGATGGTTGGATAATGTTGATAAAGCGCATTGGGGTGCCGGCCAACACACAGTTTGAGTTCCAAGTCAGAGCTACGGATCGTGGAGTTCCACCACAGTCTGATCAAACACGCGTCACAGTCGTCGTGACGGATGAGAATCGCTATACTCCAGCGTTCAGTGCACTCAGTTATCAGGTGATTGTGCCGGAAAATGAACCAATTGGATCCACAATCCTTACGGTTACCGCGACGGACAAGGACAGTGGACCCAATGGAATGATGCGCTACGCCATTTCAGGTGGAAACGAACGTCGCGATTTCAGCGTAAATGAACAGACCGGTGCCATCACAATTATTCAGCCATTGGACTACGACTTGTTGCAGGGCTATCACTTAAACATAACCGTCGAGGATCTGGGCTACAAGCCACTGTCCGCCGTTGCAATGCTTACGATTATACTAACTGATGTGAATGACAATCCGCCGGTGTTCAATCAGTCCGATTACCATGGTTATATAGCGGAAAACCAGCCAATGGGTGCCTTTGTGTTTCAGGCTCACGCAACAGACAAGGATTCTCCGAAGAATGCAATCATTCACTATTCGTTTCTGGCCAGCGACACGGATCATCACTTCTTCAGCATCAATACCAAAAGCGGAACTATTCTATCCGCCGCCAGTTTCGACTACGAAGAACGCCGTACTTACACTCTGCACATCAAAGCAAGAAATCCGGACTCGATAATGGAGAGTTACGCGGTTCTTCATGTACACATTTTGGGCGTTAATGAATTTTATCCCCAGTTCTTGCAACCAGTCTTCCATTTCGACGTCTCGGAAACTTCGGTTGTGGGAACTACGGTGGGATCGGTGCAGGCAACCGATAAGGACAGCGGCGAAGATGGACGTATCTATTATTTGTTGGTTGGTTCCAGTAACGACAGAGGTTTTGGCATCAATTCCCATACGGGACACCTGCATGTGACCCGTAATTTGGATCGAGAGACGCAGAATCGGGTTGTGCTCATGGTGATGGCCAAGAACTACGGCAGCATCCGAGGTAACGACACGGATGAGGCGCAAGTTATAATATCCATTCAGGACGGCAATGATCCGCCAGAGTTTGTGAGACGTTACTACACATCAACAATACTAGAGTCAGCTCCAATTGGCAGCATGGTGACCACGGTCAAGGCCATTGACAAGGATGTTCGTCCACAGAACAATCAATTTAGTTACTCCATAATCAACGGCAACATAAAGCAAAGTTTCAAGATCGATGAGGAGACTGGAGAGATTAGCACCGCTGCGCTGTTGGACCGGGAGGACATTGCTCGTTATAACTTGGTAATAGGGGCCATCGACACAGGTCTGCCTCCCCAGACAGGCACAGCTACAGTGCGTATTGACTTGGACGATATTAACGACAATGGGCCGACTTTCACCGCTGAAGGTCTGCTAGGCTATGTATCTGAAAACGTACCTCCGGGAACAACGATTATGACACTGGCAGCAAGTGATCCGGATTTGCCTGCGAATGGTGGTCCCTTTAGTTACCAAATCGTAGGTGGCAAGCATAAGTCCTGGTTGACTGTCGACAAGTACACGGGATTGGTGAAGTCCACAGCTAGCTACGATCGCGAGGCGACTCCCATTCTGGAAGCCATTATCGAGGCGGAGGACAGTGGCAAGCCCAAGCAGCAGACACAGCATAAACTAGTTATCAAGGTCCTCGATCAGAACGATAATCCGTCGACACCACGCACTGTCCACGTAGTTGTCAGTATGTTCAATAATGATGTGCCATCGAATATAAAACTGGCCGATGTGCATCCCAATGATGTCGACATCGTCGGGGACTATCGCTGTCGTCTGCAAGGCAATGGGCAGCTGACCATAAAGAGCGGATGTGATCTGTATACGACTTCTATAACTACCCCCATTTCATACGTTTACAACGTCATGGGTAACGACGGAAAACACGGCGATGTCAGCTCGAATGTGACTGTAGATTTTCAGATCTACAGCAACGCCACAATTGTCAACACGGTGCCATTGCTAATACGGAATATGTCCTCCGTACAGTTCCTGGAGCATTATTACCATCCCACCTTGGAACTGCTGAAGTCTCGATTTGCTACCAACGATGAGGTGTTTATTTACAGTCTCATCGATGTGAACACTAGTGACACAAGCAACATAGATGTAGAAGCTCTTCTAGTCGTGCGTACACCTCAACTCAGCTATCAACTGCCAGCCCATGTTGTGGAACGTCTGCGGGAGAAACGCTCCGTTCTCTCGGAACTGCTGCACTCGGAAGTGGTGATCGGCTACGAACCTTGCAGCTCACCCGATGTGTGTGCCAATGGAGGTGTGTGCAGTGCCAGCATTCGACTGCTGGACACGAACAACTTCAGCATCGTTGACAGTCCTACGTTGATTCTCAGTGGTCCACGCATTATCCACGACTACAGTTGTCAGTGTGCCAAGGGATATGCGGGGGAGCAGTGTGCGAGACGACAAGATCCCTGCGTGCCCAGTCCGTGTCAAGGTCAGGCTCAATGTCGTCGCCTGGGCAACGACTTTCAGTGCGAGTGTCCGGCCAATCGTGAAGGCAAACAATGCCAAAGGGAGCGCAGCGATGTCTGCTGGGGAAAACCCTGCCGGAATGGAGGAAGTTGCCAACGCAGTCCAGATGGAGCCTCATATTTCTGCCTTTGTCGACCAGGCTATCGTGGCAGTCAGTGTGAAAGTATTGCGGACTCGTGCAGACCAAATCCGTGTCTGCATGGCAGCTTGTGCGTGAGCTTAAAGCCGAGCTATAAATGCAGCTGTCCATCCGGTCGCTATGGACGTCATTGCGAGCGTTTCAGCTACGGCTTTGATCCGCTTTCCTTCATGAGCTTTCCCTCATTAGATCCCACAACTAACGACATTTCCATTGTGTTTGCCACAACCAAATCGACGGCACTTTTGGTCTACAATTACGGTTTACAGAGCGGCGGACGTTCCGACTTTCTGGCCATAGAACTGGTACAGGGCCAGGCGTACTTTTCATCAGGTGGATCACGTACTGCAATAAGTACTGCTGTGACAGGTCTAAACCTGGCCGATGGCAGCTGGCACAAAGTTACTGCTACTCGCAATGGTCGCGTTATGTCGTTGAGCGTCGCCAAGTGCACGGAGTCGGGAGACGTCTGCGCGGAATGCACTCCCGGGGATTCTACTTGTTATGCGGATGTTGTTGGTCCTGTAGGGTGAGTGAACTATTTACGAGTATCTTAACGGATCGCAAAAAACAGTAAATATATTCTCGATTAGCATCGACAACCGAGGCTATATAGCCATGTCCGTCTGTCCGTCTGTATGATCCCAGAGACTTTAAGAGCTAGAGTAACCAAGATTACAATACTTATGAGCCTCCACAAAGGTCAAGTTTGTTTTTAAATTTTGCGACGACCCTTTCCGCCACCAAAAATGTAAAAAAAATACAAGTAATTTAAAAGATGCAAGTTCCATAGTTCGGCATAAATAAAGTTAAGTTTAATTGCAATGTGTAGTGAAAACTTCATTGCAATCGGACAATTAACAACGGAGATATGAAGAAAATAAATGTTCGAATATACAACTTGAGGCATTAAAACAAAAATATTAATTGCAGTGCTGTAAGGAAACTGGTAATTTGTCAGATAATTGACTATGACTGCATTGGCACAATGGTTAGACCGTCAAACTCTTGCGGTGTGGTTCGACAACTACCAGAGGCACCTACCAAAAATTTATTTTAAATTTGTTTATAAAAATATTAATATTAAATATTGAAAATTAGAGCTGTACCATGAGTATCTTTATATTTTTAGATTAAAATCAACACATAATTAACCATAAATTAAATTTTCTTTTGCAGCACGCTCAACTTCAATAAACAACCGCTTCTGATTGGAGGCCTGGCATCCGCGGATCCGGTACTCGAGCGACCTGGTCAAATACATAGTGATGATCTTGTGGGCTGCATTCACAGCGTGTCGATAAACGGACGAGCCCTGAATCTGAGTTCCCCGATGCAACAACGTGGCATTACGCCCGGCTGCAATAAACATGCCTGTCAACCGTCTCTGGCAGCCGAAAGATGTGGCAACTATGCTGGCCAGTGTATCGATCGCTGGTCAACTTCGCTCTGTCAATGCGGTGGTCAGCTACAATCCCCCGACTGTGCCGATTCACTCGAACCCATGACTATTAGTGGCGGCAGTTTCCTCGAATTTAAAATCTCGGAGCAATATCGTCGCATGCAGCTGCTGGACAGTCTCTATAATGGAAGGAACGCATGGTCCGCTCGATCGAGACGCCAATCTATGTACAATACAAGTGCAGTGACAACGCCCTACTATGAACCGTCTAAACTCTTGAGTTTGCTCTTCCGGACTTACAAGTCGCAGGGATTGATTTTATACGCTGCCACCAATCACATGTACACCTCCCTTTCTCTGCTGGGCGGTAAACTCGTCTATTACTCCAAGCACCATCTGTCCATCAATATGACAGTGCCAATCCCAGAAGCGCTGCACGATGGTAAATGGCACAACGTGAGTCTGCACAGTCAGAGCCGAACTCTGCACCTGCTGATAGATGGACGACAGGTCGGAGATGAGTTGGACGTTGCCGGAGTACACGACTTTCTCGATCCGTATCTCACGACGCTGAGTGTAGGCGGAGCGCCAAACAATCAGATAAATGCCGAAGCCTTTGCGGGCTGCATTGCCAATTTTACAATCAATCAAGAATTGCAGCCATTAAACGGATCTGGCAGCATATTTCAGGAAGTGAAGCAACATGGAAAAGTGGAGCTGGGCTGCATTGGAACGGAGATTGGAGTTGACGCTGCCCAAGTTGCCGATCCGTTGAGTATTGGCATCACACTGGTCATTGTGTTTTTTGTCATACTGGTGGGTGCGATATTTGGCTCGTACATCATTTATCGCTTCCGCGGCAAGCAGGAGAAGATTGGCAGTCTCAGTTGTGGCGTGCCCGGATTCAAGATCAAGCATCCACCTGCCGCGGTGCCACAAAGCCAGGCGGCAGACCATGTGCTGTCCCGTGGCATACACACGACCGAGACACCCACACCAGCCGATCACATGCGTTCGCCGGGTCATCACCTGGCCGGTCCCGAACTTATCACCAAGAAGTTTAAGGAGCGCAGTGATCTGCCAGCCACCGCTGATCATCCACAGCCTCAGCAGCGACCCCAACGGCCGGACATAATTGAGCGGGAAGTAGTGGGCAAAAGTCCGCCAATCAGAGAGGAGCATCATCTCGCCATACCACCACTGAATCCACTGCATCCCCTGGATCACGGCAGCTCCGTGGACATGGGCTCCGAGTACCCGGAGCACTACGACTTGGAGAACGCCAGCTCGATTGCACCGTCTGATATTGACATTGTGTATCATTACAAGGGCTATCGGGAGGCTGGCGGTATGCGCAAGTACAAGGCAACCACGCCCCCAGTGGCCGCCTACACCCACCACAAGCATCAGAGTACAGCCGCCCAGCAGCAGCATCGTCACTCCCCCCGACACGCCGTCAACGCCCCCTTTGTGCCGCGAGTGCCCAATCAAAGCAACCCACCACCTCCGTCGACCAGTGCGTCGCGCACTCACCAGACAACGCCACTGGCCAGATTGTCGCCCAGCTCTGAGCTGAGCTCGCAGCAGCCGAGGATTCTCACCCTTCACGACATCTCGGGCAAGCCCCTGCAGAGCGCGCTGCTAGCCACCACATCCAGTTCGGGGGGCGTGGGCAAAGACGCACTGCACAGCAACAGCGAGCGGAGCCTCAACAGTCCCGTCATGTCGCAAATGTCGGGCCAGAGTTCGAGTGCCAGTCGACAGAAATCGGTGCCGCCGCCGCAGGCGGGTCTAACCGCTGAGGAAATCGAGCGACTCAATGCTAGACCGAGAACTTGCAGTCTAGTGTCCACGCTGGATCTGTCGTCAAGCAGCGAGGCGCCGACGCCGCGCGTCTCAGGCGGTGCCCTGCATCTGTCCCTGGGCGGTGATGTGGATGCCCACAGCTCAACCTCGACGGATGAGAGTGGCAACGACAGTTTCACTTGCTCGGAAATTGAGTACGACAACAACAGCTTAAGTGGCGATGGCAAGTATTCCACCAGCAAGAGTATGCTCAACAGTCGAAGCCCTGTGGCTCGTGCCCTGAGTGGAGATCCAGCCAGGAATCCCAATGTGGTTAAAACTCCGCCCGTACCACCGCATGCCTACGAAGGATTCGAATCGTCTTTTCGCGGCTCCCTCAGCACGCTGGTCGCCAGCGACGATGACCTGGCGAATCATCTCAGTGGCATTTACCGGAAAGCCAGCGGAGCCACCTCGCCATCTACAACGACCTTGGGCTGGGAGTATCTACTGAATTGGGGGCCAAGCTATGAGAATCTTATGGGCGTATTCAAGGACATTGCAGAGCTGCCCGACACAACGGGCCCACAGCAGCAACAGCAACAACAACAACAGGCGCCACAGCCCGTGTCGACTCTACGTATACCCAATGTACAAAAAGCGCCGGAGGAGTATGTGTAAAATACAAATACTCGCTCTTATGTGCACAGAGCGAAGAAATACGTACTAAAATTAAGTTTCAATGACCTAGAATTAAGTATTTGCCATTCTTTTAATGAAAATGAGTGTACAAATCCTTGAGATGTACTTAAATCAAAAATAACTATAGTTTCTTCACTTTTGTTTCAAAATACTAAAATACTTTTAAGTTCGGACTTAAGAAATCGTACTTGAGATCAAGATCCCTGACTTCAGTAATTTCGTTCTTAGTGAGAAATCAAAACTTTTAAAGTTCGAAATACTTAATTTTTTCGCTCCGTGTATGTATATTGTATATTTTGTGTAAAACTTTGTCCTTCCCTAGTGTTAAGTGTCGCCATTCGATTTTGTAATGTACAACGAAACCGTAAGGATAATTTGATTAAGACTCAATTTAACCATTGAATTAATATTTATAAATTGTAATTGTACTTTAAAAAACCATTTAACGCCTTGTATCAAGGTTACACATCCTAAGTGCATTCCTACTTACATAAGCTACAAAGGAAAATGCATTGACTGATTTGCATATGCCAATAGAATTAATAAGCCAATGCACACATACACACACTTGTTAGCCCGTGTAAGAATAAGGCGAGGTATGTTCTTAGTTCTTAATACTTAATCCAAGTACTTGTGTATATGTACTTCTATTGTATGTGTGCTATATTAAATTAAATTGAGCTACTCTATTTATTGCCATTCAAATACATTGTAACTCTCACCAGCATTTAAAATAAACTGGATTAGTCTCTCTAACTCTCCAATAAATATATATTCTAGAAATTTAGCTGTAATATTTTGTAAATTAAAATAAATAAATACAATAAAATTTAAAAAATACACTTACCATTATTTTGAATTCGAGCTCCAAACTGTTGATTGGAAGACCTTATACCCTTGACTCGAGCAGCCCCTTTTTTGGGATTTCTACAAGAGAACCTGTGACCTGCGCACTGCGCACATCCATAAATACTGGGGTAATTTACCACATTACATCGTGTCATGCAACTTGCGGCTTTACTACAAAACGAAACATCAGGCAGCCAAATGTTGCAGTCGTTGCTGGCAACTGGGCTAAAGTAGAAGTGAAAACAAAAATATATAGAAAATACACCGCTTAAGATGGCATTTGATTTAATGTAAATACGAGTTATAAGCTACTAGTGTGCACAGAACTTATGCATTAATTTAAATACAAAATTAACCAAAGTGAAGAATTGACTATTAGTTGGACAACGTTCAGTTCGTCATGTTCTTTCAGCGAATTTTTGACCGAAAACCCATTTCAAACAATGGATACACTGAGAACAATGAAAGTGTCATTTCTGATTTAAGTGGCACAAGTGTTGGCATTGACGATAACAAGGATAAAAACAACAATCAATCAAATAGCAGCGGAGACTGTGATAATAAAATGCAGCGCCGTCCCGAGCAGACAGTGGGCGCCGTACAGTTAACCCCACTGTGGGAACATGTTTTACGTACGCGTCGCCTGCCGGAAGCAATTTGCCCGGCTACAATGTATGGCGAATTCCACGAACGACTGCAGGATCCAGAGTGGCAGGTTCGGCAACATGCATTACGCGTCCTCGTCGACGTTCTTGTGGTGATGAAATCGAAAGCCGACCAGCACAGTATGCATTTCTTAGTGGATTTAATTAAAAATCTTGGACATCAGGCGCCCACAGTGCGAAAGGGAGCGCTGGACTGTCTGCGAGTCTATCTTACGGAGACAGACATGCCGGAAGTGGTTATGCTGCAGATTTTGGACACCGGCTTGAGCCGGCAACAGCCCCCCACTTTTGATGAGCGTCTCAGCTGCGGAGTCCTGTTGTCCCTGCCCGCATTACTGCAATCGATTTTGCACACGCCACAACGTCACTTCATAGTAAAGCATACAATAGAGCGTCTAATGCAGCGCTTGCAACGACAGCAAAATCAACAGGAGATAACACTGAAGGTGCTGGCGAAAATAAGCGAACTTCTGGGATTGGAGGAGTTTGAAAGGTATCTGGAGGACGTCGAGGGCAACGATGCCTTGGCGCTGTACAGGCATCTGTGCAAGATATTTTTGATATCAAATAAACCTCCTCGTGCGGATTGTAGTGGCAATGCAGGTGCTTGGCGAGCGCTTCCGCGCGAGTACACCTGGCGAAGCAACAGTATTTCTCAAACGACCGAACCTGCAACTCTTCCAGAGAAGGGCAAGGTGATTATGGAAACGGAAATTCAAATCAATGACGATACACTGACCATGCGCATCCTCGAAGCAGACACCGAGACAGAGGAGACAGATAGTCCTATCATGGACACGACAGAGCTTGTGTGTCGTCCATTATTGAGCGCCTCTTCACAACGAGATATGAATGCAGGCATTCTCCAGATTATTAGCGATTCGGAAATGGAGGAGACAGCGGATCCCTCGTCCCACAATGAAACGGGAATGGGCACGCCTTTTCGCACCTTAAAGCGTGTTACTTTCGGTGGAGAAGTTGTGAAAATGCGTACACCCGACAGCGACGCAGCGTCTTCTGCAAACAACATCGAGAACACAGTGCAAGATAATAACAGGCTCAGCGTAAATTCTGTGACAGTCGGTCAAACAATTTTGTCACCATCATCACCCGAGGTGCAGCAAAAAGCAGAAAGCATTGAGAGCTCAGCAAGTGATAATGGAATGACAGAATTGACCTTGGAGATTCCCATCGATAATACTAAGCCTCTGCCTCTGCCTCGGGCACGTAGTGCACAGTCCCCACAGCGCAGCAACAGCGTTCTAGGTGAACCGACGATACCCAACGAGACCACCACCAACACCTATAATACATCCCCAAAGCGAGACACCGCACATTCTCCCGCCTACCGCAGTCGCAGCATCAGTCCGGCAGGCAGCAGCAACGTCAGTCCAAAAGTACCCCATAAACAGATCGAAGTACTACACAATCTTCAGCGCGATTCAGATCCCTCGCCGCGTTCTCAGCGCCGCAGCGACTGCATCGCAAATGATGCAATTACTCCTTCTCCCATTGCCGTCTCGGTGATTTCAGCGGATCCACCCTTAACTCCAAATACCTGGGAAGACCTAGACATTGTCAGCTATAAAACTATAATGGACCTTCGCTCAGCGGTGAGTTAATAATTTATTTAATTTATTTTCAAAATGAATCAGAGTTGATTCTATCCAATACAAATTAAAATAAGAATATGACATGGCTTTCTTGCTAACCCAATTACAAAATTGCAATTCCATATTTTACTTGACCGGATATATTTCTCAAGCTATTTCGAAATATCCTGTAGTGGGTATACTATTCTGTCATTAGTTTCATTGTTCATAAAAATTATAAAGTGAAATTGTAACGCACGCTACCCTATTGCCAGTGACCGGTTTATATGCTAAATGGCTAACTGGGTTAGTAGGATATATACAACATTTTCATATGCGTTCATAATTTCGCCTTCATAATGGCCACCCAAATTTATTACGTACACGACACGCATTGCCCCAACTTCAATATGTACACGTAGCTGCTATTATTTTACCGGCAGGCCGGTTGCTTACTAATGAAAACTTAGCGATAAGTGCAGGGTTCAGCAATACACATATTAATGGCAGTCAGAACAATGCTGGGAGAGCTGTACCTTTTACGTGCACCTCCCTCCCACCATTGACCTATTAATTTATGACGTGAACAATTCAAAAGCCATTCACTTTTCCGTTGATTTTGAGAGTATGTTAGTCAAAGTTTTGAATTAGTTCTGGTGTTACCAATTTGACAGCCTTTTAATTTCAATGGAACAAGAAATGTGGCGTACATCTGTAAAATTTTTGATTTTCAGAGCAGTATTGTGATATAAGTGTGACAGCTGAATATAAGCTTAGGTTTTTGACTTTAAGATCTTAAGGAACGGTCTACAAGTATATTTACACCCTGTACTTGAGAAGTATTAAGGGTCTGTTAAGATTGTCAGATGAAGTGATCAGAAGGAGGCTCGGTAGACCCCATTATATATATTCCTGATAAGCATCAACTGTCGAGTCGATATCGCAGAGTCCGTCTGTCCGCCTGTCTGTCTGTCCGTCCGTCTGAATGACCACCTAGATCTCAGAGACTATAAGTGCCAGAGATACCCAACTGGGTATGTAGCTTCTCCTATATCGTAAGCAGAGCCAGATTGAGTTTTGGCAGACATCATAAACATCGAGGACCCAAAGTGTCAAAAAATGTCATCTCAATCGAATAATAAACTCGGAAAATATTAAAGCGTCGTCCAAAGAAAAAGCGTGTTTATTCTCGTGTATATGAATTTTACAAAATAAGTACAGGGTCTTCAATAGTTGGGATCACTCGACCGTAGTCTTTTCGACCATTTGAAAACTGAGTTCGTCAGCATGCTTACGGGGAATACACCACCATACGTAGTGCCTCTACTGAGAGTGTACAGAAAAACTCTTAAGAATTTTCGATACAGTTGCATGCTATGTGTACTGTGTTATTGGTACCCGCTGCAGAGTGCCAATGAGTCCTGTGCCGTAGTTGAGCTAGCCGGCCAATCATTTAAATGCACGCGATATTTGTAGCTGGTAAAAAAACAACAACAATAACTCACTAACAGCATGCATACGAGTACGGGGATACGGGCACGGCGATAAAATAATAAGAAATACATTGGGTGCTGGCTGATGGAAACGCAGTGTAACTGGGAATGGGATGGAGTGCGCCAGAGCGTGCTAACAACTGGGTCACCACAAGCACAAAAATAATAATAAAACATTAACAAAAATTATAGCGCGTATAGAATACAACAAAAAAAGGGCGCGAATAAAAAACCTCCTATGGAGCATGGGTCAAAAAATGAGACTATTTAAAGCGACGATCCTGTTGACTTCTTTCCTTTTCTTTTTCAATTGCTGCAATTCATCAAAAGTAACAACAATGGCTGCAATTATTGAAATGCTATTTGGCAATAAAACATTTTTTCCATTTCCCTGCCTCTGCTAGGACTGGCGAAATCGTTTGCAGGGAATAACCCAGCTAGAGATAGCATTGAGCTCATCAGCCAACTTGGTACAAGTGCAGCCCTATTTGGATAGTCTGCTGCGTACATTGCTTTCCTCAGAGCGAAATATAAAGGTGGCTGAGTTGAAACGTGAGCTATTAGTGAATTTGATTTCACGCCTGCCGTTGGACAACTTGGAGGAGCGTACACAGCAGATGCTGTCGGGACTGTGTCGCCAGGGAAATGCAGGTGCGAATCGAGTGTGCAAGGCGCTTATGCAACGTCTACTTGCAGGCACAATTGTAACGAAGTTGACAGCACCAGAGTATTTGCATGGCAAGAGCTCGAAGGTAAGTTGACTGGCGTTATCAACATAATTAGTTAATAAATTAGTATTCCACTATTATAAATAGTTTCGCGATCATGCCTTACAAATGTCCATCTACGCATTGATGACATTTCCCGGCACCTGCTTTGACATTAATATACTGACGGTACAAGTCACTTACGCTGCGCTCAATCGGAAACGTAGAGTGCGTCAGGCGGCATTGGAGGTGCTTGCCGTGCTCGCTGATATATCCTCGGCGGATCAGGTATTGCAAATTGTTGAAGAAATCGCAGCCAGTGTCGAATCGGGACCTGCTCTTTTGATGGCTGTAAAGACACGCCTGTCACGTGCACAGTTACCCAATGTAACGCCTGATGGAGGCGTTTTATACATATTCCATAAAACAGATCAAACTGACACAACCATACGTTTTGGTGCAGATGTCGATTGGATTACGCAAGGTGAAGGTTCCGCTTCCCCGAATTCCATTAAAAGACGACACATGACAAATAAGAAACGAATTCTGCAGGACAGCATAGAAGCGGAAAATTTAGCTGGGACTGGAACAGGGACAAGCCACAGGTTGCACGCTTGGCATATATTTAAAAAAAAAATTATATTTTAATAGTTTATCATATATTTTAGTTTTCATACGGATGAGAATCTGCATCGGCATTCCTTTCACTCACCACCTGAAGCTTTGGACATGTCTAGACCATCGCATGTGAGTTGCATTACAAATATATACATGATAGTAATTATTAATACAATTAAAACTACTCGCATTTATTATTAACAGGATTTTTCTCAAAAGAAAAACTATGGTACTAGCGGTAAGTATGTTCAGATATACTTAACCATTTATATTAAGTATACTAATTCTTATTGATTATTGCAGTCATTCAAGGCAATTTCATGGATCGTCGCCTGGTAGTCCAGGCATACTCTGAATCTTCAATGGATGGTAGAAGCACTGACAGCACCACAACAACCTGCAGTAGTGGCAGTGGCAGCGGAAGCGGAAGCTTTATACAATTGACACCCTGCAACGCTGGCATTAACCGACGGCTAGTCAGACAGAATTCACGGTAGGAGCTTAAAAGTGAAAGAAATATTCAAATATTTAACACATCTTTCCCCCAAGGTTTCCGGTAATGAGGCAACACACTGATTTCATCAGCAATTTCATGCGTAATGTGCACCAAGCTCCTTATCCTTATAGCTTCGAAAATTCGAAGTACTCAAAAGCAAACTATGCAACACACAAAACAGAAAAGCAGCTGGGACCTAAAAAGCCGTCAACATCGCAACATTTTATTTCCCAACAAAACTGGATAGCTAATGTCTGCCAATCTCAGGGTGAGTAGGGGTTAATTTCGCTGTGTCACAAGTTAATCGTACTAGCCTTGCTTATTAACAGTAAATTCAAAGGTGAATGATGCAAATAAACAGGAATACCATAGATTAGAAACAGCACATGAAGCAAGCAGGGAAGTTGGTAACACCACCAAATCCAAGTAAGTTAACAAAGTCTGCCTTATAAAAAATAAACAACCGGCCTTAAAGCTAATACACCTGATGTTATACTATCGAATATTGGAAGTCCTCGATTATAAAATGTTCAGAACTGAAGGTGTTATACAACGTTCTCCCGCTTCCGCACTAATCGCGCTCAGAGAGCCAAGTAATAACAATAAATTGACCACCATCGTCAGCAAATGAGTTTGTCGCGCTTTTGACCCAAAAAAAAGGGACCCACAACATTGGCGGCTTAAAGGTGCCACATAAAAGCCAAACCATTCCGTTATTTAACCTAAATAATTTAAATGCGCGCTGAAACATTCATCAGGGCCATTTATGGTATAGGCACAGGATGGTCAGAAATGCCTGCGACGGCCTGTGACGAACCTTCAAATGACCACTGTAGATGTACCTTTGCTTACCTGTGCTTAAGTCGCGGCTTACTGCGTGTTATTCTAGTTACTATGTCATTCATTCTTAGGTGCTTCAGAACTGTCTTCAGCAGGAAAATCAATTTTTTCTTTGTTTAAAAAAACTACTACAATTATAGGGGACAAAAGTTCTTTGGAAAATGTATTTTAGCAAACAAAAAATTTATGATATATTAATTAAATATGAATTTATATTTGATATCCAGCAAAACTGTTACTTTCAACTTTTATTATCTTGGTTAAACACTTATTTCCTGATTTTATTATAGCATTCAAATTTAAATTTAATTATATTTTCATAATTATTATTATTTAGATTAATTTTGACCAGTAATAATTAAAATTAATTGGTTTATACGAAGTGAAAATCCAAAAATAGTATATCTGAGATTTCCCCATTCAGCCATATAATTCTTATCGGTTTTTTTTATTTTCAAACTCAAACCTCTTGTTTGCCGTAACTGGTTCTAGCAAAAGAGAGACGTTAAAAGTTGTACTATATAAAGTTTTAGAACTTGTTGCACTTTCCACCTAAAATTTCGTATGCTGAAGGGCATATATATTATTGGTATATTGTCTATATAACATTCTCTAATAGGGGACACATGTGTCGTTATAGCCAACTTTGGCTGTTCTCCTGTAAACCCTCTCCGTCACAGTCTCACGAAGAAACCCGAACATGACTAAGAAGGGACTCGGTAAACAGAAAAAGCTAAACTGAAAATACCACCAGTGCTTTGCTAGTGAGACCATTGGCTAACTCTTCGTCATCATCGTCGTCGGCTAGCGTTAGTGGCCCAGGGGTTCGGGGGGGTCTCCTTTGACTTTTCTTGTTAGCTTGTGTCTGAGTATGTGTGAGTGTGTGGGGTGTTAGCGTTCAGTGGAAAACGCAATGTCCTGTTTTACATTTGCACTTTTGTTGTTGTACTTTCCTGAAATGGAAATAAAGACCGCTGTGTATAGCTGTGGATTCGGCATTTCTGCCCACTTGGTGAGACTGAAGAAGTGGTCAACACGAGCGTTACAAACAGTTTGTAAAGTGACGTTGCTGCTTAAAGTGGTCAAATAGTTCAGTGGCCATAACAGTTAAAAAGTATTTTTATTACTTAAAATGTATTTTTCGGTCTAAAGTGTTCACAGAAAAGAAATCAGTCCAGTAAAATGCAAAATGCGTTTTCCTGTAGCGGTCAACCCGCAAATCTGTTTAGTCAACTACGAAGCATATTCTATACAGTTAAAGATTATGTACTAGAAAGGCTGATACCCTATGATCGCTTTATCTGTCCGTGTGGTATATGTGAAAGCAAATCCCATGGCAGAAAATCGATTCCAATTGATAAAAGTGATACGGAGGACGTCGCTGATAACGTGACGTTGCAAGTGCTGCACTCGCCACAGGCGGTAGATAAGGTCATTGTGGATGAGGTACACTCTCAACTTGATTTGTAAGTTTCCATGGGTTTATTAGCAGCCGGTTAATTGCATTTATATAATATACATTAATTAATTAATTGTTTTGCACAGAATAAAGGTTGAGTCAGAAAGTTGCCATGCAATACAACCCCTGACGGTCGGATCCGAGCCGAGTAACGTCATCAAACATAATGGTGATGGGTCCCCACTATCAGTCAAGTCAACAAGTTATTCTCAAAAGTCAACAGCCTCGGCTAAATCGTTCAGCAGCCATAGCGAAGTAGGAAACCAACCTGCTAATCAGTCTTTTACTCGGAATGATGTGGAGTCCATAAGCTTGGAGCAACAATTTGGAGATCTCATAATGAACGACGTAGAGGACGAAACGGAGGAGCCCGTTTTAAAGCGCAACGAAAGCGTTAACAGCTTGCACAGCAAAACGGAAAGCATAAAGACACAGCTGGAAGATGCCACACCACAGATGTCACGGGCTCAATCTATCAAATCCCTTGCCATAGAAGAGGAGATTGAAAGCAGCAACAGCTTTGTAGTGGTTGAGGAACTGCAGCATGAGCTGGAATCGACGGCCGCAGAGTCGCCCGTGAAACAACAGACCAAGTTAATAGAAGACAACGAAACGACTGCTGAAACAACAGTATCGCGAGCTTCGTCCAGCAGAAAGTCTGCGACAGTACATGACGATAGGAACATACATTCAAGAAGCATCTCGCTGGACTCACTCTATGGCGGACGACCAGCATCAAAGCAAGGCTCCCTGGACACAAGTATCTGCACAACGGATAATAGCTCGCATGCAGGTTGTCAGCTTGAGAATATCAAAATACCAGCTAAAGTACAGCACACTCCGCTAAAACAAAAGTCAAAGACCTCATATTTTCTACGTGGTCAGCGACGTGTCTCACCGGTCAAGCAGGCCATCAAGATGTCCCAGACGGATTTGTTTCCGCCGAATATGTCACGTTTTGAAAAGCCACGAGAGGCTTTAATAAAGACATTCGATCAGCTGGATTCCAGCAATTGGGAGGTGAATGTGACAGGCCTGAAGAGCATGGTGCGCTTGATTCGCTATCATCCAGATTTCTTGGACAGCCACATGCACATGACATGCATCCAATTGACTCGATCTGTCCGCAATTTGCGTTCGCAAGTGGCTCGTGCTGCCTGTCAGGCGGCAACAGAGTTGTTTACCTTAAAGTGCAAATCCTTGGAGGTGGAGTGCGATGACTTGGTGTGTGCCTTGCTGCATCGGACGGCAGACACGAATCGCTTTCTGCGCGCCGATGCGACGCGTGCCTTGGAGTCGATGGTTGATCATGTGCAACCGCCAAAAGTACTCAATATATTGACAACCAAAGGTGCTCAACACCAGAATGCCCTAGTCAGGACAACGACCGCAAAGCTGTTGTTCCGACTAGTCGAGCGTTTGGGCAGCGACCGCATCTACGCTATGTCTCGTGAAAGTCGTGACAAATTCTTTATGGTCGGTGCGAATCTTTTGCTTGAGGGCAGCCTGGAGACGCGCAGTTATGCCAAGTCCTTGTTCCGTGCCTTGTCGGAGCACAACAGTTATCAGCGAATGCTATTGGAGATCATTCCGGCACGAACTTATCGAAATGTGGAGAAGACATTACGAAGCATTACACGCTAAGTTCTTAATATGTACAATACAAAATTAATGTAATTTACTTTATTCTAAATATTATAGCTGTAGATAGCTGAGATTTACACATGTCCACTGCTTCAAATGCAATAGACACATATAGAGTATCTAGCAGTACTTAAACTACGCTTATGTACTTAAATTAAAGACTAATAAAAGAAATGTAACATTTGAATTGAATGCACTCTTCTCACACGTCTAAGAAGTGTCCAACCAATTATGTACTTATATTAAAGACTAATAAAAGAAATGTAACATTTGAATTGCAGTACATTTCTCTTGTCATGGTTATATCGTTAATTATACCTCCGATTATGTCCACTATTGTTATGCTGCGTTATGTTGATGTGTTCTTGCTCTAAAGACTTCTACTAATGTACATACAAAATTTAAGTAATATAATTTATTCTTAATATTATAGTTGTATATATTGCTGAGATTTACACTGCTTCAAATGCTATTGACACTTATGGTATCTAGCAGTACTTAAACTATGCTTATGTGTTTAAATTAGAGACAAATAAAAAATTTAACATTTGAAGAACATATGCATAACCATTGCACCTCTAGAGTAATCTTCTCTTGCCCTGGTTATATCGTTGATCAGACCTCCGATTACCCCCACTGTTGTTATGCTGCTGCTGTTGATGGACTCTCGGTCTATTGCGATCTATGACGGCGCTATCGCTGCGTCGTCGCACATCATTGTTATTATATTTATTTTGTATACCGAATTGTTTGTTATCATGCATACTGTGACGAGCATGCCGTGGTCCTTCATGGTTATTTAGAGGCATGGCTTGTGGTTGCAAATCTATTGAAAATGGATTTTGCACCCGTGATTGGGCAGCGGCAGAGACAGAGGGTTTCGATTTCTCCGGGCATTGCTGCCTTATTGTTACCTTTTTCTGGAACAACTCTAAGCCCTGGTAAAGCTCTATGGCAAAAGGCACTGCACTTTTATGCTGGTAGGTAACAAAACCAAAAGTCCGTTGACGTCCAGTATTGTCCGTAGGTATCCGCGCGCTTTCTATGGGGCCAGCTTGTAGAAACACTTCATAGAGTATTTCTTCGGTCACCCGCTCGTCCAAGTTGCTGCAGAACAAGGTACGAAATTGCTCATCGTCCTCGTCATCCTCACAATCATCATCTTCGTTTTCTGCGCCATTAAACGGCTGCATCGGCGGCGGCGGCGGTCCTAACTGTGGGCCGTATCCAATGTAGCCCCCAGTAAAATTCATAGCATGTGTTGTATTTGCCAAGCTTGCATACGCATTCATCAAGGCGGCGTTGCAAATTTGCTGCTCATGAGCGGAGTATTGAATGGCCGCCAAGAAGTTATCCATTGATTATTTAATTTATTAAAATAACAAAAATATAAAGTCGTTTAGCGTGTAACAAAATAACAATATGATATTTTTTAACTATCGATAAGTATAAACGCAACATTGTGTGCAGGGCTGCCAACTTGTGCGCATGAAAAAAAGTGTGACTGCACGTGAGAAAGTTCAAATGCATGAAAATAAATTGTTAGCAGCGAGATATTTCGAATTGATTTTACTATATATTATTATAATTTTAGCAATAAGACACGGATTTCAATTCATTTCAGCTAATGCAAAAATTTATACACTTGTATAGCAATTAATCATATTGGTTTTATTAGATATTTTAAAATGATTAAATTATTTTTCATTGAACATAATCATAATATTAAAAGCAATGAGACACTAATTTTAATTGTTTGCAGTTGATTCAAATATTAATTCATTTGAATAATTTGTATAAATTTTAAAATTAATTGCATGGCAGATGATAGGAGTAGGGGTTGTAGGAGGGCAAACGGGAAGCGTTAATATTCACTTGTTGATAGTACTGATTATTGTTGTTGTCGCTACAGTCGCCGTTGTTTGAGTTATTCAACTGATACGAGTCTAACACACAGTTGTGGTTATCATCACGAGAGGGACTCTCATCAAAAGTGCTGACTATTTATTCGGGGTATGATTGGCGAAAATTAAACACAACCTGAAATGAAAATACAATTCCATTATATCAGTATCAACTGAGCAATTTTTGTTGTGAGCCAGACGCGTTATAATGAATAGAGTAGCGAGTACACAATCATTTTTTTTATTATCAGCCGACACATGTAGATATGCATGAATATGTGTACTTGCTTAACATACACTAGTTCAAACGAGCTGTATGCTGAACCGAGTCTAAAAAAGCAATTGAACCTCTATTTTAAATTTTCATTCAGTCAGCGTGAATGAGTGAAAAGACAACATAGCACGCTTAAAATGGCAGAAGTTCCTAAAATAATAGATTTAAATAAAATTGTTGAACCTTATTTGGAGGGTGCTACACTCGAGTCATATGAAAGTCGGTATCTAACCAAACCCGGCGATAATTACGGCAGTATTATGCTGACCATCAGTGCAAAAGTTAAGCAAACTAACGGTATCGTTGAGGATTTGCCACTGATTGCCAAATTGCCGCCCCTTACCAACGATCTGTATTGGCAGATTTTTAAACCCGAACGGACATGCATCACGGAAAATTCAGTATACAAGTATTTGGCACCTGAGCTGAAAAAGCTACAGCTCGAGGCTGGTGTGTTGCCCATCAATCTTTTCGATGGCTTTCCACGCTATTACGGATCCCGCACCTCACTTGCTGAGGATAACATTAAGGTTGACCGTGACGCAGTATTGGTGCAGGAGAATGTAGCGGTACGCGGCTACAAGCCTGGCAACAGACACAAGCCTTACGATCTGGCTCACACCGTCCTCATTCTACACAATATGGCACAATATCACGCTCTGCCCATGGCCCTGCGTCTAAAAAAACCACAAGTTTTTGAACAATATTTGCGACCGTACTTTAAGAAATTTAACATGAATGATAATATAGATGCTGAGGTTAAAAATATGTTAAACAATGAAACTTTGTCAGATATTAAGACGTTTTCCAAGAACAATGACAGTGACGTCAATCGCGTCCGGGAACTAATGGACCTCTATGAAGACTTACATTCTGCTGAAGACGTGGAAGATGGACCTTGGACTTCTATAGGTAGTATGACGCGTCATGTATGTCTGTATTTTTGAGCTACATGTTGGAAATACAGATAAATTTTTAATTAATTTTTTTACGGTTTGAAAACAGACTTCTTTAGAACACATGTTAATTAACATTCTTATTTATAGTTCATATGGATTTATGGATAAACAACTTGATGATTAAGTATGGTAAGAAGCTAGCAAATAGTATATTTATGTAGTATGGCCTGTATATTTTTAAATTATCTTTAGATGACGGTGAAGTACCTGCAAAGTTAAAAATCGTTGACTTCCAAATTGCTCAATATGAGTCGATTGTACACGATATAATCTTTTTACTGCTGTCGAGCGTAGGTGAGTTCTTTCCTATAATATTATAGACATATTTAAGTTTTACACAATACAGTCCTTTAATTTAATAGATACATTGGTTTTGGAGGACAACTATTACAATTTTCTGCGAATATATTACGAAGCATTCATCAAGTCGCTGCGCAGTGTGCAAGTGGATACAACCAAATATAGCTATGAAGCGTAAGTATAATAAAAAGCCATCTAAACAATGGGATAGAATATAAGAATAGTTTAATTTTAAGTATCAGCTGTTGTCACCAATTAATTGTATAAATTTACAGTTTCCTAGATGAAGTTAACCGTGTAGCGCATCTACAGGTGCCTCATGCTCTATTTATGACGAAGGTAATCATGGCCGATAACAATACACTACCAAGTGACTATAAAGATGTCGATTTTACGGTTTTAACCAAAAACAGAGGAGTAGAAAATATTATGTTTAAATTTAGTGAAATCTTACGCTTGTCCAAGAAATTTAACATATTTTACTAAAATAAGTACACAATTGCTGTCAGAAATATATTATATTTCAGTCAATTTAAAACGGAACGCGTATACATTTTATTTAGCAATTTGTATAACCTTGTAGAGGGTATTATAATTTATATCTAATCACGATATATCACTAGATCATATAGCTGCTAAAGAAACGATCTGTCGAAAATTGAATACAGGGTATAACATACTTAACAGCCTTAATTATAAAATTAGAGAGTAAGAGAGAGAGAGAGAGGTGTTGTTATCAGACACGAAAATGTCCGCAACCACATACGTTATCAGCGAGATAACACGTCTAGAGAATATCTCTTTAAACCCGGCACATTGAATGACATTTTCAAATGATCGCTAAACAAAATAAGTTGATTCAGAAACATCGTGACATCAAGATGGATAATCTGCCAGAAATTCAAGAGTTGCATCAGGTAATTGAACCCGCGCTAAATGGCGATAGGATCTATAGTTATGATGTGAGCAACTTAACGCAGCCGGGTGATAATTACGGAAGTGTTCTGATTTCCATTAGAGCACAGCTTCAGCGACCTTCTGGTGAGTTACATTTCAAGCGACTCGTGGCCAAAGTGCCGCCGACAGACGAGAAATATTGGCAATTCATTCAACCCGAACGCACATGTCTGGTTGAGAATGCTATTTACCAGAGATTGGCACCAGCACTATTCATCCTACAAAATGAGGCGGGTATACCTAGGGAAGAACTTTTCGACGGATTCGCGGACTACTTCGGCTCACGTATCTCATTAATGCCTAACGCCAAGGCAGTGGACAGGGACGCCATTTTGGTATTGGAAGACTTGCGGGATGGCAATTATGTGCCGAGTCAAAGACTCAATCCTTTCGACTTGGTTCACACTCAATTGGCCCTTAAGTATATGGCGCAATTTCATGCGTTGACCATCGCTTTGCGGTTAAAGAAACCAGAGATATTTGAGATGCAAATAAGACCATTCTTTGGGAAATTCGATTGGCATGCAGACGCTCCGGAGTCAAAGGCAACCATGATATCGGAAACATTAGCTGATATTAGAAAAGTGACCTATAACGACGATATAATGGTCGAACGTATTAAGAAGCTGTCAAATGAATTCTTTAGTTTTTTATCGACACCGCCAAATGAAAATAATGCGTTTAATAGTATTATTCACTTCGATTTTTGGACAATGAATCTCATGTTCAGGTACGGTAAGTTTTCTGATAATCAAATTTGAGTAAATTTATGCCTTGATATAGCTAATGAATTTATATCCCTACAGACCCAACAACTGGCAAGCCTACGAAACTTAAAATACTCGACTTCCAAACGGCACAGTACGATTCTGTTATACATGATTTGATATCGTTTTTGCTAACAAGCATCTCAACCTGTGTACTGGAAGACAATTTCCAGCAATTGTTACATATTTACCATGATGTCTTTATCAAAAGTCTACGCGCAGTGGGTGCAAATACGACAGCATATAGTTTCGAGGCGTAAGATTAAATTTAAATACTAAATACCCTATTTAATATTTTGATATTTAAACAGGTTCTTTGCTGAGTTGAAACGCATTGCCTACATTCAAGTGCCCCATGCTATATTCATGACCCGATTTATTTTAGCTGATGATGTCACTTCAGCAGAGATAGATCTTAATCTATCTCAGGTATTAAAAAACACAAATTCGAATCGTGTACACCGCAAACTAGGCGAAATATTGCGATTAGCAGAGAAGTTTGAAATATTATACTAATGTAATTGGTTTGTTTTCAACCCGAATAATAATTTACTCTTAATGAGGCGAAATAATTGTTTATTTGTTGGCATCAATAATATACGACCGATATAAAGGCTATGTTGACTAGCATAGTTGTCAGTAAATACATTAGAACACTATGCAATTCATAACCGATATTTTGTTGATTACCATTGTATGGATTTTTATATCTATTCATATGGAAATTGACTGTAAAGAGGTAGATATCTATAAATAGTATATACTTACATATATTTGTGCACTTAAATCATTTAGAATTGCTATTATGTGGATTTAATGTACACCAACTGGACAGATGATCGCCCACGGTTTGCAGTTAACATGACATTCTCCAATCACGATGGTATAGGATCAATTACAACCATCAATGAGCCAGTTGTATCGCCAGTCTCAAGTCTATTAATTGTGCAACAGGACCACAATGAAAAGAAGCGCATCATTTATAATGTAACCACCAAATTGTGTGCCATGCAAAGCTTATTCAATGCCGTACCTCTTTTCAAGCCTGTCAAGGAGAATATGCTCAAGCAAAGCAACTATACTTTCAGCTGCCCTCTTAATAAAGGGGTTTATGTCATGAGTAACATGCGGATTAATCCAAAAAATCCGCTGCTAGGTTTATTGTACCAATCCAAAGGAACTTTTATTGTGAAGGGTGCTTTGTCTGAAGAGCTGCCCGATGCAAAGTTACATGATCTGTCGACATATTACTTGACTGGCAGGATTATAAAAAAAAACTGTATAAAGAACGAGTAAATCTTAATTGCTCCCACATAATCCACCTTTCACCATTGAAAAAGATATACAGTGTGTAAAAATGAATACCATTGTTAATCATTTTAATTTTCACAATGTACACAAAACTTAATTACAAAATTATGCAACGATAAATTGTTGTAATTCCATTATTTACACTGGAGCAATAACTGCAATATTACTTCAATTTAATGCTCTGAGTTAAACCCTAAGTTAAAGCGTCAATAACCGAAAAAATATAGCATACTTTAAGGCTGTCGATAGAAATATATATGGATGAAAGTATCACTGCGGACGGCAGTCCGCGCTAGTGACGAAAGCAGACCCCAAAAACTCACACGTAGTGAAGTTTGCTGGGCTGCAGGCCACTAGCTATATATACACGCAATATTGGATATAGAGATCGGCTGAACCGATCGCAATGTGTTATATATCATTCGAAAGGTAATTCCGGTGGTTTTAATATGACATACTATAATCTCCGATCTGTCAGATATTTTTCGAGATATAGCCGTTTGCATATCTTTGTCAAACTTTGCACGTTTGAATGTGGAGCTTCAGTTGGAGCATAAAGCCCCAATTTTGAAATTTAGATAGTTGTTAGAGTTGAATACGCGTCGAACGGTACTTCATTCACCCAAATCGGACTATCCATTCCAAAGATATTGGAATTTTAAAATTTTGATGACGTCATCGAGCTGAGATGAAAATCTTGTGTGTTGGTTTGTCTGGACCAATCTTTGAGATATCGGAATGAATTTTCTTGAGCGTATTACTTCCAAAAAGCTTAGAAACGTTTGTTCCACAACTTTTTTGAAAAACCGCTAGTTTGGCGGGAAAAAGCTAGAATAGTTGAAAATTCAGTTGAAAACTGCGGCCAAACCATAGACCCTATGAAAATTTTTTTTACATCACTCGAAAGGTTATCAAAATAGCTTTAATATAAGTCTAAACTAATTCTGTAAGAATATTACATGATGTAAAAATTACATAATTAATTTTTTTTTTTTACTTTTTGTGAATTTGCAAAAAATTGAGTCCTTAAGTTTGTATTTTTGATTAGTTATTCTAAAGCGTGGAGACATTGCGCAAATTTTGATATATAACACTTATCAGGCAAAATTCGGGTTGACAAAATATAGCGTTTTCAGATTGGTGCCGTAAAAAAATCCTGTCGAGGTATCAGCTGTTAGATTGGAGCTGGTGGGCCCGGTAGTTCCTAATGAGAGAAAAATTTAATGCTATATGATGCCAATGTTAACTACGGATCGATTGGTACCTCAATAATCCAAATCTGTTAACTCGTTTGAAAGTTATTATAATATTAAGTCGTATATTACAGTATCAAAATTTTATGTGAATTTTAGTGTGTTTGCATATTTATGCAATTAATAAGAAAACGGCGCCTACGATTTTGGTATATTTTCAATATATCATAGCTAATGAAATTATGCAACTTTTGGTATATAGGTCATATCTGGGATAATTCGTTTTGCCAAGATATTACATTTTCAATCTACACATATTTTCCTATGTGAGTTTTAAGAAAAACTGCAACGGTGAGACATGCAAGAACTATCGCGGCCTTGTAAACATAATTGCAATTTAGAGCATTCAACGAAGCAGCTTCGTTGGCTCAGTGGTTAGAGTGTCTGACTCTCACGCGGACTTTTGCGGTTCGAATCCAGATAGCGGCTTCAAGTTTATTTTAATTTTATAATATTTGTAGCAGTTAAATTTTTTTTTTTTTTAAATTGCAATCGATTTATCATATCCCAAATAATTCATATTTGTAACTTTTTCATCTTAACAACAGAATGGACTAGAGGAACATGTAAGGAAATTTACAGATATGCAAACAAAGCTGCAATTGAGCAGGGGACTTGGTAAATAGCTCGTTGGATTTTTCTTAGTGTCAGAACAGCAGCGACGAGAGAAAAATGTAATGTCAATTACAGTTCTTTAAACAAAGTTGCAATTTAGGACGCGCCTGGCGCCTGGCGGTAGGCTCGTTGGCTTAATGGTTGATGGGTTCGACCTACATGCGAGAGGTCCCGGGTTCGAACTCTGGGATATTCTGTCGTTTTGTTTTTTTAAATTTTCACCATTTTAATTTGAATTTAATTTTTAAATTTGATTGGAAACTATTTATGCAAATATGTGAATAGTACTTATTTAAACATTAAGTCAAGCCACTCTGAGATGGGATGAAAAATCTTGTATTCTTGAAAATTTATGCAATTTATTAAAAATGGCGCCCATGCATTTTTATCAATTTTTAATATATGTATTACATCAATTGAAATTCAATATAATACAAACATTGAAATTCTACAAATGTTTGTACATGTATAACCTTTTCTCGGGAATAATTCTTTTAAATTCTCTTTAATTGGAATTCCAAAAATCTCTGATATCCCCCCAAAAAAAACCTCTACACGAGGTAAAAATCTAGTGACGAAAGCATATTCACGCCCTAAAATTACTGATATCAAATTTTGTGACGAACAATAATTATTATAATATATAAACTATTCTAATATAAAAATTAGTTTGGCATTCGGCACTGCGCAGAAAGGTTTTTTAATTACACAAATGCTGCACCTTTTTGCGCAATGTGCGGAATGCCAAACTAATTTTTATATTAGAATAGTTTATATATTATAATAATTATTGTTCGTCACAAAATTTGATATCAGTAATTTTAGGGCGTGAATATGCTTTCGTCACTAGATTTTTACCTCGTGTAGAGGTTTTTTTTGGGGGTACATCATCACATGTTTGTGTGGGAAACTCTTTAGTTAATTCATGAATCCTTACAGCAAACATTTAATAAACTACGTAAACGAACTTCTCACAAAATATGAACGCTGCCTTTGCGTTTCTATGTCTTCTCATTTGATGTTTGGCTGCGTAATGAGATACGCATATGTATATGAGTACTTCTTACATATGGTTGTATTTGTAATAAATACAAGTAACATTGATTATTGCCTGATTGATTTTATTGGCAAGATTGGACACTTTTACCACACTCTCTCACACTCAAGTTTGGCTCGGCAGAAAACGAACTCAACGCAATTGAACTTAAGCATTTATATACATCAAAAGTACAAAAAAAGAATGATACAATGAATGAATGCGCCCTGTAAATGTCTATATACGTCCTCATTTTATCTTTTAAGAAATACAAAGAAGAAACGTTCTGCGAACTGAGATCGGGTAGTTCAGTCAACTTGGAACGTACATACATATTAAATGTATTTATCACACATATAAGAATATATGCATTGATATTGTCGCTTTTAAATTCACAGCCCACACATACTAAACAAAAAGTGCGCTTATCGCGGATTCATTATCAGTCCACAAGAACAATAACAATACTCTGCCAGTTTCACTTTTAATCTCCCAAAGCAAAACAACAAGAATGGGTCAACGATTGAGTGCCATGTAAAGTACATATTTGTAAGCCAGTAATTTTTCAAACAATGTATTTATGTATAGAAAAATATACTAGTGGAAGACATCAACATCATAAGTCTGAATATGATCATAAACTCTTTCATAAATATAAAGTAATTAACCATTCAATCAGCATTAATTGCCGAGAAATTTATTATTAAATATAGCAGCAATTATTAATCTAAATAAAGCGTCAATTAAAAAATAATAGACACTGGCAGACATTCCCCAGATGATAAACTATAGATGCGTTCCAACTTGCCGGTCTTTGTTTGTTGTGTTTGCTGTGTGGTTCGCAGTGCTAATCAGCCGAAGCAAAAGAAGATCACTTGGCAGACGCGTGCGAAGCCGATGACGTAAAGAATCGGCTCGCGTGTGCTGCGTATACGGCGAGAACGCGCTATCGTCAAAGTCGAACAAGAGTGCAATATACCTATTAAGTGAGAGTGAGTGAATTATACTACTCTATTCTCTTTCATCCTACTTATACATATGTATATTAATACCTACACGTAGTCCACTAGAAACATGAATAAGTATGAATATATGTGGATGCCAATGCATGAAGTGCTTTGAGCAGTCCAAAGATGAACCATGTACGATGTCAAAGCTTTTGTTTAGTTGTTTGACAAATAAAGAACACACAAAGAACACACAAATTACCACATACTTATACATGTATGTATGTTTGATTGTTTTCCATGTGACTAAAACAAAGCCCCACAATATTGACACGCGCCTTTTATAAAAGCCAATTGTAAAATAGATTGCCCTACATTTTATACTCTATTTCCATGATAATTGCCAAAAATACATCTATTTATTAGACCATTTACTTTAAGTTTGTCAAAAAGGTCGAAGGAAGTCTGGCAGACCCCATAAAGTATATAAGTATATTTTTTATCAGCATCAACAGTCTAGTGATGTCCGTCCGTCCGTCCGTCTGTCTGTCCTTCTGTCCTGCTGTATAAACACCTAGATCTCAGAGACTATTAGAGCTAGAGTCACCAAATTTGGTATGTTGTTTTGTCTATGGGTTTGTGTTAAAATTTTTCACACCCCCTTCTGTACACGTAAATCGAAAAGTTTTGAAAATCCATAAAACGAGAAATATTGAAGGTAGAGTCCTGAATTTTGGCATACAGGACAAGCATAAGCAATGAATCCTCAAAATTTCATAATAAATTTCAAATTTAAAGCTGAAGCATTGAATTTTGGCAAACGGGAGGAGCATCAGGATCCTAATGTGTCTTGAACATTTTATCGCGATCGGATAATGAACTCAGAATTTATTCAAAACAAAATATTACTCAGTGTCGGGAAAAAAGGAAGAAAAAGAGCATGTTGACGTTACAACGTACTATGGGGTAATTGCCCATTTTATGAAATTAATGGGTGATTATGGAATTATGGATTATGAATGGGTAATTAAAGGGTGTCTCAAAGTCGACTTCGATTGGTTTCTTCTACAATTGCATAGAAAGCGCCTGGAAACACTAGGTATATGCTCGTCGAGCACTATGGCAATGGACTTGTTGATAATAAAAAGATTTGAAACTGTTCAATAAATTAGCTACGTGACCAATTCATTTGGGTTACAAAATAAAGGTAGTACCTTTATGGTTGGGCATAAGGTATAAGGCTATATTCAGCTTAAACCAAAATAAATAGTTTATGTTCATATACTTTGTATGTGTATACACACATAAGTATTAACAACCCCAGACATTTATCTCGTTGCTAATGTCGCTGTTTCAGATTAAATTTGAACGACCACTTGAACGCACAAACATGGACTATAATTCTTCAAGCACTCAAGCAAGTGTGTTTATTACCAAAGTACTCGTATCCTAATCGTAATTGGCAGGTGAATAGGCATTTGATAAAGCCAGTTGGAACAATAAAAATATACAGCCACCAGCAAAGAGAGCGACATCACTTAAATCATGTTTTTATATATTTATTTCTTTATTGGGTGTGACGTACTATTCGGAATAGCCTTACCTAATAGTATCAGTAATTAGCCGTGGTGTATTCCACTTACACCTGCCCCACCTGTTAACAACTCTGATAATGATTAAGGGAAGTGTGATTCCTTCCAGTGCCGTTGCTGTTGCAATCGATAGTACATATTAATGTGTCGTATTGATATTTAGTTAGCAGCTAGTAAATGTGTGCACATACAAATATAGATAACTCTCAATGTGAGTCATTTTATCTACAAATTGATAAACAATTTACGGTCAAGCAGACATCACTATCACGCAACGTGAGCGTGCGCCCATTTCATGTTAAATATTTATTTTTATAAACAAATTGAATTTTTTTGTATTTTTCGGATTAAATCAATCTAATTGTTGAAACTTAAAATTTCGTGCCATTTGCAGCGGCATTCGAATTTATAAAATGATTTATGACAGCACGATAACGATGCCTGATAGCTTCAGTCTGTCATCTACTGACCGAGTTAAGAAAAAATAGCACCGTATCGCGCAGATCACAAAAACTCGCAAAGCAAAAAAACATTTGATAGCCGGCTTATCAAATGCCTCTGGACTTTATACGCCGGCGAAGTTCTAATTAGTCTACGTTTTAAAATATTAACAAATGCACACATTTCATGTTATTAATGCTTATTGTACTTTCTTTACGATACGGTGCCGTCTTTTCTTATGCGCTTTGCTCGCGTCAATGACGGGATATCCGCTTGTAACTTCATTTAAAGCCTCTTTGATCGATTGCGTATTAATTATGCATTTTTATTCATTTTTATAAGACCGTTTGACCATTGGAAATCGTTCTGTGTTTGCATGTTTACCCATAGGTGGTAAAATTTATTCACATTTACTATTACCAAACATTTGAAGCATTTGTTTAACTAAATACATACTATTGTTTGCAGTGTGTTCAATATTTTTAATGCCGAGACATGTTGTTTTTAAATCGAGAGTATTGGTCGGAGTGCAGTATCAAAACAAGTGTAGGAGCTTGTGGAATGTGTTTGTGTGTTTAGCTTTAGCTCGTTTTATTTGTATGCAAATCTTCTGAAGAAAAACTTAATTGGACAGGCTTGAGCAGAAGTTGATCTCGAAAGACCTGCATTGTAAGATGTCAACATATAGAAACTAGTTATTCGCATATAAATAAACTTCATTCATTTAAATAGCGATCGGTGCGGAAATCAAGCGTATTGCGTTTATAATTAGGCATAGACTTACGATTGTTTATGGAATTTTTTTAAACTGACAGGTTTTTTTGCTTAAGACCTTATCAGTTCAAAAGATTCCGACATTTATTTGTACGTACTACTACTACTTGCAACATTTGTAACTGCAAGTGGGAAATGACACATGATCAAAAATAAAACTAGTTGAGACACAATAATAAAAATATTAGAAATCAGTTTTAAATAATCTACATATATGAACTAGTAATATTGCAACACGTGTATTTAGTGAATTTAATAATAAACTGCAGGCTAGTGAACTGATTACATACTTGCACAGTATAGCTAGTACTCGTACACACTTACATACATAGTTTAGTAGTACTCGTACTCGTACTCGTATTTGTATTTTAATATGCAATGAAGCAATAAAAAGAAACAAGTAAATCGCGAACTGCAACATGTGAACAAATATTGGTACATAAAACAAACCGAACAGTCGGGCCCCCTGACCGTAATATACCCTGTGACTCTAAAGGGGCCCGCTCAAAATCACTCCCGATGTAATTCTCTTGTACTTCGATTTTTTCAATTTGGGGGCGAAGGGGACGTGGCATCGTGATGAAATTTTCTTGACACTTCAACCCCTAGATACGCATCGTGTGTGCCAAGTCTTTAGCTACAAAACTGCCTTTGTTATGAACTTTTACTTGATTTGTGGGCGAAGGGGGCGTGGCATCCAAAACAAAAGATAAACTTGATCTACCTGCAGAAATTACCAGTGTTGGGAGATCAACTTCAAACTTCAAGCTCTTACCATCTCTGAGATCCTTTCGTTTATACGGACGGACCGGCAGACAGACGGACATGACTATAACGACTTGTCTATTGATGCTGATCAAGAATATGTATGCTTTATGGGATCGGCCACGCTTTCTTCTGCCTGTTACATACTTTTAACAAACTTAATATACCCCCACAGGGTATAAAAACTAACAGATAGACGGAATTGCAAACGCACCCATATCTGGGACAAAGCAGTAGCAAAAACAAGCTGTGCTAATGCATTAATCGACAGTGCAAGTGTCACAAATGTCGTCGGCTCAAGGTGAAGTGCAGCAGTTGTTTACTCAATATTTGCCTGGTTGTCTAAATAAGTGAATACCCTTTTATTTCCGATTAAGGTCACTTCGCTGATATAGTACTTGAAGTGTTGTGGCGTTAATCAATATTTGATTGTGAAATGTTCAGCCCTGTCATCAATGCACAATCAAGTAAATAAAGTGCACAATTGCAACTTATATACTTATTAATTTAAAATGCATGTACATCTTATAAGTATTTTCCTTGATTAAAAACCACAATTTACTTTCTCGAACATATGTTTCTCAACAATCCAGTCACCATTAAATGATAAACAACGCAGAAAAATAAACAACAAAATATACTACTACATGTTTGAATATTTTAATTTAATTTGTATCAAGGACAATTTCTAAATTAGTTAGGATAGTTGATATATTAATTGATATTACGTATGTATATGTATAATGATTTGTATTTAAATTCAACAGTAATTAGCAATCTACATTAATTTTTAAAAATTTGTTTTTTTGTTTGTTTTTTGCTTAACTTGTTGTATACAATAACAGCTGATAGTAAGTATATAGTCGTGTGTATGGCACTCATGAGTCTACACACGAATATGTATGAATATGTATCTTGAATAAGGTCATCTCATTTCATTTTTCATTTAAGTTGATGTGACATTTTTGGTATATGTATATTTACTTTTGTTCCGAGCATACGTCATTTACTTTCCTCGCGGAAAATAATTAACATAGTCAATTGCTAAAATGCATCTCTTGGAGTTTTAACAAGCGTGCATGAAAATGCATAAAAATGTGAAATAAAAAAGAAATTATATAAAAATTAATTTACATGTATTGTACATACATAAAACTATTAATTTTGTCATGCAGCATAAACCAAATTAATTTATACAAGTTACATAAATTACAAAATTAGAATAAAGCAATATTTATTATTTATACATAATTTGTTAAACATATTTATATGGCAGAACATTATTTCGGTATTTTTCTTCTTTACTTTTTCCTATAGCGCTTGCTTGATTTACTTAGAATCTAGCCACATTTTAATCATCTTACTTTTTTTTGTCTTCTTACACACAATCAACAATTCTTAATTTTTCTCAAATCGAAAAATAGCCCCAAATATACAGACAGGCCAACCGCTTTCTATAATGTTTGTATTATATGTACATCGAAAATTTAACGCCCACAAGTAGCACAGAAAAGTGCTGCCAAACTCCCACTCGCCTATTCCAGGAGGCACGTGCGCACCAAGGCACCACACACCGCATAAGGGTCGCAGTTGGAACTTGGACGTCGGTCCTCAAAGTAACCCTTGCCGGCCGTCGCCACTCCACGAGGAACGCGGACACTGACGGCACGATTGGCAACGCCCCACGAGAACTTGTCAATGCTAGAGGTTTCCAGGCGACCGACCAGGCGACGCTCGTTGTCCTTGCCCTCCTTGGGATCGTAGGCCTTGATGTGACGCTGGTGCTGTTTGCTCAGTTTCTCGATTGCCTTCTCGATGGCCTTCATGCCGCCATCGGCACGCATCGCCTTTGTGGAGAAATTTGTGTGGGCTCCTGCTCCGTTCCACTGGCCCTCCATGGGCTTGGGATCGAAGGTGACAACAACGCCGTACTCCTCAGCTATGCGCTGCAGAATATAGCGTGACACCCAGAGATCATCACTGGCTTTCATGCCGTTGCTGGGACCGACTTGATACTCCCACTGTGCTGGCATCACCTCTGCATTGGTTCCGGCAAAATCAATTCCGGCATACAGGCAGGCAATCGCATGAGCTTCAACGAGATCACGGGCATAGACGCGATCAGCTCCCACACCACAATAGTAGGGTCCCTGTGGTGCCGGAAAACCATTGTCGGGCCAGCCAAAGGGCCTGCCATCGATATCGAGCAATGTGTACTCCTGCTCGATGCCAAACCAGGGCTCCTGGTCGCCAATCTTGTTAACATCATCCTGGAAGGCGGCGCGTTTGTTAGAGGGTGTAGGCTTTCCATCGGCACTGTAAGTGTCACACATGACAATGATGTCGTTCTTTCCCGGCTTGAAGGGATCACGGTAAACGGCGCGCGGCTTCAGCGTTGTGTCCGAGTTCTCACCCTGTGCCTGGTAAGTCGAGCTGCCGTCATACTGCCAGTCGGGCAGATCCTCCACAGAGCTGGGTACTTTGTCCAGTACACGATCCTTCAGACGTATATTCTCGCCCGTGCCATCGATCCACAGGTAAGTAGCTTGCACACGGTTCACAGGAGTTTCAAGGTTGCGATAGCGCTGCAGAATGCTTTTGTCAAGTGCCGTATTGGGCGAATTGTTCAAAAACTGAGCACGGTTGGCGTGGGAAGTGCGCAGCAGACGCAACTGCTGTTGAACGGGGGCGGTGAGCTCCTTTTTCAGAAAGAGTCCAGCAACACGGAATGCCATTGTGATGCTTAGGGTGTAAGTGAAGAAAAGGATATGTTTACGTTTTGATTGGGTATGTACTATAAACTGGAGTTCGCTTTGTGTATGCATATGTGTATACATAAAGTTCAAGGATAATGACTGGGAACCGTGAGTGTGAACTGTGACTGTGAGACTGTTGAGCACGAGATGTCATCTCAATGTTACAACATTTCACTTTTCATTTTTTTTGCACTGAATTTTTTGCAATTACTTTCGATCTGGTCAAGTTTTCCTTGAACTCTTTACGTACACACACATAATGCAATTGTATGTGCGTATGCATGTGTTTCGATTGCATATAAATTTGATTTTGCTCAACTTACAACTTGCACTAGTCGCACTGTACAGTTATATATTTTTTCAATTTTGTATTTCTCTTCTTGGTAGCCTTCACCGAACTTGCGCGCTGTTTTTTTCAGTTTTCAGTTGTCAGTTGCGGAACGACTGCTTGGGACGCCCAACCTATACGAAGTTAGGAAGGTTTGTGAACACAATTCGCGACACAACATTCACTTTTCTCGCTTGGCTCGCCAGTCTCGATTTTTCTTTATCGCATTTTCAGTCGACGGCGGTAAAAACGAAGGCATCAGCAGCAGTGGCGAAGGCATCGGCATCGGCTGTGACGAAGCGTCCTACAGTGATACCCACGAGAGCGTGTCCAAATCACACACAGCTCGTACACACACACACACACAACCACAGAGTGTCACACAAATGAGCGCCCACACACAAGTGTCATCGCAATCTCCGAGAGCATATAAGTGACACACAGAGAACTAACATTGCATTAAGTCTGCCAGATATCATTTGTTTGACGTATTCCTTTGTATCGCACCGTCCACTTTCATGTGATCATTTTAAAACCACTCAAATTTGTATTTTAATGCGTTCCATTTTAATTAATTGAACCAGAGCCGCAGTTTCAAGGCTATATTATAGTTAATGTTGTACGCAGATAATTACTTTTCTTGTCTATTTAAAGGTGTTCATATGTAGGGCTCACTGTACAAACTAGTCTGGAGAAACCAAAAATGTAAACACGAAGAGAGACACAGTACGCCCAATGCGCACACTCTCGCTCATTTCACGCCGTATATCAACATCTAAACAACTACCCCGATACCCGCATTCTCTTATTTTATCATTGCACTGCCGCCATCATGTTGTTTGACCTCTAGCTAGCTGTAAACATTGTCTCAGGTCATACAACTGCAGCAGGTGCCTGCTGGTATTACGTATGGCACATGCGCTGAGAAATCACATAGAGCTCTCCGAACATGAACTGGTACAAAGTCCATTTATGTGTTTTCCCGTAAGCTGACATAAATACAACATGCAGTGTGTACATACATATATACATACATATGTTTGTACATAAGAATGTAATCAGCATAAGCAAATATGTATGCACTGTTACCAGCTGTTATTGTTGTGTTTTCTGGGATGCAAAGCTCAAAGTGCTGTGCGATAAGACTGCTTGACTTCCACAGTAATATAAATATACAGTCGACTCTTGCAAAGTGAAACATAAAGGGTAAACAGATTTAGTTCCGAAAGCTCTACTTTTCAAAAAGCTTCTTAAGTTGTGGTAAAAGTATGCCATATTCTTTGAAGCTTTTCATTCCAGAAGCACACACTATTTACTGACTTAATAGGAATCAAGCATAAAGGTAAAACCGATTTAATTCCGAAAATTCTCCATTTCAAGCAGCTTTTTAAATTATGGTAAAAGTATGCAATAATCTTGAAAGCTATATTTTTTAGCGATTGGACACTATTTCTGGACTTAATTAGACTATGCAAAGCTTACGTGTTATATTTTATAGACATCAATGTAAATATGCGAATCTTTTGAATTTTCACATACAATTCAAACTTAACTTTCTGTTGCAGCCAATATTTCGGAATTCCGAAATTTACCTTATCAATTTTCAGTTGAATCCTAAAAGTATGCTACATACTTCGCAACATATACTTATAATACCCTGTACACATTGAACAAGAGTAAAAGAAGGCATTTCAATTATATATATAATAAAAAGGAAGAAGAAAGCATCTTCGAGATTATAATGTGTGTATTTTTAAATATTTTTAACCACTAGCCTGCAGTTCATATGCTTTATCTTTATCTTAATCGCGATTGGGCATCTCAGAGATTGATATTTCGTAGCAAGTGTGTAGACTCTCGCTCAATCGCTCACCCTTGAGTCTAGACTGCAGCTTGTTTACTTAATTCACTTAATGCCAGTTCGAAATGCAATTTAATAAAATCAAGTAAGTACGTTATGGAAAAGTAAGTTGATAACGAGGAAAGAAATGCTGTTGTTCGTAAAAGCACAGTGTACTCACATTCAGACATACATAAGTACATAAATATATACAATTGCTTGTATGTATGTTATGGCTTTTCTTGTATATTCGTTACATGGTCTGCCTGACGTAATTTTGGCTAAGCTTCAAGTTGCTATTTCCCACACACACACCGAAACAGCTGTCTTTATGTGTATGTATGAGTATGGATTTCCACCATAGCCAGGCGGCGTAAGTGTGAGTGTTTGCAATTGCAGCACAGTTTGTATTCAGTCGTACTATGCTTTTCCAGTTGTGTGGAATCGTTTCCAGTCGCTGCCGGTTTCAGTTTTTCTTTTACTATCGTAAAGAAAGCACAAAAGTTAGGGCTACTTCAAAGTAAATACAATATAATTGGTATACAATAGCTATTAATGTCGCTAAAGATACGAACCCAAAAGAGGTGGAAGTTTTAATGTATAAGCCGAATTTGACACTTGTTGAATAAGGCGGTCGCGGGGGTCATTACATTACAAGCAAAGAAATGTTTGAACGCGACGTAAATCTACAGTAAGGTCTGCATAGAAAAGACTTCATTTTTTATTGCTGCCTTTTGCAAAGCCATCAACATGGACAGTTATAGTTGGAAACAGTTTTTGGAAAATAACAACCTGTAAGTATCTATATTTATTTATTTATTTAGCACGCATCGATACATACAAAATATACATACGTGTACTGTGCAATGAAGTTAGTAATGACCTTTATATCATAAAGTAACGTTTCAGCAAGTTCAATAAATAAAACTGGATTTCCATTAATACTGGTTTTGTATCTTATGGTCATCGGGGCAAAATCCACAGAATGTGTCGACAGTCCAAGGAAAATGAGTCTAGTATATGCCTATCGGGAAAACCACAATTGTTATAATTTAACTCTACGGGAATAACAAAAGTACTAGTACATCAACAAATACTTAGTAACGAATATTGTGAACGGAGCTTGGAAAATATTTTTTAATGGAAGTCTTGAAAATACACAAAAACCGGTTTGTTTTCAGTGCAATTTGCAATGTTTACGGGCCTCTGTGTATTGCAAAACTTCAGGTCATTTGTTTTGTAAGACAAGTAAAAAAAAAGCGGTTTAACATTGCGTGAATATCGCGTACACTTTTCCTCTTTTTAGCCTGATTGAATCAAGTTCAACTCGCAAAGTAAAGCAAGTAGTATTTGTTTGTGTACTTTATTATCAAACAGACAGCATTAATGTAATAATATATAAACATGCGTATTATGCATAAAAAAGTATGACGCCAAACTGTATTTGAAGGGAACACATGCCATTAAAAAAGCAATTAGTGGGCACATCATAGCCAACACCGCTAACAATTTGTGTTACCAGCCAGCAGCAATAAAATGTTGATTCCATAAATAACAAGAATAGACCTTATCTGTAATATCCAATTATCAAACTGGACATATAAACGGCATGAACTTGGTTGGTAATCGTACCAGATAATAAAATGTATCAAAGTCCGTTTGTGACATTTCCTATACTACAAGCTATGTACTATATGTACAGAAGTCGTTTGATTGTTCGTTTTGCGCCAACCTAAATATATGTACATTAATTTAGTTTTTCACAAAGTTCTAGATTCTTCCGAGCCTTAAGTTACTAGGAGTTGTATATCAAACTGGCACGATTGCCCAGCAGTTATGTTTTTGGATTAATTCAATCAAACAACTTAAAACTTTACTCTTTCCGCACTGAAACGTCACATTTACTGTCAAGAAACTCATTAATAAACAAAGATATTTTTTACTTGTCGTTTTATCTCTATCAATTAGCGATAATAGTAGGTAACATGCCAGAGAGTCGAGGCGGGAGCGGCAGTAGGGTGCCCTGAGCGAATTTTTTTTGTTATTTTTGGCACGCCAAAGATTTCATACCCTTGCAGAACCCTGATGTACTTTTCGACCGATAGTTCCTATGGCAGCTATATCATATAGTGATCCGATATAAACCAAATTTAGTCAGGATATATAAGACATGTCTAAATGCATACAAAAGTTTTTCATACCAAAGTATGATTTTCGACTGATAGTTCCTATGGCAGCTATATGATACAGTGATCCGATCCGACCGGTTTCGACATATGTACTGCCTGCAGAAAAAAGACTGATCTGTACCTAATTTCATCCAGATTGCTCTAAAACTGAGAGACTAGTTTACATAGAAACAGACACACAGGCGGACATACGGACCGACGGACATGGCTATATCGACTGTGTTGCTAATGCTGATCAAGAATATGTATATACTTTAAAGTTATGGGGACATGTCTGCTTTCATGCGTTACACAATTCGTGACAAAATTTTAATACCCTCTGCATGGGTATAAATAGCCAAAGTAAACGGGAAACGCTTTAATGAATAAACCGCCAAATTCCACATTAATTTCTGTGTTCAATTAAATGTTCTTATCAGTGTGCAAACATATTTATTGAAGTGCAAAATAAGTAATGGTAAATTTACCATTTAGTACATATGTATGTATGTGTGTGTGTATGAAATATATAATTTATAGAAAATTTATTTGATAACCAACATGAATGATTGCAAGCGAAACTGCCTCACCTAAGGGTGGCGCACTCTGAAGGCTAGGCGATATAGTATATACATACATTTGTATGTACCTAAAAATACATACATAAATATATGCCTGTTAAATCAAGATTGTATTTTCCCTAGAGGAAAGTAAACATTCCTACAAATGTGAGTATGTTAGTAGCTCTCTAGTTAATTAGAATGCCTTCAATTTATGCATTTCAGAATAATGTTAACTAATTATATATGAACCTTACTACTGAATCGATTGATACTAACTGGTCTGTAATACCTTGTTATGAAGCACATGTACATTCTATATATACATATATATCTAGTATACTCGTATGGTATGTATGTAGTTAATTCCACGATATGCAAACAATAAAGCAATATGTATACTTATATATACAATACTATGCTCTGAGAACCGATCAATTCAGCGTTGGCAATTCTCACTTTTCCCAGCGCCTCTCTCCATCAGAGAGTAAGAACACAGACTGACTATTGCCATCGCGCTCCCACCCTCGGTTAAGCTAAGGCACTTGCGTCAGCAGTGGAGCTGTATGGCTGTATGGGTGTATAAATCGTAAGTGTGGTGGTGAGTGTTCGCTCGCTTCGAATTTTGGCTTTGTTCCATTGCCACAACTGCGACGCATTCAGTTGCGATCGCGACGCGAACGTGTCAAGTACTAGGAACTCGAAAAACAGAATAGTAGCCGTGTTACACAAACGGGTGGAAAATTTTCCTTAACGACCTCAGGACGGTGGTGGAGATACGGAAAATAGAAGGGGTGCAAAATAAAAGAAAATTCTAATAATCAAAAGAAAGAATTTTGTGATAACGATAAAAGTGATACATGTGGCTTTAATTTGCACAGTTTCCATAATATAAATATTTATATATACATACATATATATATATATATATATAGTTCTTGGCTAACAACCGATTAGCAAGATGGTTACGAACGAAAATAAAAATCTATTAAACGACAACAGATTGGGCGTCGGCGGAAATGGAGGTGCTGGACAACTTAAAGCTCAGATTGTGCCCGCACAGCCAAAGACCCTGCAGCATTTACCCAAGCGACCAGCTGTGGATTTGGCGTTCCACAATTTGACATATCGCGTCAAGGAGGGCAATGGAAGCAGTAAGTACTCAAAAGCAAATATGCATGTCAAAATAAAAAATAATAATAATTTATTTATAAGCTGCATTATAATTAGACAAACTTAGAAACCCATAAACCGCACTCACTTGCACCTGTTTTTCTTGTTTTACTCATTTTTGTTCTGTTATTCTCATGAATTGCAATATAAGGTTTAATAATGGGGCTACTAGCTGCTCTCTAATAAGATTTTATTTTTATTAAGCGCTGTGCGCTCTCTCCGCTCTTCAATCCAGTTCTGCGCTTGTTTGTCTGTTTGTTTCTGTTTTCTTTGTTCTCATCCATATCAGCAATTGTCCGACAGCGTTGCCACATCGCTGGGGAATGCTTGGGCAAAGTTTACTGGAACTTTGGACTTGGTCATTCGTAGCTCTGAGTAATTTCAGGCACCTTGGAAACACATGTATAGATAAATCCATTACCGATTAACCCCGGCAAATTATTTGGGAACACTCAACAAGTTGTTCCACATGCGAATCATGTCTGCCCGTTTCTGCCATACTAAGTACGTACATATACGTATAAATAAATATATGTATTTACGTGTTTCATACTTATATACAGGTACAAACATTAGTATATGTAAGCAGGGAGAAACATGTGTACATAAGCTGAAGCAGAGATGGACAGGAGACATCAGACATATGCTTCTTTTTAATGAGCTGCCCTTCCATAAATATGTATTTTCTATGAGTACGTATAACAAACATAGCCATAGAAATGTACGAGATGTATATATGCATCGGTTTGATTAAATCGTATTACTTACGTCACCATTTTTTGTCGACTTTATTTACCAATATAACTCAGGTCATAAATAGTATAATCAATCAGCAGATAGATATGAATATACTATTCTATTACATACATAGGCATACCTACTATATGTAATTAAGTGCATACATATCAATTTACGTCGTATTCCTTGTGTCTCACAGTGTGGTCGACACAGCTGCTTTTGTTCTCAGGTGTTCGTAATTTAATTGTCATATACTACATAGTTTAAAGTGCTTTCCTTGAGAATTCTAGCTATTTGCGACTGACTCACTTGCTTCAATTTAAGGATTGTAATTCAATTCAAAATGAGACTTTAATAACCAGGAATATTTTCTTGACCTAAAACGCCTTCTAGAACTTTTCCGGCTGTCAATCAGAGTCAGTACAACGGAGAGCTTGTAAACTTTGTACTGCCACCAGTTAATAACAGCTTAATAAATGTTTTATGAAAAAGTAGTACTTGATGCCAATGACAGGAATTTAATACAGAGGTCGAGAAAAACAACAGACTGCAAATTGTATATACTTACATACAATTTTAAAATTCTTGGCACATCGATCTCAAAATTGCCTTTATACATCGACAGTAGAGAGTATTAAAATGCACAGAAAAGAACCATACGTGCCGCAAATACTTGGGCAATTAAATACAATAATTGCGATGAGAGATGATGAGGCAACAGCAGCCATTTATAGCATGCAAATTATGGGATTTTAATGTAAACATTTCAAAATATTTTTAACTTTTTAACTAAATACTTACTTTAAATCTGTTGGTTGCTATTATCTTTTAAGTACTGAGACCGTGTACATTTGCATGCAGATATAAGTATGGCTGTACATACGTGTTCCGAAACACTTCAACCCATAAGCACACAGTCTCACACTATGGAAAAATGTTTATTGCTTATTGTCCGATTGTTAAAAAATAGCAATAGATACATAAAAATATGTGTTGGCCAACATTCAAGGGTATATCTTTGAGATTCTGCTTGTAAATTGTTTTTTTTTTATTGATGCATACTAAATGCGGCGCCTATAAGCCTCTGAAATCAAAGCGTTTAAATGGACAAAAAAACGAACATGAATAAATCGACTCGAATCAAGAATTTACTTTATTGGTATCGCATATCTTTGCACATTTTATTTATCTTTGCACATTTTTAATTGGCACACGGTATACAAATACCGCAATAGAGAATACAGAAGAAGCTGCAGCCTTGCGAAATCTTGGCGTTTCTCTTTCAATTGCTTTTTAGAAGAGGCACTTGGAAAACTACTATGACCGACAGACCGTACTACTAAATTATTAATGAACTAACCTTTACGCTTGGCATTACTTCGTCAGGCGTGTCGCATTTGTAAATAAGTATTACCAGCTTTTGCACTGTCTCAACCGGCTGGCCAACATTTTCACTTGTAATTTAAAACTCTAACTGCTTTTGGCTGTATGTATGTATGTATATATAACGCGATAACATAGCCCAGTCGTAGTGGGTCGGTTGTCTTCTACCCGTTTCTTGTCCGTCGAGGTTCACTGACAAGGCCTGTGTGCTGTCAGGTTAGTTAAGTGTGTAACTCACTTATTAAGTAAGCTGTCAAAAGTAATGTGCACTCTGACTGAAAGGTTCGGGTTATGACGCTTAGTTGCAGCTATAAAATTATAAGTATTATATCAGCTAATTTTGTAATACTTTGCCTAGGAAGTTAAATACAACATTTGTGCAACTTAGCATTTATTTAAAAGACAATGTAATATCTTGTTACAAAAGGTTTATTATTGTGTAAACGTACCACAATTACAAATGTGGATCAATCAATCAATCAACCGCGCGATAAACACAATATTAACCACAATTCACAGCAATTCAAAAATATCTTCCGAGAAGTGTGTAGCAACTAATGGACTGTTAAAGTCTGGTTGAAAACAAGTTTATCATTTTCAAAATAAAGCGAAGCGATGTTACTTAAAATTTGCACATATATACAATGTTTGAACATTAATATTTATAAGATAAAATCTAAGACTTCCGCATCGACACATCTATTAGTTTCTAGAAAAATATCCAAATTGGCTAATGTTTAATAAACAAATATACAGCAATGCCTTAAATATTTTCTGCAGTTCACTCTCAGCTAATTGAATTTAATTTAATATCTTGCAAGTCTTTGTATATATTTATTTCATATAAAATCACACAAAGCTAGACACGATGTCATCAATATTTTAACCTCTCAATTGTGGAGGGCAACAAAATCAACAAAGGCCAATGACCGCACGATTATAGTTTATTGAAGTTTATATATTTTATTTATTTGTTTTATTTTTGGTCTTCACACAGCTCTTCGGTTCCAAAAGTGAATATGACCAAGAAAAATCGTAGATTAAATTCTTTATTTTAAGCGTAATTAAATAGTAATAATAATGTAAATTTTTATTACAGATTCCAAGACAATTCTAAAAGGCGTGAGTGGACGATTGCGGTCTGGAGAGCTTACTGCCATAATGGGACCATCCGGCGCCGGAAAGAGTACTTTACTCAATATTTTGTCGGGCTACAAGTAAGTTTCTCATGCAATACTAGTTTAGAAAGTCAATCTGCTTCGCCTACAATAGTCATTTTCATTCAAAACTATATTATTAAATTTCTATCATTAGTGAATCATTATTTCAGAGAAAATGTAGATAGAAATTGTTAGTTATTAGCAGTTACTAAGTGATAAAGCTCAGGCGATTGCGACAAACTTATGTTTCCGGCAAGTAATCGGCGGTTTTTTTTTATTATATTTTCATATTATTTACTACACTCGTAATACTGATCAAAGGGATTGACCAAATGCTACCGCTGAACTGAACTTTGGCCCAACCTTGCACACACATACGTACACGCGTGCTTACGTTCTCTATATGTATATGTGTTTCTACACGAGTATAAGTAAACTGACTTAGGCTGTCAGTTTTATACGTGCGCGTGTTGATTGTACACACATACATATGTATATACCTAAATATGTACTTATCTTGCTCATGCTAAGAGTGATTAGTATGAAAATACATGAGTACATAATACATATTCACATTTATAAATATGTACTATATACACCTCTACATACAAAACTGACTGATTGGTAGTCAATGCATAATCCAGATCGTATGATCTAAGAATCGGAATATTTAACCGATTAGCTGGAAACGCATTCATTTGAGTTCGTTGTCAAATCTTATATCTGGGTTGGGAGTGCGCTGTTTAATTTCAAAACAATGAAACTTTTAAAGGTATTTAGGAGAATACATTCAATTGTTTATGTTTTAGATCCTTATACTTTTTTAAGTTTGTCAAAAAGAAATGTACGAAACAGGTCTAAGGAAGTCTGGCAGACCCCATAAAGTACATATATTCTTGATCAGCATCAACAGCCGAGTCGATATAGCCATGTCCGTCTGTCGTGCTGTATGAACACCTAGATCTCAAAGACTATAAGAGCTAGAGTAACCAAATTTCATCGCAATCGGACAATAAACAAGTTAAATTTTCGAATATACAAAGTTTCAGGCAGCAACTTTAGGCAAGGAATCTGGTAATTTGCCAGACAATCAACTATGGCTCCTTTGGTGCAATAGTGTCGAACTCTTGTGCTGTGGCTCTGTAGTTCGAGAACTACCAGAGACACTTTTGATTAGGTTATTATTATTTTTAAAATGTATTTATTATTTACATATGTTTTTAGGTTTATACTATTATTTCCTTTTTTAAGAATAACTAAAGGGTCTCTCATAGTCGACTTCGACTGTAGCCGTTCCGATTGGTTTTGTTTCCATATGCTTTAAAGTTTGAATTGTTTCTTTTGTTTTCCAGAACCACAAATATCGAAGGCAGTGTCACCATGAATGGTGCCGAAAGAAATTTGAGCACCTTCCGTAAATTGTCTGCATACATTATGCAGGATAATCAGTTGCACGGGAACTTGACGGTCCAGGAAGCAATGACAGTGGCAACAAATTTAAAGCTGAGCAAGAAGTTCACAAAACTCGAAAAGAACTCAATGGTAAATTAACGGAAAATACACCGTGCAAATTGAAACTCCATGTCTAGACAGCAGTCAACACAGCAAAAGAGTACTTACGTTCCACAAATAATTCGAAATGGTCAATTAAAAGTTATTTATCGAAATGTAACGAATTTTATTTTTAGCTTTCGATAGCATTTCAAAAGAACCAGTTTTCGACTTACTATTACTGATTTTTGGCAATGATATGGCATGTTTATTTTTATAAATTAAATGAATGTTTTCAAATAGTACAATCCTGAACAATATCTTTTTTACAGATCGACGATATTCTGCTAACGTTAAGCTTGAGCGAGCATCGCAACACGATGACACGCAATTTGTCGGGAGGGCAGAAGAAACGTCTGTCAATCGCCCTGGAGTTGGTCAGCAATCCACCTATTATGTTCTTCGACGAGCCGACGTCGGGACTGGACAGTTCGACATGTTTTCAGTGCATTCATCTGCTGAAAATGCTTGCCGCTGGCGGCCGAACTGTCATTTGCACTATTCATCAGCCGTCGGCTCGTCTATTTGAGATGTTCGATCAGCTTTACACCCTTGCCGATGGACAGTGCGTATATCAGGGAGGCACCAAGCAGCTGGTGCCCTTCCTGTCCACTTTGAACTTGGAGTGTCCCAGTTACCATAACCCAGCGAGCTACGTAATCGAGGTGTCATGCGGGGAGCACGGTGATCATCTGCGCAAGTTGGTCGAAGCCATTGACAACGGCAAGCGGGACATTCGTTCGGCGGCAGACTATGCTGGCTTGAAGGCCCGCAACGATTTGGTCAAAGTGCAAAATTTGAAAGCTATTTTGGATAAGAACGACGTATCAAACGTTAGTGGCAGCAAGTACGAGGAAAATCTGACCATGAATAATGGATTGCTGAATGGAATGGTTAACGACATTGTAAAGGAAACAAACGGATTGAGTTCATCATCTGTGGTTAGCACCAATGAGAAAGGAGATGCTATGATTGACGTTGAGAAGACGGACAATTGTACAACAGCTCTGCTTTCGGAGGAGATAATGTCACCCGAGCGTTATCCCACTTCACAATTCCACCAGTTTTGGGTGGTTTTGAAGAGAACTCTGCTTTTCAGCTACCGCGATTGGGTATGTTGAGAAAACCAAATAATGTGCACTATAAATTGTTAATTAATTGTTCTGTTTAGACTCTTATGTATTTGCGATTGTTTGCCCATCTCCTGGTTGGATTCCTAATCGGAGCGCTCTATTATGACATTGGAAATGATGGTGCTAAGGTGCTGAGTAATTTGGGTTTTCTGTTCTTCAACATGTTGTTCTTGATGTACACATCCATGACCATAACAATTTTGTCATGTAAGTCGTATATGAGTTGATATTTATTTATTTATTAACATATTAACCAATTTTAAATTATTTAACGTTCACAGTCCCACTTGAAATGCCGGTATTGCTAAAGGAGAACTTTAATCGCTGGTATTCTCTAAAATCATATTATTTAGCTATATCAGTTGCGGATCTACCATTCCAGGTAAGCGCTTTGAATTCCATTCCACACATATTAACTACATATATATCTTATATTTGTTACAGGCGATATTCTGTGTCATCTACGTATCGATAGTTTATTACTATACTTCACAGCCCTGGGAACTTTTCCGTTTCTCCATGTTCTTATCAGCCTGTCTCCTGATTTCATTCGTGGCTCAGTCTGTTGGTCTGGTCGTCGGTGCTGCTATGAACGTTCAAAATGGCGTTTTCCTTGCCCCAGTTATGTCTGTGCCCTTCCTGCTCTTCTCGGGCTTCTTCGTTTCATTTGACGCTATACCGGTTTACTTACGATGGATCACTTATCTTTCATATATTCGATATGGTTTCGAGGGTACGGCTTTGGCTACCTACGGCTATGGACGTGAGAAACTAAAGTGCTTCCAGACCTACTGTCACTTTAAATCGCCGCAGACTACGTTGGAGGAATTGGACATGGTCAAGGCAAACTTTACACTAGATATTGTAGCGCTTGTGGTTATTTTTGTAGTGCTGCGAGTTTCGGCTTACCTCTTCTTGCGCTGGAAGCTTAAGACCACTCGCTAAGTAATAATGTTACGTTGTCTTTGGGTTTAAAAGCTTTCTGTATGTATATGTAACCAAATCTATATATTAATATTTCACTATAAGTCTATAAAATGCTTAGTGTTTGTATAATAGCTTCATTTCTAGTTGTACTTTCAACATTTTTAATTTAAGTGTGATAGGACCAATGTTAAGGGTTTCCCATGTGTGATTTTAAATTCAGTCGCATAAGTTACAAGGAAAGTGTGTAACATTTTTAATGAAAATTAATCAATTTTACGTATAACACTCAATTTAAATTGAGAAGCCGAAATTTTAAGAGCATTGTAATACACAATTTGAAATAACAAACTAAATACGATGAGATTGAACGTATTAAAGAGCCTAATAACAAATTAAACTTGTAACGCCATTTTTAAAAAACTTTGTATTGGATGTTATATATTTACATGAACAAATTTTACATATAAATGTTATTAAGGGACTATGCTTTTGGAAATATTTTATATTACTTTTTATAATATAATAAAGTTCAATAAAATGTAAAGAAAAATGGTACCATTTAATTGACTTTTACTTAAACAACCAATTAATCATCATCAGTCAACGGAATTCTTAAGATTTTTAGATGTTACATTCGATTAACAGTTGATTCTTTAAATCTAAAGTTATTAAGTTTTTGAATAGAACCATCTAGCGACAGAAAATACACGTACTTGGTGTTAATTTTTGAAAAAGCAACTTTTGTTGTTGAGATCAGAGATGTAGTATAAAATTGCAGCTGCAGTTTCAATGACCAGCGAAATATAAAACAGTGAATAGTTAAGCGTGACACACTTGCTTGGTTATCTCTGGGTTGGCGGTTTTGGTTTGATTGAGTCAACAGCGCATATTCAAAAGATCTGTGTCAATGTATGAGTATGAAGTATGTAGATGTAAATACATATGTTTGTACATATATACGAGTTGCAGCATTGTTGTGGCAGAAAAATCTAACTGCTGGTCATTCACGCTTGTGTTCTCTTGCGGTTTATCTATTTTGCAATATACAGCATGAAACAATCTTGTAAATAGACGTATAGTTGAAATTACAGACTTCAGACATGCATAGACATTCCAATTTTATAGTTTAACATATGTATGTATGGCCGTTATTGTTGCTGTTGCTTTCAGGTTGCCTGGCAACCGCTTAATGATTACAGTCAAACAAAGCAGAAAGCTCGATGAGTTGACATAAAGAGCGAGAGCAACAGGAAAAAAATAAAAAAAAATGCAGGCACTACTCATTGGCAGCTGAAAAAGCCGAAGCATATTGTGGTAGGTCAAGAAAAAAGCCCGGGGATGTGTTTATATGCATTTAAAAAAGATTGCAGCGCTGACAAATTATCGAAAATCAAAGAAATTGAATCCCCGCCTGAAAAAAATCAACATTATATAAAATATATTAAGTTCTTAAAATTTTTCAAGTTATTTCTCATTCTTAGGATTCTCTGTTAGTGAGATATCCTGATACTCGTCCATACAACTCTGAACAAAAATAAACTGGATTTCCTACACCAGTTTAGATACAAGTAGTTTGTTCTCTCTTCACCTACTAGAAGAATTCTTTCAGTATTTTCTTTGTCTGCCGCTCATTGCGTGAAATTTCTCTCGTTTCGAGTGCGCAACATGCTTTCGTGTGCGTACATATGCACTTGTACTGTATGTATGTGTATATATACGAGCGCACATGTATGCATATCAGTCGAGCTGCCAGGCAGGCGACCGCCACTCTGTTATTCTTCCTCCATTTGTTTTCAGTATATTTTCGTTTGTCGGTGCAACAAGTCGTTGGTGTCGCCGCCAACGTCGATGTTGCTGCATGCATATATAGAAAACGCCCGCTACACTGTGTTCAAGTGAGGGAAAATCCACACCAATAACAATACAGACTCAAATAGAAAGCGAAGTGAGTGCAGTGCAATACAAAAGCCTGTGTCGGCGAACTCTGAGATATTTAAATTAAACGCATACAGAAGCCTATACAGTGTTTTAAATCCGATCAATGAACCTGATAATTGACGACAACGTAAGTTGATCGACTTTGTAATATAATGAGTGATTCTTTAATTGTATATAGCGGCCTTTGCACTAAATACTTAGTATCCCTTAGTAATTACATAAGTAAAGCATTTTTATTGTATATAAATGTTTTTCTATCCAATCTGTAGCAACATGCAGGAAAAGCCCGATTACATTGTTCTTATCGATGCTTTAGACCTGGGAAATACATGTGGAGTGTTTCACAGAGATATTCACAGAGAGATATTAATATTCAGCTGTTTATTATGCTATTTTAATATCATTTCATGGCACACAAAGTAGTTGGGTTAATCATCCACGCATAAGTGAATATTTAAGTATATCACACAACCATCGCAAAGTTCAACACTCGACGCTCCAATGCATTCGCATGCACCATTAGTCACATTGTACGGAAATGTAAATATGTCTATAATGACTACAGAAAAAAACGGAAAGAAGAGTTATCTATGGCCACCAAAGATTTGATACCCTTTCAGGGCCCTGTACTTAATTCTCGACTGATTGTTACTATTTTCGACATACTGTTTCTTGGGAAACTAAATGATGTACTGCCTGCTACAAAGTCTTACTAACTTATACACTTTGTGACTAAATCACAAGGGCATAAGAAAAGGTTGCAAGTTGTGAACTAAATATAAAATACTCGTTTCCCATGTCTAAAGTCTCCTTTGGCCAGAGATATGACCAGCAAGACATGTAAGCAAATAGTATGCACACATTGAATGAATATCTAATTGTGCTGGCAAGGTGTAAAGGGCGCGCACTTGATTCGCGTTGATTTTGTATTTAAATAAATTAAATAAATATTTAAAGAATGGGCAGAAATAACCAGCTGAAATAAATATTTTTCCGACTGACACTAATTTATACTGTGTACACTGAGTCCCATTATTTCAATGTATGCACATAAAACCAGCTTTATCAATGAGCTCAATTTAGAGTAGAATGTTGTCAGCCGATAAACCACTTAAGGGCTTTGCAATCGTTAAATCGTTAGCGAGTGCCACAGATCTGAGTATAATTTCCGCTGCAGCTGCTAAACACTGTCTGATAAACTTTTAAAACTGATGCTACAATGTATTTGTATACAAGTATTTGTTGTTGTGCTGCGACTTACGTTAAGTATTCACTGACTTAATGTTTTCACAATCGGTTACTCGATTGCACACTCCCAGAACATATCGGACGGACTGCCGCGACAGTCGCGGTCAAACCTTCGCCCTGTCACATACGCGTACTACTTCGAGATCAATTGAAAATCTGAGTTCAATTCAAAACGCCTTCAGCAGGGGCAAGGGAAATAAATTCATTTAATAAGCTCAGTTCAGTGCAAAATTTCTTTTCAAGACGACGCGCAGCGCGACGAGGAAAATGATAATAAATGCTTTTTAATTGAAGCGGAGCACGAGAGCAATTTAATACCCACATATTTTTACTTGTCCGCCAGTAAGTGTTAGGCATTGAAAGTGAACAGCCGAATTATTTTACATATTTACTTTGTAAATAAATACTTATGTAAGAAACACGTACTTAAATATGTGTCACCGCTCGAGCAGGCAGCAATTATTAGTAATTAATTTGTTGTTTTTATATATAAGAAATTCTCTTTAGATTTTTTTATATTACCACATTAATTCCAAATTTTTTAAATTAAGTCACTGCTCACTAAGAAATATATGTATGTATTATAAACATTGTTGACTTTTTACTGTCAAGTAATCCCGTCTAAGAAGTGTTCTAAAAAGTGTATTTTAGTCTGTCATTGTTAATGATGTTTAGCGTAAGATATTTGCAATAATAATAGTTGTGGTAACTGAAGTGAAGATTAGATTCATACTTTTCTAATATTTATTTTTACTCAAATGAAATAAATTTTAAAAATTCACGCAAAAGGTTATCACACCAATCGAATTATACATTTGCAATCTGTGTGCACAGAAATCACACACTTTGTATATAGCATATACCATGGGAAATACAGCAAGAACGCTCTAGGCATACGCCAGCAGTGACCGACTAGAATATACCACGTAACCAGGTATTAACCTGTTATTATTATATATTTACTTACTACTATTAATTATATTTTGTAAATTTATATCTTAAAAATAGCAAATGTAATTTAATAACTCGTATAATTATCACAGAATTTATTTACAAATAAATACATTAAAAGAAGTGAAGAACACTGAAAACAGCTACCCGACTACAATCAAAAGCACACTCTATGTGCTTGTATTTGCCTTCATAAATTGTAATTTTGTGTATAAGTACTATGTAAATGCGGATCTATGGCTACAGTTAAATGTATTTTTAAATTTCAATTGGGAAACAGAAGCTAATCTGAGCTGAACTCGCAATGACGCTTTTCGGTTTCTACTGAATCTGATCTCTGGAAATTCAGAATGGAAATGGATGATGGTGTTAAGGGCACCACATACTCACAGAGTGGTAGCTCACTTAACTACAGCAGCGATATTAATGCCATCAGCGTCGAGCTGCGAACTGAGTCCGACGACTACCAATTGGTGAATGGATTGAAATATTTGCCTACCTGGCCAGCAATTAACTTGGAGTTTTCGGGACTTACATTTGAAGTTCCCGATGAGAGAAATGGTAAGTCAAGTGAAATGTAATCAAGTTCCAATTTTATATTTGATTTTATGTCTTCTAAGCCAAAAAAGCAAAACAAATTTTACGGGACGTACATGGTGAGTTTCGATCTCATGAGTTGACTGCAATTATTGGCCCCTCCGGTGCAGGGAAAACAACGCTACTAAACTTGCTGGCAGGATTTGGGTAAGACAGTTGTGTTGATTTATCAAATTACTACCAATATTTATTTAAAAAAATGTATCTAAAGCTCTGTCAGTTCTGGCGAAATTCTAGTCAACAACAGTCCACGTGATATGCGAATCTTTCGCAAAATGTCTCGATACATTATGCAGGTAAGAATCTAAACTGAAATATCTCAAACTAAAGATAACTCTATAAATAATAATATGCAGACGGATGTCCTTGACCTGCAGTTTACCGTTGGCGAACTTATGCTCTTAGCGGCCAATTTGAAACTGGGAAATGAATTAAAACTTGAGCAAAAACTGGAAGTGGTAAGTTCGATAAAGAAATATAAATGACTTAAAGTCCTCTTAACACTTTTCCAACTTTCTTGCGAGCATAGATTGATGAAATTTTGAGAATGCTACGCTTAAAAGGCGCCCAGAATACAAAAACTGATAAGATATCTGGCGGGGAGCGCAAACGCCTTTCGATTGCGCTGGAAATGGTTAACAACCCACCCGTTATTTTTCTAGATGAACCAACAACGTGAGATTTCTAAAATATATAGACATATTTATTTATTATGAATCAGTTAAGTACATTACTATTATTGTTTCTTCAGGGGCCTGGACGATCTATCTAGTTCACAGTGCATTGCATTGTTGAAAATGTTGGCATCCGGTGGCAGAACCGTCATCTGCTCAATGCACACACCCTCTGCCAAGATTTTTGAAATGATTGACAAAGTCTACGCACTCGCGGAGGGACAGTGCATCTACCAGGGATGCGGGGCGAACATTGTCCCATTCATGCATCACATAGGTCTCACCTGCCCGCTGACATACAATCCTGCAGACTTCATAATTGAAGTGGCATGTCACGCTTACGGAGATAGCTATCATACCCACATGGTGGAGGCAGTGAGAAATGGACGAGTCACCCGCTGGGCTCCACTAATGGATGATGGCAAGAAAACCCCCACCAAATCTGATACAACATCGGGCGCCTCCTCGTGCTATGAAATCGAACAGTTTGACGAAGAAATTGATCCAAAACTATTGATATCAAAGTCAAGTTGGTGGATGCAGTATAAATTGCTGCTCATGCGAATGATGCTGCAAATGTGGCGGGACAAAGTGAGTTTGAAATAACATAGAAAAGAATCCGAATCGTTACTTGTGGAGAATATGAGGTTATTGTACTCGTTCTGCAATGTATGTATGTAACATATATCAACATCTACAGACGAGTCGCCATAGCCTTGTCCGTCTGTCCGCCAGTCCGTCTGTCCGCCAGTCCGTCTGTTCGCTGGTCCGTCTCTATGAACACCTAGATTTCAGAGACTATAAAAGTTACAGCAACCAAATTTAGCACACAAACTTCTATGACAGTGAAGTAGATAAAGTTTGTATCAGTTGTTTGCCGCATCCCTTTCTGCCCCCGCAATTCAATCTACACTAAATTGGCGTTCCTACAGGATTAAATTCTTTATTTTGCAGTCGCACATCAAACTGAAATTCTACATGAACATAATTCTGGCTCTGATTGTTGGTGGCATTTACATGGGAGTGGGAGTCGACGCTTCAAAAGCTCTCTTTAATTTTGGTTTTGTGTTCACCATTGTGATGGTTTTCTTGTACTTGCCAATGATGCCGGTGTTATTGCAATGTAAGATCAAAATTCAATAAGAATTTTGTTATGAAATATTTCCATATTCTTCTATAATTTCAGTTCCGACAGAGATCAAGCTATTAAAGCGTGAATACTTCAATCAATGGTATCGATTGAGCTCCTACTATGCGGCCATGGTTACTGCTAAACTGCCCCTAATGTTTATCCTGGCCGTCATTTATTTGTCAATTGTGTACTTAATGTCTAGCCAGCCGCTTGAATGGTTTCGTTTCGCCATGTTGTTTACCATAGCGTTTCTTACGGCTCTCATCTCTGACAGTTTTGGCCTAATGGTATCGAGTCGGCTAAGCTTAGTGGTAAGTGCTGAGTTTTACAGAATAAGTCCAGTCAGGTTCACCCGACTAGCTGTGTTAATACTCGTTAACGTTTGGCTTTCTTTGATATCTAGAATGGAATGTTCATGGGACCTGTTCTAGCTGTTCCACTCATCCTGCTTTCTATCTACGGGATTGGCTACGGAAAGGACACGTACATCTCTCCTATTATGCGATTTCTGATGTCACTGAGTTACTTACGCCATGGCATGGAAGGCCTTGTAGCGGCTTTGTACGATTATGGGCGAGATGATACAATTTGCGAAGACTCGGAAATATTTTGCATGTTCAAGAAATCGCAGTTTCTGCTGATGTTTCTCGGCTTTGAAAACCTGAACTATTTATGGTCAGTGAGCTGTTTAATTGGATTCTATGTTTTCTTTACCGTTGCCGCTTATATTTTGATACGACAACGGTTAAAAAAAACGGAGGCAAATTATATTGTAGTTTATGTCTTAAAAATGTTGACAAAACATTTTAATTTCACCTCTTATAATTATTAGATATTCACCTATTGTAGTGTTTTTTTATCCGTGATCAATAAGTTGTGTAATTTGAATACACACTAAATTAAATATAATCATCAAATTGTAAACTTACCACTGTTTACGCCATTTATTGCAACTAAGATTAAATAGCAGAGCTTGTGATTAGTTTTACGTTGGTATTAGCATAACTGCAAACGTACAGTATGTCATCTAATTGTTTTGACAGCATACAAATTTTACACATTATTTTGCAGAGCAAACATTTTCTTGGTTATTTTCTTATTTGAATATTTTTTTGGTTATGGCTTGTAGAACATGTTAAATCAAGAAACTTGAAGATCTATTTGGTTAAACTATTTTTACAAATGATAATATGATTATTTTAACATTGTTAACACAGTTACTGAACTAACTTTATGTACACACAAACACTATGCCATAAGATTGGAATAAATATCTATATGTATGCATAACAGCTTTATCATTATACAACTTCACTTTTGGCTAATCCTACGATCGTAGCGAACACACAAATAACATTTATAACGTTATTATGCCACTATAAAGTATTGATACCGACATTTTTTTCGCGCTTTTTAAAACAAACTCCATTGCTTTCAACTGCATGAGTTTCAGCACTGCTTACACGCAATCAATACCTCATTGCTGTGACACTCAATTTCTCTTGCTTTGCGCTTAGCAAATGTCTAGCTGATATGGAAATATGTTGTCTTCGCTACGGCAATGTTATACTCGTTTTGACACTGTTATCATTTAAGAGCAAAATGAGCTGTTAAATACCAAATCAAATCAAACTATAAAGTAAATCGATAGGGGCACAAAATAATTGATTACATCGATAGCAGCTCTAGCAATCGTAGCAAAGTGAAATTCAAATTTAATTTCAAAAATTTTAAATAGAAAATACTTTTGTAAAATAAAAAGATTAAATTTACATTTGGCAAACATATATTTAAACAAGCTATCCACCAAACCTCTTCATTTCTGATACATTAGGGTTATTGCAGCTGTTATATGTAGACGTACTGTATTCGATATACAAGCATACAAATTAGTACAGATACCCATATTTAAGTTTATAAATATTGTTCCGAATTTGAGCTATTTTATCATACACATAAACAAACATATGTATGTTTATTAAAACATGTTTGTATCCATGTATATAACTAAATTTTTTATTGGAGCACAGGAAAGTGCTTTTGTTTTCAAAAGAATATCAAATAATTTAAAAACGTTAACATGTATTTTAAAAATATATTTTTGTAAAGGAAAATACGGCAAATACAAAACTTGGTAAGTGTAAGTAATGTACAATTCGGTTGTTTAAAATTTTGATTAAATACCAACGTTGACAAAAGGTAACATATTAATATTATAATTATGTTTTTCGTGGTCATTTTTGAATAGGCAAATTTGTGTTTTGTTTACATTCATAAAAAGCGATAAGAAAAGAAATCTGATGTGGTAAGTAACAAAAAATGATTCTGAGAAAACCGAAGCTCTTGAATTGGTATTTGAGCCTGTTTTTTTTTTATAGTATACGCAGATATGACCACTACAAATAAGTTGTATTAATGGTTACATATACACATACACGCACACACAAGTATAATTTAAAGAGGGAGTTTCTAGCTTAGAAATGAAAGCCTAAAAAGCTGCCAAGCCTATTGCTTGCCTCACTTATTGTTTAAACTAAGAACTAAAAATTACGTTGCTGTTGTTGATTCTGTTATCGTCCTCAATTTTTTAGCACACGGCGACTGTGGCAACGGAATTTCAGCGTCTAGTCAATTGATTTCCAAATGCTTCGCCTCCTCCCATGGGAAACCAGCACGGCCAAAGTGACCATATGTGCTAGTGCGTTGGTAAATGGGTTGACGCAGATTCAGGTCTCTGTATAGTATAAAACAAGGTTTATGTTAATAAAGTCACATTTCCTATTTGTATGTACACTCATCATCACTTACTTTACTATCTTGCCGGGTCTGAGGTCAAAGTTGCGTTTGATAATTTCCAGTAGTTCCTTTTGTGATTTGTGGGAAGTTCCGTAGTCAAAGACGGTTATGGAAAGTGGCTCAGCCAGGCCAATGGCATAGGAGACTTGTACCAAGCAACGCTTGCAGAGACCGGCTTTAACCAGAGACTTGGCCACCCAGCGCGCTGCGTACGCCGCTGATCTATCGACCTTTGTGAAATCTTTGCCAGAGAATGCGCCACCGCCATGAGCCCCCCAGCCGCCGTATGTATCGACTATGATTTTTCGTCCCGTCAAACCAGCATCTCCCATTGGTCCGCCAATGACGAACAGTCCACAGGGATTAATATGCACAATGGTATTGGCATCAAAGTATTTGGCGGGAATGACAACTTTAACTACTTTTTCCATGACCTCCGAGCGGAGAGTATCGAGCGTAATTTTGTCAGAGTGCTGCATGGACACAACAATAGTATGCACGCGCTTAGGCACCGCCGATCCCTGGTTAAACAGATATTCGCAGGTGACCTGTGTCTTGGAATCGGGACGAGCCCACCAGAACACATCCGAGCGACGCAGCTCGGCAATCTTTTCGTTCAGCTTGTGCGCCAGCACAACCGTCAGAGGCATACACTCCTCTGTCTCATCAGTAGCATAGCCGAACATAATACCCTGTAAATTATTGATAGACGGCGTTAATTATGATAACTGTTAAGCTGTCAAAACGAAATTAACAATAATAACCAATGTCAAAGTTAGTTGATTTAGTACAATTAAATGAAATATTCGATATTCGTTAATTTTGGTTGATGGTTAAAAAAAAATCAGCATGGAATGTATTATTTTTATAGAGTGCTATGGAACATGAGGTGTGACAGTGATAAGGTTGACAACTTAAATATACCAATCTATACAATGTTAATGTACAACAATATATGACAATGTTGATAGTAGTTCGTAAAAGCAGTATGAGAAAAGGCCAAAAGATATCATACGAGCATAACTTTGTCAAACAACTATATCTGTTTAAGATTAATTACTGTCTAATAATGGTTTTTATGATTTATGTGCTTTTTACACAATATTGCACGAGACAGACTATTGTACAAAAGAAAGCCTTAAATATGACTTGAAAGGCAATTTATTAGCGAGGCAATTTAAACGATACACACTCTCTCGATTAGTTACGCATATGAATAAGAATAGAATATGGAACACAATTTGTACATCTGATTTTAACACCCTTTCCTAAAGTAAATTTTGAAAAAATCCATAACCATTATAAAGAAAGATAAAAGGAATGTGCAGCTCCTTGGAAAGGGTATTTTAAAACTCGGCTAGCCGAGACTAGCATATTTTTTTGTACTTGTTTCTAAATTCACACCTGATCTCCGGCACCGATTTCTTCCTCAGCGCGATTAACATGCACGCCGGCAGCAATTTCGGGCGATTGTTGGTCCAATGCCAAGAGCACGTTGCAAGTTTTATAATCGAAACCTTTTTGAACATTTTAAAAACCGTTTGTGAATTTGGTATTTAGGTATCATATATGGTTAGTGTATCGCGTTTCATTTATATATGGAACGAAAGAGATAAAAAGTAGAGAGCGCAACACAGTTGAAAATACATAGAGATATAATGTCTGTAACTGTAAGTAATGTTTAAGTTATGATATATATAACCCCTTTAATATTATACATAAATTATTTTGAATGTAGCGAATGCGTGGACTTCAACAAAGACAACATCAAAACCCATCGGCTCGGGTTAAATAACCTATAAAAGGTGATCCACCTGAAACCTGGCACAACTATTGCGGTTTCTTGTACTGACATGCCGCATGCATAGTTTTTTTGTCGTTTCTTTTGGAAATTAACACCAAAACACACTGAATGGATTTGTTAAAATGAAGATTTATGTAGTTAGAATCCCAAAAATATGTTTAATATGTGCATGTCATGAACTGAGCCCAAAACGAAGTAAATTTATTTATTTGTCGTCTCTTCTCCCAGCAATCTAAAAATAAATACATTGCTCTTTGGGGGACTGACTCTTAGACAAGATCTGTCCGATTATGAGTACGCATAGGCACGTAATTTTGAATCGAAATGTAATCTGATTAAATTGAAATGATTTAGTGAATTTAATATAATTGAACGGCTTGAAATCTGAGTATGCTTGTAATTGTAAGGCTATACATTTTGTTCCCATTATTTGAAGGTTAAATTGAATTGTTTATATAGAGAACCTCTCTATATAAATACAAGTTGTAATATCTGTACAACAAGAAGATTATGAGTTTTTTGAGCAGAGTAAATATGAGAAACAAACGATTTAGAATATAACATTAAACGATATGTAAACGTAACAAACGAACGCACACACTCTTCTGCATCACTTAATCGATATTGAGGGTACTGATATGCTTTGTTATACCTGGTCACCAGCGCCGACATCCTCTTCTTCGCGATTGACGTGCACACCGTTGGCAATATTGGGAGATTGTTGTTCAATGGCAACGAGCAGATTCAACGTCTTCCAATCGAAACCTTTTTGATTTTGAGTTGATTTTTATGGAATTACGTTTAATATTGACTTTACATACTATGTGTATAAATTAAAATATGTATCAAGTCTTTTCTGACACCCGCCCTTAATTAAAAAAATAATTTCAACTGTATTCTAAGCCTACAAACACTTACCCTTCGAGGAGTCATCGTAGCCAATGTGCTCAACCGTCTCACGCACTACCTTTTGATAGTCGACGACCGCTTTGGATGTTATTTCGCCGCAAAGTAGAATCATGCCCGTCTTTGCCACAGTTTCTATGTGAATAAAATAATTGTAATCATATTCAAACTAATGGAAAATCATGCAACGTCAGTGTGGACTGATAAGACTGAAGAATGAGCCGGAACGTCACATTATTTGCTTTATTATTGCTGCTGTTTTTGTTTATTGGAAAATTTGTCGCTGACTTCAGCTAACAATATCATTATACACGCGCCGATTATGACAGCAGTGTTTTGTTTACGGCTGGGATTCATTTCAAAGCGTCTGCCGACCATGAGACACATATTACGTACATACATACAAATATACCATTTGGTTTAAGCATCCTTTATAATACGTAAGGCTCTGAGATAACGAACTCTCAGTCACTCTCATTGGCGAACATTCAATGCCCCTCACCGACCTGCATGATCTTCATATTCCAACTTACCACATGCAACCTTTGCGTTGGGATCTTGTTTGAGATGTGCATCCAAGATGGCATCACTGATTTGATCACACATTTTGTCTGCAAATGGATTAAGAAATAAATCGTTAGTGCATACAGTCACAAATACATAAAAACTATATATGTATATGTACACTCAAACATAATATTATTACAGGGAGTACGACAGGCACGAGAACTGGCAACTGTTGCCAGACCATCGAAAAACGCTCCCATGCCACTTCGTCCCACCAACCCGCACCCGCCCGATTAGACGCGCCACACAAAATTGTGAGGCCATGCAGTTTATTTTCATTCGATTTTTGCAATTGCCAGCGAAATTTAATGCGTCTACAATTTTGAATACTGTCATCAGCATCGTCGACGCCACTGTGCAAATAAATATATAAAATATCGTCTACATTACATTAAATGTGTGACATAAAAATATGCTAAGATGTGCAAAACAACAAACCACAATTTAATCCTACAAGGAGGAGTTTTTGATCTTAAGGCAGGCCGCACGTATCGATATACTTTAAAATATGAAAACTGTTGAATCATTTTAATGGCGCATCTATAATTGTATGTATGTATATTGTTTATTAAAAATAAAAATATATACCATTAGTATAAAGCAATAGACGACCTCTCGTTTTTGGGGTCCCGCTGATGCTGATAACCCAAACCCTGTCATAGAAATACGATTGATTACCAAAATGAGTTTTTAAATTCACAAACGAATGTGCTGTATCATGTCCGGTATATGTTTGTTAAATGTTCATTTCCCTATGTCCAAATCGTTAGATGTTTGCTCTATCAATACTTAATTTGTACACCAGGACAGCTCAAAGATATAAATTACTCGGAAAGACCCCACACACGAGACTGTGATAGACCGTGCAGTTATTCTGCCAAAACTCATACACCCTCTTATAAACACTATGCAAGTCCTACAGGTCGTATTGTCAGTGTTCTCGTTCTCTTCCTCTCAGTTTGGCGCGATGCTCTGTTAAATGGTTTTTTTAATGACTTTCGAGTTTATTAACCTATCCTCGAAGTTTATCATGTAGACCATGTAGAAGTTTGGTTTAAAATTGATCTATTAATTCGATCCTAATAAAGAAGTTATTCAGTTTATAGGGTATGCCAGACTTTCTTTTAGTTATATTTCAACCACATATTCCATTTGAAGCATACTCGACATAATTAGCTGCAAAAGTGGCAAAAGCAATAAACTAATCATATAGAACAAAAGGTTTCTGTTCCTTATCGCTCGCCTATGAATACTTATGTATGTAGACATGTATGTACATAACTTTGCCTATATATTGATGTACACACACACACACATAGATCCTTCCAAATGTATTTACAAGTAACTAACTACACTTATCAAACATAAATATACTATGAGAATTTTTAATCATTTTTTTTACACAAATAAAACACGGACACGTGGTCGTCATTTTAGCAAAAACGATAAGCAATCGTAATAAATGCGTAGATTAAAACTTGGTTTCCAATAACATTAGAATGGTAGGAAAATATGAGTTCCTGGTCCATTGGCTGATTCCAAACATACAAATATACGTACAAATATACATAACATTCATAAATATGTACACATTTACATATATTTCGCTTGTTGTGATCGTCTGTGTGGAAGCATAGAATCGCCTTAAGAGAACCGGTAACTTGAAAGAGTACTAATCAGTACGAGCACATGGCGCGCATGACGCAGTGTGTGGTTGTGCACAAGCTCACCAGTCTATTCACACGCTCACACATTCATACATGTTTGTATATTTGAATGTATGTACATATTTATATGAGTATAACACGTTGCCGGGGCAGCCGCTATAGCAACACACAATTTTTAAATCAGAGAATGAGTGACCAGCTGTAAGTTGGTGAGCAATTGGTGACATTTGAAACATACATACTATGTATGTACAAATTAATGTTTGGGGCATGAATTACATATGTATCTATATGCATCTAAGTGCAAGTCTACATACATACTCATGTTCATATTACAAACATGCATATGGTTATCCCATTACGCAGTATTTCGTACATTACTTAAATACCGGCCAATTGGTATGCGTATATAACATGAAGTTGGTCACACTAACAACTGCTGTTGGTAGACTGCTGAGTAAACAAGCACGTTTTTCGATAGAATTGGCAACTGACTAAGCAGATCACATTGAAATTGAATGAATGCAATCTACATCAAACGGTATAGCCTGGATGCACGTTGGTACTCAGTTAGAACAATTGCAACACCACTAGCGCCATTTTGTGGAAGCTAAGATAACTATGCCTTGCATGTGTATATGTATTTGTTGGATGTATTCATTTGATTGTACATATATACATATGTATTGTATGATGCAATAAGGAGGTCGGATGCGCTGACACGGCGTCGCCTCTTTTTTTTGCAAATTCAATACACTGCTGCTAAATTAAGCAACTTCATACGTGCAAGCATATGCATGTATTTTTGCACTTACCTGGGTGTCCCTCGCCAACAGATTCGGAAGTAAATAGGAATGTCTGTCCATCTTCCATGTCGTAGGAATTGCCGTTGCCGTTGCTGCCATTACAGCCGTTGGCAGTGCCATGTCCATTTGTCTTTTGCGGCATTTCGAATGTTTGTTGTATTGGTTGACTCTTTTGTAGATAAACTTGGTTATGCTGTATAAAAACAAAACAATCATTTACTCATTTAATTTGATACATAGACAAGTTGATATTCCCATAACTCTCCCGTTTAACCACATCAAATTTAAATGTTGCTCCCTCGTGTGTTCATGTTTGCCATTTTTCGTTGCAAATATTATTTTATTTTATATAATCACGAAACGCATTTCTCATTTATGCTGCGTTCGTAGACAAACATCACACACACGATAGCAACAATACGTACAAACATACACATATTAATGGGTATGCACATACATAAGTAGGAACAAATTTACACACCGATAAACACGCGCGTTAGAAAACGTCAAGATCTATTCAAAAATATTTAGCGGACCTGCAATGTTCTTGTTAGAAAATATAATACGGCCTCGGCGAGCAGTATACAGATTTTTTCTTATGTTTTAGCCGACGGGCAATGAAATGAACGCAACTAGCACGCACGTCCTATCTCCGATACGGTTTGGTAGAAAAAGAGCGCACACTTTTTGCCAGCTACAGAATTTATAGCCGCGAAGCGTTGCAAACAACGATGGCGACGTCGAGTGAGAGCGAACGTTCTCTCTCTACCGCTTGGAGTGTTAATAAGTGCATATGTCTGTATATGTGTACCTTGTATTTGGGGCTGACTTTGTTTCTCTTATTTGGAGCTACAAATGCACTACTACCGTTTCGCAGCGAACTTTATCAGCATCTCCACGTTTTTCACTGCTGATTCTGAAAACAGCTGTTTTGCACTGTCGTGGGCGGTACGGCGTTGCCACTGTGGTTAAACGTCGTCGAATTAAAAAAATAGTATATTTTAAAGACTGCACTTTCATATTTTAATATAACAATAATTAAATTTATACAATTCTTTAATGTATGTATAATTTCAATTGTATATTTGATGCACATACAAAGTTTGTTCTCTCTAGCTTTCAATTTAAAGAAAATACCAAGAAAACCCGACATTTTTCGAACTTCATCATAACTCGAAATGTATTTTTTTCTTCGGACCAGTGCTATTAGGCGATTTATAGCTGACGTCACTACTTAGCACGCCACCTGTTGTCCGTTTGCGAAAAATACTCCACCGCACTTACATATAAAGATTATTTCCTTTTGAGTTTTGCGTTTTGTTGAATCTTCTTGTATTTTGGTGTTGACAGTTTCTCGAACAGCGCTTTACTGTGGATGTTTTTAAAAAATGGATGTTATTTATAATTATTGTGGCTCAATACGGAAAAATGATTATGCGAAATCTAATTCTTATCAGTATTAGAACACTGTAAAAATGAGTTGACTGACTCCTTAAAAACCCATGATGTTTTTCCGCATCATTTGTTACATGCAAATATATTATCAGGGATTATACATACATATATCATCTGATGTAATACGTAGTTTAAATTTACAGCCACGTAATTTATTAGTAGTAGGAGTAGTAGTAGTAGTAGTAGTAAAGTAAATAGTACTAAAACAAATAGACGAAAACACGTGTGTGTATATGTATATACTTATAGATTACGTATGTATATGTATATGAGAGAAAGGAAGCATGACAACAATTTTGGTTGTTTTTCAATAACAAAGAACCATAGAAAGCTCATGTCATGCTAATCACAAAATAAGGTCGCTCAAGATCAAGGCGTTCGGTAATCTGCTTTCTGCATAATAAATACAAAAATCTTTTGAAAAAACTGAAATAACAACCTCCATTATCTTTTAAATGATTTGACCCCCTATATGGAATTGCTGGTTGCGCATATACATTAAGTATATACATATATGTATATAGATTTTAAGGGCTGAAATAGCTACTTTGAGTAAAATAGTAGCCAGAAATAGCTAAAAAAAATGTAAACTAACTAGCTATAAATAAAAAAAAGTATTATTTTATCTCTGCTTAAAGCTATTCTTCAAGCGTAACAATTGTCATAATGGATTTTCCCTTAGCACAACAGAAAATATATTATATATGTTGGAATTTTAGTTATCTGGCAATCTAGAAAAGTTGTTGGCCAGATTTCTAGCCAATTTCATAAAATGTTCTCGCTTTCCAATCTTAAAAAATAGCTAAGTCTAGCTTTAAAATAGGTAAAATGACAGCACTGATTTATAGTTATATACAAATATTCATAGGAATTTTTGTGCATAGTTACTGTTCACAAAATAAACAAAATCTCATCTAGGCAAATCCCGTGCACAGGTTATCAACACTTGCCCTTGGGAATACGTAATTGTCATGAAATGAAAAGGAAATCTTAGAAACTGATGATTAATAGTATTGTTTATAAGCCGATAACATTATTGTTACACACATGCATATTTATGCGTAACTTTACTCAGGCATACCATTCTTCATTCGCGGAAACCAGTGTGGTAAAATACCAAGAGGCGCCGTCGATTGATAAAACAGCTGCTCATGACGTGTTTGTGGTTCGCTGAATAAAATAATAGTTTGGTTTTGTGAGATCTAAAGTATGTTAAATATGGCAAGAAAGCCGGTCCACTTGTGGACGGCAATTGCAGTAATTGCTATTGTCGGCACATTAACGTTAACAGCGACAGCGTTGGATGAGCAAAATGTCAACAAAGATGCCAATGATGGTGCAAGCATACAAACAGTTGTCAGCAAAGAAAACAAATCTGCCATAGTGAATGCTTCCAGTATAAGCAGCAACAGCAGCAGTGGCAGTAACAGTTCCCCCAATGTCACAACCATCGTATCCACCTCATCTCCATCTCCAAGTGTCAACGCAACAAGAAACTCCTCTGCAACAGTCACGGAGCCATCGCTAATTGATTCTCATGCAGTTGAACAGGAGCACAATTCATCGCTTTCGCTATTCTTTGTTATTTGTGTCATTATGCTGGGCATACTGTTGATACACTCAATGCTGCAAACCGGCTTCCAATATCTGCCCGAATCCATTGTAGTGGTGTTCCTCGGTGCATTCATTGGACTCTCGCTGAATGTGATGTCTGGGGAGAATGGCAGCTGGAAACGCGAGGAGGTCTTCTCTCCGATGGGTTTCTTTCTCGTTCTCCTGCCTCCCATTATATTCGAGTCTGGATACAATCTGCACAAAGGCAACTTTTTCCAGAACATTGGATCTATCCTGGTCTTTGCTATATTCGGCACAACCATATCAGCCCTGGTAATTGGTGCTGGCATATACTTATTGGGAATGGCTGAGGTTGCTTATCGGTATGTTTTGTAACTTGTGCACTTTAATAGTAAGAAAAAAAGATGGCACTGTTTCTTAGCGTCTGTAATAGTTTTACAGAATAAGTGCAGAATCGCTCACAGTTACTAGTTCTATTTATATTATTAAATTATTACTATTACTGTCTTCTAGGCTAAACTTTTCCGAATCATTTGCGTTTGGCTCACTGATTTCGGCGGTCGATCCCGTAGCCACAGTCGCTATCTTCCATGCCCTTGATGTGGATCCAATTCTAAACATGTTGGTTTTCGGAGAGAGCATACTGAACGATGCGATTTCCATTGTGTTGACGGCATCCATCACAATAAATGCAAATGCTGATGCAAACACAGGCGAGGCAATGATGAGCGCACTGAAGACCTTTTGCATGATGTTTTTTGCATCTGCTGGCATTGGCGTGATATTTGCACTTATATCAGCATTGTTGCTCAAACACATCGATCTGCGCAAGCATCCCTCTTTAGAGTTTGCGATCATGCTGATGTTCACCTACGCACCGTACGTTCTGGCCGAGGGGATACACTTGAGTGGAATTATGGCTATACTCTTTTGTGGCATCGTCATGTCCCACTACACGCATTTCAACTTGTCGACCGTGACTCAAATCACCATGCAGCAGACTATGCGCACATTGGCGTTTATAGCCGAGACCTGCGTATTTGCTTATCTTGGACTGGCTATCTTTTCATTTAAGCACCAGGTCGAGCTATCGTTCGTGATATGGTCTATTGTGCTGTGCTTAATTGGACGCGCCTGCAACATTTTCCCGCTGGCCTATTTGGTTAACAAGTTTCGTGAGCACAAAATTAACAACAAAATGCAGTTTATCATGTGGTTCTCAGGACTGCGAGGAGCCATTTCCTATGCGCTATCACTCCACCTGCATTTGGACAGCCAAGAGAAGCGACACGTCATTATTACAACGACTCTGATAATTGTGCTTTTCACTACACTGGTTCTGGGCGGCTCAACCATGCCTCTGCTAAAATATCTTAAACCCGGAAAAAAACGACGAGCACGCGGATCAATACGCTCGTCAAATGGAAGTTCCTATACTCGTACGTCTAATCGAAAGCGCAGCAAGTCCATATCTCTCTCTAAGACTAGAGAATGGGGCCAAGCTATCGATTCCGAGCACTTGTCTGAACTAACGGAGGAGGAGGATGTCTCGTTTACGCAGGCTCGAGATCGCTTCGGGCGCTTGGATCGAAAGTACTTTATTCCGTTCTTCACACGTCGATTCAACAGTCAGGAGCTTAATGAATGCAAGTCCCAAATGGCTGATTTGACTAACAAATGGTATCAGGCGATACGCATTAGCCCTCTAGACTCGGATGAGTCAGATGATGAGATGGGCCTATCGGCCACCACAAGTCAGAGTAATCTGACGCGATCTTAAACTTAAACTGAACGGCTTATCGACTTAAAAACTATATAGGTAAAAACAACTAAGTGGCCAAAGTATATGCATAGTCGAAGACAGGCCTTATACGTACATACCTAAGTATGTGTGTATGTATATGCAAGTGTTGAAGTGCAATTGTTTTTGGGTAGAAGAATTAATAATTTAACTACACTCTGTATTAATTTATGAATTTATGTAGATTTGTTTGCGTGGTGGTGGTATATTAAATCATAGTGACATGTGTTTAAACAAGCTATTAAGATAGTTTATTAAGTATTTAATTTATATATTTCGTTCACTTTATGTTAACTAATTTTATTTGCGCTTTAAGCAGTATTCTAAATACGTATTTTTCGAATACTGTCATCATTCAATGTCCCGTATTTCGGGAATCGTAAAAATTTATTAAATATGTATGAAATGTCAAGCTTTATCATAAATCAGGTAGTACATAATATTTTATTATATATACATATTATTGTTGTATTCTTATGCTGTGTATACATTTTATGAAAACCAAAAATATTTGTATTCCATACGAAATGAATTGTGATACATATAATAAATTTCAATATACAAACATTGGTTGTTTTTTAAGAGCCAACAGATCAGATGAAAGGAGCCAACCATAAAAACATTCAGTTGGGTAATACTTCTGAAAACATCGGAGAATACGTGTACCCGATATGTTAAATTTATACAAAAACGAACGAACGCGGATAATAGTACAAAACTGGTCAGTTTTTATCTCCTTTGTTTTGTCATAAACAATCAAATAAAAATGCAAGTTCATAATTTAAATATATCATTTTATTACACACATTTATAAGTAGGTACTCGTTTTGTTTTAAATCATTAGCACAAAATACATAATTCACTCGTTGCTAAATAAAATTTTTAGCGCTGTGTTTAGCTACACAAACTTTTAATATTTATGTTCTTAAATTATGAAGTCACTTAATCTAATCATATCTCATTTCATTGCAGCATTACAAATCCATCTAATACTTTCGTAAGAGTATTCACATGTGACTTACTTGTTAAACTATTCGCTAAACTGATTGTATGAGGTCTTGGCTGATGCTTTTTTTGAAGAATTTTCTATTGCCAAATTTCTCATAAATTATTGAAATTTATAGTATGCATTTAATACATATGAAGTTAATATTCAGATGATGATAAGTATGTACATATTCATATATGTCCATAAAGTAAATTTTCATTGCAGGAAAAATATTTAAAATGGAATTACATTATCGCAGTGAATTCTGGCATTAGCTATTTATAAGTAAGTCTGATGTGTGTATTTAATTTGACTTTATTATATCGTGTACAGAAGAAATTATCGGAACAGTTGGTGTAATAAAAACAAAAATATATGTAGGAGTGATAATATATATGACGTGATAAATATCCCGAAAGTTTTAGGCTAAAAACACCTTCACCGAATTCCAAAGTGAATTGTCCTTAAGTATATACAAGGATATAAGATAAAAGAGCATTATGGTTAAATGAATGTGATTATGAAATCTGGGTACTTAATTATTGACAATGTCACGTTATCATAACAAATATTTCTCACAAATTAAATTTAATATCTATTAAAAGTATTCTAAAGGGCAATGCTTCATTATTATGTGTTCAATTTTCAATTGATTAACACAAGATATATTGCTTAATAGTTTTTATACTACAATCTAAAATTAAGTAAGTAAATTATGCTAATATTGCGTTTTGGAACTACTTAACAGAAATTCCATTCAAGTAGCAAACCATAGGAATATACAGTACACATACATAAAATATAGGGGAATAAATAATTTTAAATAACATGCTCCAAAAAATGAAATTAATTTATTGATGCCCTTCAACAAATTAGCTATAGTGTATTAGAAGATGAAGAACATTTTAACGAGTGAATCCGTATTTTGGCCTACTGTTTATAACAAAAAGGTATTGAGTACTAATTGAACTTCTCTGCATAGATATTTGTATCTAGATGTGCTGTTTATTTAAGCGTGGATTTACTATCGGGCTGTTAGACTGCAAGTGTAAGGTTTTACGACTGAGTTTCTTCAACTTCGTGGTCGATGCGTGATGAACGTATGCCAGACTTTCCAGTCCATGGGTAGATGTCGGGACAGGGCTGACATGTTTTCATATAGCGTACGCCCGATTTGTGCCACAGATTGCACACTTTTGGATTATTGCAACGCTTGGGTCGGTCCTTATTTATGTTAAATGTAAATGTTAATTGTTGAACTCTTTATATACAGCAGTTATTGCCTACCGAATAGTCACACTGGAATGGCTGAAACGTATTGATTCGCGACGTAGGTGTTGGGTCGCGCACCCATTGTAGAGCTTGCCAGTTGGTTAAAATCCAAACGTCTTGCATGGCGTTTATGGCATCGAGGAACTTAATGAATCCTTCCTTGTGATGGGGCTGTGTAAACCAAGCAGCATGATAAAACAATCCAAAGGGTGCTCTAATAAAATAAAACAAAGTCGGTCAATCGGGGATCGTGCGACAGTTGGGTACTTTGTGCCAGTCTTCATGGTTATATTTTTTGGTACGCCAAAGATTTTATACACCTGATACTTAAAACAATACCAAATACACAATCTGTGGGTTTGGTTGAGATATCTTGAGAGAGAACAACGATTTTTATACTCCTTAATTTGAGAACGATCGTGGCAACTATATGATATAGTGAACCGATCTTAGATAAAATTGTGTCAACAATTAAAAGACATTGCCGGATACACAATATCTGAGTATCTCGACAAACCATAAAGATGAATCTTAATTTTCGACTTATCGTTCATATGGCAGCTTTATAATATCGAGCCCTTCCCGCGAAAATAACGTAAGCGACATTTTGTCGAATTTTTTTGTATGCAGTTATGTTGACTATTACCAAACGCATCTACAATAAAGATTTCAAAAGCCAATTCAGAATAATAACTGAGATATCCGCCTAACAATTATAACGCAAGCGACACAGAAGCCCGCCATCAGCCTCAATGTAAACTATAAAAAGCCTTCTCCTGTAAAATTTGATTTTTGGCGCTTTGGTTATTTTCGCGGGAAGGGCTCGATATGGTGATCCGATGTGGTCGATTCCGACATATGTAGTGTATTCAGAAAAAAGACAGTTGCATAGAAACAGACAGACAGACGGACATGCTGTATCGACTCGAATATTGACGCGCCTCTTTAAATGCATTACACCTTTCGTGACAATAATTTAATACGCTCTTAAAGGGTATAACAAGAAATATTGTGTTCTCGTACCTGTTGGTGGTATAATGACGCTCGAAATTCTTCATAATCATTTTTGTTACACCTTCTGCATCACTGGGATTTGAGCAGGCATCACCCATGGAGCAGCGACCGCCGTTCAAGTCCTGCCACATAACCATGGGCACTTGCCAAACTCCGGGATAGCTTCGAGTCGGACATGGTGGTATCATACAGTCATGAAAGATTTTATAGTCCAAAGTGTATGGCCATGATGGAGGGCGGTTCTCATAGACCGGCATTGATGAGTCGTATGTGAAATTGGAGTCGTACAACATTTTGTACATTTTATTGCCGCCAACTGAAAGGAAAGGAGCACGCATACCGCGTACATCGGATAGCTTGACGCCACCATAAGCTGCAAGTATTTCGCGCTGCCCGGCAATTTCCCGGGTCCATTTCTTTTGCGAGAATTGTTCGCCAAAGCTGTGACTGTAAAGTAAAGGAGTTATAATATCCGTGACAATTTTGTTATATGGATTAATTTTTAAATGTAATGTGAACTTTAGACGAATGTATCTGTGCGTATGGAATAGTGGTGCTACAGGGGAGAAGCTTTTTGTTAATTAGGGTTTGTAGCTGTCTTTTACATTTTATCCTGTGTGCTATTCTTAGATGCCGGAAGCTGGCTACTTACGAAACTGTGTGTGAAGCCATTTCATGTCCATCGGAGTACAGATTTTGTACTTGACTGTAATCAGTCCATTCGTGAGAGACGTAGAATGTTGCTGTGATTGGACACCCATTTGGGTTGACGCGCCCCTTCTCGAATAGATCCGTGTACAATTGTTTATTCAGGTCATTAACAGAGTCATCGAAAGTCAAGAGTACAATTTGAGGTATGCTTTCAACCGGTAGTTCGCCTAGCAACCATGACGATAATATTGATGAAGTGGTGGGTGATGGAATGTAGAGAAAAATAGAGGGTATATGATAAGAATACTTATAAACCAAGCATACATATAGAGGCAAAAGGATAAAAGAATATGGCGGTCGCTTGACGTTGATGCTGATGCTTCTGTGGCTGATAATGTATTATCTGGAAGGAATCTAACAGAGTTCCCAACTTACGAAACCGTGTGCGAGGCCATTTCATGTCCACTAGAGTACATATCCTGTACCATGCCATAATCCGTCCATTCATGCGATATATAGAAGGTGCCACGCCAAGGGCATCCATTGGGATTCTTGCGTGACTTGTTATTGAATATCTCTTCATAGAGCTCAATATTAATTGTGTTGATAGCGTCATCAAATGTTATCAAAATAATTTGTGGGGTGAGCGATACATTCAAACCGCCTATGTTTTGTGAAGTAAGTTAATTTTTGAGACATTTGCATAGTAACAGAAGGTTTATAGTATGTGCCAAGCTAGCTGGAACTTGTCTAGTACATATTGTAGTATTATAGCTAAAAATTTAACTTACCGGGAATATCCTTGCCACCGCAATAGCAATCAGGCAGTTGACATACATCCTTACGACATTTAGCAGCCGTCTTATCCGGCGTAGGCTGTGGGTATAGAGGATCCGGGCGTGCCGCTGGATATCTGTAAATGTCTACAAACTCTTGTGCCTTGGAAACTATTGTGCCAGAGGGTTTAAGTGTTGGACGAGTTCGCCTGTTGGGTTGACATCAATTATAAAAACTACGCTTGTTTATCAGGTTCTAGATACTCACGGTGGATGAGTTCCTCTGTTAGGCGGGGAAACAGTATCGCGATCCTGATTGGTGTACTGCTTGGTACTGCCACGGTTTCTATTATTGTTTCTAAATTAATATTGTGTTAGAAATTGGAAGTGATATTATTTATTTAATAGGTAAATAGTGTTTTTCGTGCGAAATGCCAATTAATTTTAATGGACAATTGCTACACAAATACTAAGATTGGGAGATTAGTGTTATTTATTAATTACTTCACATAACCCATGATTTAATGTATGTATATGTATATATGAATGCTTATGTATGTATGTACACGTGAATAAAATAGCATTTCATATCAGCAGCCAATTAATTGTAAACTTAGTGAGAACCAAAAATGTATAGTATACTTATATGTCTGTGTTGCAGGATTGGGCTGTAAGCCTAAGCAGAGAATAATACATAGATAGAATAGTTACAGTTGATATTGTTTCGCTTGGTAGACCGCTGTAAGATATTGATTATAGACTTTGAATGACTCTCAAAAAATGTTCAACAATTTCAATACCATATTTGGGGACTATGCTGCTTGGTTTTTAGATCGATAAAATATTTAACGCCTTCAATGCGAAAAACATTAGAATTTTTAGTGCAGTTGACACTTGTTTACTGTGTCCAATTCCTCAATTCTATAATTCGTAAGAATTAAGTAATGTTCGGAATAAGCAGAAATACTAAATAAATGCTCAGTAAAATGTGCAAATGCAGTTCTACACTCAAAACATCAAAATATTTATTTAACAGCTGTCTGGGATAGTATATAAAGCCGAAACGCTCTTTCATTCTCTTTGGTAATTTGGTAATTTAGATTCCAGAAATGCAATTATGAGCCTCATACATGGCATAAAAGTGGATTGTAGTATGACAAATATGTGCATAAAAAAAATAATTAGAGTGCAAATTTTAATTTTTTTTAGTTCTCACATTATTGTGACTTATACACACATATATATTTTTAGGCATGTATTAACTATTTTCGTTTGCGTAAAAATAAAAATTCAAAAGGTATGTCACTAAAATCATAATTAAATCTCAAATAATAAAAAAATTAGAAAACTCACAATAATAATATGAAGTCATAAAGATGAAAAGTTAAAAGTGCCACCACCTAACGGTTACGAATTGTTTACGTACTTATGCTCACCGTTCTGTACATTGTTGCAACATTTTACAGAGCAGCTAATATTTAGTATATATGTTTATATCTTTGCACTAAAAATCAACGAAAAACTATGTGACTATGTGGGCATTACTGTGGTCATAATAGTTTTAGACATTTTGCCTGTTGGTTGTTTTGTTTAATAAATACTATAGGCGTACTAGAAAGCCAACAAACAACCAGAGTTCTACATAAGTGGGTGAATGTGGGTAAATGAGAAACGAAAGCTACGTAAAAAATACAGATTGTTGGGGTTTTTTTTTGTAAGACACTAAATCTGTGTTGGAAACAAGATTACGGTGAATTTGTAAAAAAGAGAGGAGAGTGATAATGCAGTGGTAACAGCAACTAAGGAGCGTTATAAAGAATTCGCTATTTATACCTTGAGGGAATTTCGTTGCACTTGGCGCTCAGTGTGCTGTCGGAGCACTTCACCGAGACGGCAGCGGCAGCGACAGCGACAGCGGCATTGTTGTTGTTGTATTGGTGTTGGTTGTTGTTATTGTTGGGGGCGAATTTGTTAGCTCTACCCCCTGGCATTTGATAGGTTGAGGAGGTAGAGCCTGGGCTAGATGATTGGGCGGCAGCAGCGGCAATCGACGATTTTATGGCATTATTTACCCTTGAAACTCGTGTAGTTGGTGGAGCAAATATAGGTTCAGAGGAAGTGGCAGTTGTAGTTGAAGTTGAAGTGGAAGTTGACGTGGTGGGTGCGGTACTAACTTCTGGGGTGCTACTGTTTGTCTGTTGTCTAATTGTTGGGTCTGTGCTTGGTATACTTAAAGTGGGGGTGGGGGAAAAGAATTTGGAGGGATGCGGTTTCGATGCCATATATGGGAGACGTGTGGTTGATAGTAGCACAGGCAATGTAGTAGTAATTGACCTCATTGTCGTCGTCACCGTATTTCGATTTGTTTGACCGTTCACTTGTTTTATCTCATTAATGGCGGCTTTTATCTCAGGTGCAGAAATTTCATCAACAAATTGCGGTGATCCACTCTCATCACTGTCACTGGCAGCAAGAAAATGTTGCAGTTGCTCCAATACGTTAGCATTACGGAACTTGCTACGACCATTTGCTGTTGTTATGTAGCCAGCGTTCTGGAGACTTTCGGCCAGTGTACGCTCTGCAGTTTGCTGTCGATATTTATTTGAGTATAGAAACTTGACTGGTGGACGATCGGTAATCAGAACAATTTCAGTAGAGCTAGATATATCGTTGGAAATAGGCGATGGCTCTGTGTTTGCGCTGAGTTCTATGCTATTGCTCTGCTTTACTTCAAATGGTCGATGCGCTATTAAAGCTTCTGCACGTGGTGAATCTTTGATGTTGGTTTCATTTTCAATGGGATTATGCTTAGGTTTATTTGTCGTGTCTGCAACTATCGGAATTGGAACCACTTGGAAGCTATTAACTGCCTCTCTAGCCTGTTGAGCTGCTTTATAGGTTTCATATTTCTCTCGTGACTTAGCCGTGGGTCCAGATACTGTTTGTCGAAGACTGTTGGCAACTCGAGCACGTTGAGCTTTACGTCTTGCATATGGATTAGATGTGGAGCTTCTAACGTCGAAGTTTTTGGGTATCTTGAACTTGGGCGCATATGTTGTGGGCTCGTCGACACTATCTAAGTTATAGTTTATGGTAGCCGCTGTGTACCGCGATCGCCCGCGAGCACGTAGTGAAGATTCAGATACTTGAATGGGAGATGAGGTCACTATAGTTGAAATTGTTGGCTTTGATATCGTAGTAGTATCCTCTGCCTCCGTGGGAACGCTAATCGGAGCAGTTGTTGTTGTTGTGGTCCTGATTGTTGTCGTTTCATGCACCATGCTTGGAGCCGGTCTTTTTGGACTAAAGGTGCTTAGAATAGCATCACTAATGCTGAAATTGCGGGCATTGCCAGTTGTCAATGTAGCCATGATAGATTGGCTGGAATTTTTCTGAATAGTGCCAATGAAAATGTTTTTATTTGGCTTTGGCGTAGTTTGGAGAAAAGGTGCTGCTGGACCATTTCCATACCGTGCTCTCGTTGTGGCTCTAAGGTTGTTGTTTGGCAGCCGTTCATCATGTAGTAGACTCTCTAGGCTTTTATACGGTGAAACAAATCGCATTGCGGGATTGCTCGTAACTCGGTTCAGGTTGTCCTTAAAGAGATTGGCGCGGGCTGTGAAACTTTGTCCAGAAGTGGCTCGTTCTGTACTGGTACTTGAAGTAGTCGGAACTTTTGTTGTGTAACTCGTATTAATAGAAATACTGTCAGGCAGTCCTGTGTAGCTTGTTGTGGACAATGTCGTTTGTTTGCTATGTGCTTGTTTAATGGTTGGGCGACCGTTACGCCAGATTCGCAAGGGAGCGTATGTTGTGGGTAAAATATCCTCATAATTATCGGTATTACTATAGAGTTGTGTAGGCATTGAATGAGCTGTTTTTGATATTTCTGTTGTCGTCGTTATTGTTGTTGTTGTTGTGCTAGGCTTATGTAAGTGTCCACTATCTTCGCGCTGAAATAGAGGCTCAGATGCGTTTTCCTTGTTCACTGACTTCTCAGCCTTCAAGCTAAATCCATGCGAACCGCTCTGTAAACTATAATGATAGGCATTGCTAGGACGTCTTGTACTTGAACTATCTAATAATTCGGCTGGAATCGCTTCTGGTCTACTATTTGTTGTCGCCCTAAAGCTTTGGGGCTTAACCTCGGATAGCACAAAACTTTGTATACGTTTGTTGTTATTTTGCTCAGTGGAAATAGTTTGGTCTTTCTCAAGGCTATCATATAAGTTGTCTTTTATATATTCTGTCTTAAAAGGTTTTGCTGTGGGCGTGCGGACCGAGTTACTGGTTCCATAAGCTGCAGCATTAATGAAATCAAGGAACTTTGGCGAAGTGCTCGTCTCAAAAGAACGACTACTAGGTATCTCCGCCGTTTGGACGTGCACATTTTGACTTTCATCGTAAATTGTCTCGCCATTCTTCGGAGTACTACTGTTTGCGCTGTCATCTACCAATGGCCACAGTTCACTAATTGGTTGGAATGGGACTTTAGGTTGGGTTTGGGTCAGAGTTTGTGTATTCTTGCTATTTTGAATTTGACTGACAGCACTAACTAGAGACTTGGCCAGAACGTGTAGCTGGGATTTGAGAAAGGGATTGGAACCATAGGCTTGAGGGGTTGGAGGTGGCATCGTTGTGCTGGTCGTAGTGGTTGTGGTACTAGGTGCTTGTGTTGTACGTGGTGTTGTGGTTGTCTTTAATTTGATTATGACATTTTGCTTAATGCTTTTGCTTTTATTTGCATGCGTTTTTGAGCTGTTGAAGAAATGTGTATTTTTTTAATAAACAATCACATTAGAGTTAGTAACTTATCCAGTTGATTTTAGTGTAAATGCGTGTGTGTTTTGATATTGACATAGCCTAACCCTTTGGTTCTCAATATTTGACTAGTTTGAATCGGTTTCGTACATCTTAATATAAAGCACATGCCATGCGAGCTTCGCGAAATCATGCGCGAAATACATAATGATTACATTATACATTTATATGATACATGCAATGATTGTACATTTTGCACGGAAATAACAGAAAAAACAAACAGAATTAGTGAGTGAGAAATGTAGTGAGAATCAGCCCTTAATAATGAAATATAGGCAAAATATAAAATATATAATCAGACTTAATCAAATGAAATATTAATAAACTTTGCCTATATTTCGCATATTTGTTTAAGTATCTTTCAGTACCATAATCAGAGTAATGGGTTCTAGCAGAGTTTACTTGTATACTCAGTGTACTATATGGTCGAAAATTATGTAGTTTTCGCAATGTAAGGATGAGATCTGATAAGGCACTTATACTTATTCGTTTTGAAGCCAATTAGCAATTGTGGGCCAACAAGAAAGTCTTTAAGAAAGATAGCTAATCGAAGACGCAGTCTACGTATTTAATTATGTAATACTGAATTTGGCTAATTGTGGCATTGAAAATACCTTGAAGGTTGCAATGTTGTTGATGTTGTTGTTGTTGTTGTAGGGGGCTTTGTGACGGTTTGTGTGGTTGATGTAGTAGTTTTGCTTGTTACTGGAGAGGACTTAAAGATCGAAGCTCGCGTTGGTGTCGTCGACGTCGTCGTGACCTTCTTAGTTTGGCCTACTTTAAACTGGGACGTCGCCTGTTTGACATCATTGGCGATCAGATAATAATCGCCCGAATCTACTGATTTGATAGGTTGGCTCGTCTTCACCGGGGTGCGTTCACTTTGATAGTAGTCTTCAGCTGAGCTGGAATAGCTAAAATCCGCCTCCTCGTAACTTATATTTTCCGTGGTAAACGTGTTGTAGTAGTTGCGTGCATCATGAGTTACTGCTGGCCTCGAAGTTGTGGATGCAGTGGACCGGCCATCTAGAGTCTGTATGGTCACCTCTTCGATCCTGATAGATAGATTTGTTGTTGTTTGTGTGTAATTGGTTAGTGTTGACAAGATGAAAATGTTTGTCAATTTTGATGCATTTCGTGTATGTATTTCTCTATGTACTGTGCGTGTGTGTGTGTGTTTACTCTTGCTAATATACTAGGACATGCTAGTTAACTAATCTTAGGGGTTTCTTCATTATTTAATTCCTTAAGTATTCGGACTATATGGGTCAAATACAAAATGCGTGTAAGTAGGTTTTTTTCTGAGAGCTAGTTAGCATGTGAGGCATAATTTTACAAGATGCTACTAAATTTGAGTCGCGACGTGCGATTAGAAACGATAAGAATAGAAATCACTTACCGTTGCGGTGTGCGTGTTGGCTGATCGTAAGCATTGTCCTGTTCGATCTGTTTAAAACATTGTTATGTTTTATCAAGATGAAATTGTTGATTGTACAGATCTATTTGAATGATATACATACCTGCGCATTGAGATCTTCATCATATTCCGTGTTATAGTTCAGTGCAGCCTGATTATTGTAAGTGGGCCTTTGTTGTGGTGTAGGGGTTGTCAATATTTCCAAGGGTCGATAAGTTGACTGTTGCTGCTGCTGACGTACATTCGGCTGATACTGCTGAGGCTGTTGTTGCTGCTGTTGCTGCTGTTGCTGCTGCTGCTGCTGCTGTTCTTGCTGCTGCTGATACTCAATATCCCTATACAAATCAATATCGTCGTCGTAAACAGAATAGTATGATGAATCATAGGGATTTGGTAAGGCATGTGCCTCTTGCTGTTGTTGTTGTTGTTGCGGTTGTTGGAATGGTGTCGGTTGTTGCTGTTGCGCCTGCTGTGGTGTTTGGTAGCCAACCCCGTGATTGAAAATGGATGTATTGTAGTAGTTACGATTGGATGCTAACTGTGGCGGTGGAGCTTGTGAGCTTGGTTGTACAAATATGTTATCGGTTGTTTGCGCCGTTAGCGATGACGGTGAGGATGAATCAACTCTTTACACACAACAAACAAATTTGTGAGTAGAGTTTACGGCGCAAGTTATTTACAATTAACAAATATTCACACAATTATTTAAAATATTGATGCAATTATATAATACATATGCGAGTAAAGGCAATGATAGTTTTCATATATGATACAAGGGGAGAGAAATGCAAAACAAAATCAGATAGTAACATAATTAAGTCTTAAAATCAGAATACATATAAGTATTATAGACAGTTTAGTAGTTTGAGAGATGAGTTAGGAAGGTTAGAGCGGTTGAAATTTGGGTTAAGGCAGCCCAGTCCATAGACAATTTGTTTAGTCAACTGTACAGCTTTTGTAAGTTTATTTTGTTTTTTTAGTTATGGGTAAGGTCTGAACGTAAACGTATAAACAGTAACGCCGGCGGGCAGTTGTATTTAATATATATATATATATTTATGTACATATTATTGCCGTATTTATGTGTATTTGTGTAGCAGCCAAAAACAATTGAACAGCAGAATCATCGGCGATTTTTATAACTACCTTTGTCTTTCCATATTTGGGGAGCTGTGTATTGAGTTTAAATGGAGGCCGCCCAAACTAGCAGGCTTGGTTTGGTTTTGAGATCGCTCTGTTCCATCTGGATTATCCATGGCTTGAACTTGCCATTTCTGTTGTCCCCGTGTGCGTTGGGGCCGCACTGTGTAACGGATTCTTGCTGGCGCAGGTGTTGTGGTGCCTACGGTGCTTGTCACACGAACGTGGACATTCTGATTGTCAGCCAAGGTCGTCCCTTGCAATTGCGGCAGACGTTGCTTTAGTTCCTGAAATATGTCGCTGGGAAAGTTGATGAATGCAGGAACTCCAGAGCCTAGATTGGGTTGATTGTGTTGCGAAAAATGTGGAAAAGGTCGACGTGTGGTCGTTGCTTGCATAAAACCTGTCTGAAGGCTAAGCCGTTTTTTGTCTGGCATAGCAGTGGTTGGTCTATCCGTTGTCACCTGTGACCGGAGCGGTGCCATCGTCTCGGACATGGGCATGTAGGGTGGCATGCGGGACGGTGGCTGCATATCTTCATCAACCCCATCCTCGTAATCCTCGTCATAAAAGTCAGCAGTACTTTCCGTAGTGGTCGTACTTACGGCACTAGTATTCTTTAAGCGCGGGACGCTAGTCGTTGTTGTTGATGCATTGAAAATAAAGCTTTCCTTGGCAAGGTGACCTTGTATACTCTTAACGAAAGTCTCATAGCCCTTAAGGACGCGGGTCGTCGATTCTACAGTGGATGAGCTAATCGACTCAGTTGTCGGGATTGGCCTGGTTCTCAGAAGAGGGCGGGGTGTGGTTGAGCTTACTGATGTCGTACTGGTAGCAGGTCGGCGTAGAACTACAGCATTGCGAATATTGCCACTCCCGTCATTGCTTACCTGTTTGAAGTACTTAATTAATGGGTTGACAGCCGGATTTAAACTTGCTAGATCACTGGCTTTCAAGTTTGCCATAAATTCATTTATGTTAAATTGAAAATTGGATATCTGTGGCTTGGTCGTTGGTGGCTCGAGCCTCGGAACTGCAGTGGAACTGATGGATTTGGTAAAGGTCTGATATGATTCTGGTAAAGTCGTGTTTGATGCATAGGTGATGCCTACTGGCAAATGTGACAGGTCTCGGAATGGTATCTGCTGGAGGTTGTTTGGCTTGTTATTTGCCAAGTTGGGCGCCGAAACAATATTAAAGTTGGGCGTGACCTGCAGTGGTGTGACAGGTGGTCTCACCTTGACAGCTGCCTGCTCTATTTGATTCAGCTTGGCCGTGTGGTAGACGCCCTTCATCTTTTGGTTCGCAATGATATTATACTGGAAGTAATTGCTCTCTGTTGTGCCTTGTGGCTCTTGCCCTTGCCCAATGCTATATTGAGATATAAGTTTTCCTGGATAGTTTGGTGTATTCGGTGGTTGCTCCGGCTTGTTGTTGTAAAATCCACCCATTGTACTGTATTGAGCATAGTGACCGTTTGGAGTTACTTGTTGCGGCGGCTTGGATGTGGAATAGTAGTCAAAGACGTTCGATGGAGTGGTGATGGGTGGAATGGGTTGATTGTCCAAATGAAAGTAGGCAAAGTTTTCAGCTTGAATTTGCTTTCGACGATCTTTTAGTTCTTTGAGCTGCTGTATAAGGTAGGGCAGCAAGTCGCTTTTGAGCGATTGTTCCTGGTAGGCGACTGGCGGCCTCGAGCTGGTCGAGCTGGCTGCACCGTAGTAGTTACCGGCAATGGGCCTGAAATCATCCTCTATCGGAGGTGGTGGCAATGACAAATTGTAGCCTGTGTATACCAATGTAGGCTTCTGACCATATGCCTGTTGAATCGGCTGTTGAATCTGCTGCTGTTGCTGTTGCTGCTGCTGTTGTGGATAAACCTTGTAGCCAAGGTTTGGACTTAATTGGTTAAAGTTGTGGCTGATGTGCGCTTGCTGATTGGGTGGAGTAAGATAAGGATTGTAACTACCGATACTGTATCCATTTTTCTGTACATTATGATGGTAAGCTGGCGTGTCAATGGAACGGAAATTATTCGGCTGCCATTTAGGAGAAGCGTGCGAAAAAGGTCGTAGTTGACGTGGACGTCGTTTTGACTCTCCTATGACAGTGTCATTGTCGTCTTCATTTAGTTCTGTGTCATCAGCATCCTCGTAAGCAAAGTCAGTCTCTTTATGACTAAAGTCAATTTCTTTACTGGTCCTTTTCTGGCTTATCTTTGAGGAGTACTTTTGCGGTTGGGACACAGCCGGCGCAGCCTCATCATAATGTTCTTGGGAGTTATTTGAATTATTGGAGCTATTCGTTCCTTCGCCACTGCCCAGTTGAGTATTACTTGGCCTATCTGATTCAGTGACTTCGCTGGAGATATTTGAATCGCTAGTGATTTCCGCTGGCGTAGTTGCCTCCAGCCCATTGACGTCGCGTCGTTTGCGTCTTCCGTCTGAATCAAGTCGATTATGTGACAGTTCATGTCCAATTGTTACGTCGTCATTTAAGCTTTCGCTGTTTACGTACAGAGTTTAGCCAAAAATCATTTTCAGTCGGTTGGTAGGTGTCGTTTGGAGCAAAATATAGAGACAGTGCAGTATGCATTATATGAGAAAAAAAGTAGTACAATGAGTTGCAGAGAATTTTAAACAAGGCTTGAATTTTTTTTGTAAATATAGGAGCAGTTATAATTTCAGAAGCGACGACAGATGAGAAGCTACATTCAAACAACGAGCAAACGGTATTTAACTTACCTGTAAGCTGTCCCAAAGGTGTAAGACCCAATTTTCCCATGATTCGGTATGGCATTTATGCTGGCTTGGTGTATGATTCCATCGCGGTCCCGCTGTACTTGGCTAACAGTACTCGGCTGGCCACGATAAACACGTTGCTGTCGATCGCTTTCCTCCTCTTCAACTGGTGGTAGTGATTCCTGTGCCTCTGCATACAGCTATGAATATAAACGGGCAGTTAACAGATGAGCTCATGTTGATTGCTGTTGATCGCGACCTACCTTGGCTATTTCTTCTTGCGAATCCAGCAGCGACTTTGGCTGACCACGCGACGTGACCACAGGATTTGGCGGTACGCGTAGTTCTGGTGGCGGCGGTATATGCTGAACTTGTGCTTGTATGATCTGTGGCGGCGACCGATGATACTGCGGGGGCACTGTAACTGTCTTTTGGGTAGAACCTGGGCTAGTGAAGGCGGCTCCAAAGCGAATGCGGCTAGGAACATGTTGTTGCTGCTGCGGTTGCTGCTGTTGCGCTTTGTTACGTGAGGCGCTGCCTACCTCTCTAGAGCTGGCTGACGCACCACTGTCTACCAGTTGGCAACCCACGTTCCTGGGCCAGTCGCAAGTCTGCAGCTCGTGCGAGTACATTAGACCCCCAGTGCAGCTTTCGAGTAGTGCACCGCCGAACACGCACACGTAATACTGTGTACAGTCCGAGGGATGCGGGTAGTATCCAAACTCTTCGGGACAATCGAAGCTAATACCATTTGAACTTGTTGATTTTATATTGGTGCCAAAGCTGCGTGAATTGGTAACTCGTGATGCCCGTTTGCTTTGCGCACCTGCAGATCCTGCGGGCGATACAGAAATAATATGTTTGTATTGTCAATAGGTTGTTAAAAATAATGTCAAAGCTTAAAAAAGTATTTAAGATCTAACAGTTTTAGGTTCTCGAAAGCTTTAAATTGCCATAGCTTTGCCAAATCTGAATTATTTACAAATTGATTTAGGTCTATACAATTAGTTTATTTTTGAAGAATAAGTAAAGGTTCTCTCATAGTCGACTTCAACTGTAGCTTTACTGACTGGCTTAATTAAGGTTTTCCCTTTACATTTATTCTTTATTCATTATTTGTTTCAATCGTTACACGAAGTAAACCAAACTTTGATTTACCAGATACTTATTTTTTGTACGTTTTAATTATAAAATCAAATTTCTTACTAAAGGCAGCGAACAACAAATGGTTGACCTAATCGTTGTGAATAGCACAGAAATTAGTAAACCAGTACCAAACCCACAAAATGCCATTTAAAGTCAAGAAAATCTAAACCAAAAATTGAAACTGATTAGTAATTCAAACAATCGAAGCTCAATTTGAATTCAATTGAACCCACTTCGATGCAATCAAAGTTATTGCAACAAAAAACAAAGTTAACACAACTCAGACACAGCCCCAAGCAAATGGCGCGACGACCAATTGAAGTGGCTCGCCCAATCTATGAGCACATTGTAATAATTGGGGCGGAAGTTGTTTTTACTCTTATTGCTTAGCATGCTGAACTTATATCTGCCTTTCGATATTTCGGTGCTTTGAGCCAAAACCACAGCTAATAAATTAACTGACTTGCAACACATTAAAATTATGCAAGGAGTCCGCTTTGGCACGATGTCAGTCAACCTTCGATTACCATTCAGTTTTTAGTTTGAAACACTTAAACTTAGAATGTGAGTCATATGGTATAATATGCATTTTAATACATTGGTTAAACTTGGAACACGGTGCTTAAGAGACTGTACCCTGTCGCTTTATACCCACCCACACTGTCACACATAAACTACGACTAAAAACAAACTATGGACCATTATGCTTAATTGTAAGGTAAGCATTTTACAAACAATAACAAGTTATAGCAACACGCCGTTAAGTTGCACTTTTGACCAGACATGAAACGCCACGAAAGCCACCTTACATATATTTTTGGAGCAACATAATATATTTGGCTTGTTAGAGACACCTTTTCCCAAACAAATTTACATTCACTTTTTATTAAAGCCACAAGCAGTTTCTAAGGCATATAAAGGCCCCGACTGCTGCTTTTAGCTTTTCAACGTCATCATAATTGGGCGTAGATGAATTGTTAATTCGTTGTGCCAGTTATGCCAGCTTGTGTCCCACAACAAATTGTGAGGTATATAGCTAGCCTGGCTTACACTTGCAGTCAGGATACAATACAATAACCTAATATCTTCTTTATATAAGTCTTTCTAATGCCTCGGCTAAAGCGTCACACGTGAGTAATCGTGTCAAGGCTGCTGGGCAAGATCTACTTAGCATGCAGTGCATACAGCACGCACCGCAAATTGTGTAATTATCGCGCAAAAACGTCGCAGCTTTCTGTCTCTCCGCCTGCCCCGAGTGCCAAATGCAGCTCTGAACGGCAATCTTGAGTGAATGATATATACTACTACTATATAGTGTCTGGTGCTGGCTTAAAAAGTAAGCTAATCACGTGCCAATGGCAATTGGCCATGCAAAAGCCTAGAGTCGCTGTTGCCTGGGATGACATTTGTCTTAGCCAGCGTCAGCACACACTTGGCAACATAACTGTCGATTCATTGTTGCTGCTTGTACTTTCTGCTCCACTAAACAAAACGTGTACCTGGCCTGGCCTGACGTTGCTTAGCCAGAGCTAGAGCGTGGCTGGGTAGTTATGCAATGCACAGTAATTCGGCCATAAGCCTGATTGGCTTTATTTTTTGTAAGTTTATTCGACGCTTGTCGATTGCTTCGCTTTTTGCTGCTCTACTTATTGAAAAATAAGTGCAACACATTACGCGACTTTTATTGAAAGTGAACTACTACTACACAGCACATAAAAAGGCAGACCGATAAATACTTAGACAATTTCAATTGTACATAATATCTATTGATACGGTTTTCTGTCATTTGACGGGAATTTGTGTGGCTTTAATAATGCATTGAACTTACGACATCCGGCCATTGGTTTTGTTATTAAGACCATCAGTTTATTAAGTTACTTTATACGCTCTTAACACACATAACTTAATTTAAGTTGTTTTGGGGAGAACTTTTTTTTATCACAAATACAAAAATAATTTAACTTAGGAACCCCACTGTGCGATTTAGATTAAAACACGCTGGGTTTTATTTATTATTTAAATGCACAACGTTTTAATACATTTTGAACTTTTCAAAAATCGAAACACTCTTTCAATAATCCTATTGAATATTCATGAGATGCCCTGCTTCATTCAAGTGTGTGACGTGAAACCTAAACAACATAATATATGGTCTAATTAACACTTTTTAAGTGCGAATATATATCATTGAGTGGTTAACATTTCATCAGTCAGAAAAGTGTCAATTTATGTTAAGATTCATTTAATAGTTAAGTTATTTAAGCTTGCTTTAGCCAAATTGCAACAAAATCGAATGTTCTATGAGCAAAAAGTTGTTGTTTTATAAACTATACGTACAATTGCGCACTAAGAACAACTTTTTAAAAATAAAATTGTTACCAGCTGGAGTATTTTACTACACTAGGTGCGGTCCAACTATTAAATGTACACTTTTAGATGAACAAATAAATCATTCGTCAACTTTCAATTTTTAATCGATTGCACAATTCGACGAGAAGGCGTATCGGATACCTGAAGGCATAGTTTCAGCGAACAACCTTAGTTTTGCTACATTTTTTGTGGTTGCTATTTCTTTTGTTAGCAGCATTTGAGAGCTGCCTTCCAATTGCTTTGCATGTGCGCAGGAAGTTTGTGATCCGCAGTTGGGATTTTCCTTTCTAATCGAGCGCGGTTACCGTAACTTCCTGGGTGTTAAGCCACGACAAATGGCTTTTGTCAACACTCTTTATCCCGTTTGTAGCATATAAGCGTATTGTATATGAAACATTATTAGCTGAAAAGCTCTTTATTTAAGTGTTAATTTAAGTGACTCCCCAGTCACTGACCAGCACAACATACAGTCGTATAGCCTCACTTGAGAAAGTACTTCTAAATTAAATTTACTTACATATATGCAATTAATTATATGTATGTGTTAGCGTATTACATAACGAACTGTATGAGAGCTTTAAGTATTTTGAAAGGCAAGCTATTTTGTTTGTAAAAATCCAGATTAACTAAAAACGGAAAACATGTTTGTCTGTTGAACCGATAGTTATTAATAGTTATAAGTATAGTTTACAAGGTTCTTAAGTTTATTTTACTTTATTTCTTAAGATTACATCAACATAATCTGCTCTCATACAAATGTAAGTGTTGATGTTTTTTGGTGAAACGTAAAACGTACAACCACCTCTTTTCATTTGGATATCTAAATACGCTGATACTATTGCGATAGCCAAGCACAAAAGTGAGAGTTATATTGGAACCCACTATTTTATGCACCACAAACAGGAAATATGCAGCTTGGCAACACTTGCCCGGTTTTCTGCATATTGCTACAGTTGCTACGGTCAGCTAGATGTTGTGCGCCCCTCTCACTACACTCCAAAGTTAACTTAAACGATTTTGGCAGTTGTGCAACAAGGCTCCTGGCTAGCATTGAATTGTTACATATATATTTTCCTTTTAATCTGAATTTTGCTTTGTTTTTCAGCAACGTGGCTAAAAAATTCTCTGATTTGTTAGCCAACTAACCAATACCCTACCCTATTGACACAAAATATATAGGGTACATTTTGAAATATTTTAAAATGGTTTGATTTGTTAAACCCAAAAGTATCGCTAGGAATAATAATTTTTATTATTTTTCTTGGCAAACTTTAAATTGTGGTTTCATGGTGACATGCGCCGTCAAAGAGTTTCATGGCTTTTCGGTTGTAATGGCAGTTCCTGCTGATCCATTTGATTGCTCAAGTTAAATGGAATAGCCACCTGTACATGTCTTTGAACATACAACCAAACAGTTTGACTTTTGTGGCACGCAGCATTTACGAAGGCAAAAGCAACGGCGACTATGACGGCCCGTCGCTTAGTGTTCACTTGGCTGTGACTGGCAATATGACACTTGTGGCACATGATTTTTATCAAATTTGCAGCTTTGGAAAATGTTAATTGGAAGCCAACTTTCAAATGTATCCAAGATATTGTTGTCATTCATGTTGCTAACAAACCAATGTATAAATTAGCGTTTATAAATACTTTAAATTGTTTCTGGTATGATGACTTTAAATAGCTCGCAATGAAATAATCACTTATTCTAGTTACAAATTGCAGATTGGGAGTGATTTACACATACAATTATTACGATATATCATAATTTTTTCTAAAAAGTTCTTTAAATTAATGCAAGATATGACTTATAACCTGGTTACAAAAGACTTTAGAAGTTCCTAATAAAGTTGGCAACATTCATATGTTTAACACACCGCACAATTGGTTTTATGAACTATATTTTACATAGGAATGTATAGAGTCTAACGCGTTTCGATCAAATAGTTTTTGGTTACAGTGAATGTTGCCCAGCAACGCCAGCTTCGACCACAACAAAAAGCATAAAAACAACTAGTACGAAAAGTGGGTCAAACTGAGAATATTGCATAAGATGTAGACACAACACTCACCAACATACAGAGACAAGCTATTTCAGATCTTGCTGCTAGTTGCAACAACTAGACCACGCGACGTCGCCATTTCTGCCAACGACAACCAAAGCGACAACGACAACAGCAGCAGCAGCAACAACAACAACCACGGTACAGTGTGGCGCAAGGCTCGTAGAGCGCATTAAAAATGCGGCAAGCCACGCCTGCCTCAAAATCGATCACTTTCGCATGGATTCGGCCAGCTGGGTTGTTGTTATAGGAGCGCTAGCGTGGGCTGAAACTAACTATACATATATACACAATGTTGGGGAATTAAGTCCGTGCAATGAGTAAGCAGTAGTAGCGAAATAGTAGAAATTTTGTGAGACTGCGATTACACCGAGTGACTTGCTTCTAAAATGTTCGTTGAATGAAATAGTGTGATTGCTAGGATTTTCGAGCTTCGTACTGTACATTTACTTAGGATTGTATTGTATTGTAATAATCCAAAAAAAGTTGGCAGCAAATGCTGTTTCCAATTAACAAACAATCTCATAAGTGTTTCATTTCTGTATCAGTATTTACTTAAACAGCAGCTAATATTTAGCTAGTTTAAATCTCTGCTTTCAAGTTTGAGAGCAGAGGTCAATGTCCATTACTTTTTGCTACAGACTGATTGAAATGCCAGTAAATCATAAATTCTCTAAAAATATAAACCGAAAGCCTCAATTATCATAGACGAAGAAAACACTAAAAGAGTTGCAAAGTATGATGCCAAAATTTACATACAACCAACAATATCAGCACCACCGCACTGCATTTACCTCAAATGCTGTACCACGACCATGACGCTCATTTTTAAGTTCAATTAAGTTTGAAAGAAAAACGCCCCATTGACTGCAACGGCAGAGAGGTCAAGGTGCTCATATTTGTCTGTGGTGTTTGTGGCTTCTCCGCTCATATGGTTGATGTTGCCATTCGCAGACCCATCTATTTGTACGGTGCGGTGCAGAACTTGTGATGCCTTTATTATTACCTTTTCCATGAAATGCCGGATACTGTTGTAATGAATATATTTACGTATGTGCTCGTATGTATGACTAAAAGTTGTAACTGTTTCACTTGATTTTTTATCGTTAATTATTTAAAATAGCCAGAATCAAAATTAATCAGCTATAGACAAGTATAAGTTTTTAAAAAATATGGATATCGCAAATAAATTAAATTCCAAGTAGAATGGCCGACAAATCAATTCAGGTGCCCGGACAACTCCAGACTGCTTTAATAGTACACTATCTGTCCATTGAGACTATCTTATTATGCGTAGTTATACGTGTGGAATACATGTGTGTTACCTATATGTAAGTGTGTTTTGCTATAACATTTTTAATTAAATGCTCAACACACCCACCAGCTGTTACCCGGCTACGCGAAAACCTTGTAGAGGTTTTGGTTTTGGCAAATTACATTTATGTTTTTGTGTGCGTGTTGACTAATCATTTTGGTTTGCTTGATTGCATTAAGTTACACTACATCGAAAGAAAAAATTAGACAATATGTTCAATATAAGTTATGAATAACTACCTAATAACTAACTAATCAAGCAAAGATATAAGAATAATCAATAGTCCATAAGCACATGATTGCAACTGATTTAAGCAAATAAATATATTTTTTTCAAGACATATCTTTTGATAATGGGTTCAGTTTAGCAAGGCTAAGACAGTTATAACAGATGCTGATAACAGATAACAGGTGCACGGAACCTAGTAGTCGATCTCTCTTGTTCAACCTCTCTCTTTCTTCTGTGGCAATATACAGTGCCCATATACATGTACAATAAATAAAAAATTGCGTGTTATTAATGCCGGAAATATATCATGATGAACATCAGCAGTCATATAAGTATAAATGCTACTTTGCATACGTTTTACTGGTTAAGCACTTACATATATTTAGCCAAAAAACATTCGACGTTTGTAACTTTAGTTCCGGTGATAATGATGATAAACAGGCCGTAGTCGTACTGCATTTTACATTTAACTACTTAATCAATGTACAAATAAATCGATCAGCTGATTCAAATATATAATTTTTAACCAATTAACCAAATCGAACCACCTATCTTTCTTATGTTTTAAAAAAAGTCAGAAATTACAACCACTGTTCGAAGGATATTCACAGATCCAGGGATCTGTGGGAATAAATGAAAGGTATATGGTTTTTTGGTTTATCCTGGTAGAGTTCTTGTATGTTTTAAATAATAAATATACTGTTTTTCCTTTGTCCCTTCGATTTTTTACTTTCACGTTAACTGTAATAAATGGCTGAAAACTACCAAACATGTTTACTTGTATGCGTTTGGAATGATAATTTCAACATTTTCTACTGAAAATCTTAATATTTAGTTAGCAGCCACATGCCATTTGATATCTGAACGAATTTGTTTAATGACTTTGGGACAGTTTAACGTTCGTCTTCGATGACTGCATTGCCAAGTTCATTAGTTATTCTACTGAGGAAAGGCGTGGAATGATTGCAGTGAATTTCCATGGAACTTGTGAGAAGCATTCAGCATGAGCTAAAGAGCTGTATCATCCCCATAGTCTTAACTAAATGTGTATAAGTACTTTCACTATGAGAGACACAACTATCGGTTAAATGTGTCATATGATGGTTAGGTCCGATTGGAACTGATTTTGAACAACTCTTAATCAATTCCATGTCACTTATTTCTGACAATACCGCACAAGATAGGGAATTTCATTTGGACCAAATATACTTATACATAAGTATGCCTGAGCACCATGCGCACATGTATCCCAAACACGAAAATTAAAGTCTTCCGCATTGCAAAGCAATTGCGATCAATTGTCGCTGTTGGTCTTTGTGGCACATAAATATAAATATGTGCGCGCATCTGCAAAAGAGATGAAAAACTAGTTTAAATATGTATTTTTTTTATCCATGACAACAAGACAAATATGAACGTATCAGAAATTGGACTATTGTAGCGGCGCACACATACATACATACGTACAAATTGCAAAGAGATTCGTGACTTTCTGCTATTTCTGATGTAACACAAAAGCTACTGCGTAGTGCGTGGGTAACATTTTTTAATTCCAGTGCCTGGTCCTGCAAAAACATAGATTAAATGCTTGCTTGCACGTCTAAAAGGTTTGATTACTGAAAAAATACGGTAGACCTAAGCCTAAATCAATGATCGTGATATAAGCGACGAGCTGTTGCCGTTACACTTTTTGCACGATATTAAAATTAAGCTTATAATTAACATATAGCTGTGGCTTTTGGTATTGCTGAATATAAGCTTACAAAATTACATTTGAATTTCAAATTTTTTTGAAATTCGCGCAGCCTTCATTATGTTGATAGCTTTTAATTAGAGGCTAATTTTATGGTTATATTTCACAAGCTATGCATGCACTTAATAAAAGTAGAGGCTGCTTGTACTTTATCCTCTTTCAAGAGCACATTTGAAATATTCATTAGCAGTTAGTTAGGTCTTCTTTGTTCCGCTTACAAAACGGAAATGCATTATATGCATTATGAGGTTTCGCCATAGGCTTATATTAGATTATGTTCAACGATCTAAGCTCAATTTAATTATCACAACAGGTTAATCCACTCCTTACCCTAAATACCAAAAGTCAAACAAAGGCGATATAATTACCAACCTGTGCGGCGCCCCCAAATCGAGAAAACCATTAACCCACCAAGGCCACGCCCAAACCGATTTAGGCAAGAGACAGAAGTAATTGCCGCAAATATATTGTTAATTTTTTGAATGTATAAAAATGTTGCTTATGTACTGATAGCAAACTACAGCAGATATATTTATAGTCAGATTAATCGCTGAAAGCAGAAATATTTTAATGTTAGTATTACTCATATATCCAATATGATGTTATGAGTAAGTTAAACCTATAGTTGTAATTCATTTATTTTAGGAACATTTACATTAAATTTATGTCTGCGATCACTTTTGCTATTTTGCCTGCACTAAATAGCCATATTAGCTTGTATCTTTTTAGCCAGTTCAGTTATGTTAAATAACTCGATTGCACATTTTCAAATACATGCAAAGTCGTTTCTTCAACGGATTCAAGTAACTAAAAAAGACCCTTTAGAGTTACTTAGAGCACAATAAGTGTTAACGGTATAAACGTATACTATATATAAACTTTTACTTATACATATCTTTATATGTATTTGAATGTATTTTGTAATCAACAAAAAATTTGCTGTCTTGGCATTAGAATTGAAAAGTGAGCGGAGTTCAGTCAACTGTGTCCGGTCTTGCGCTGTGGATTTAGGTGCCACAGCATGTTTTGGGTGTGCCTTTGGGGAACAATTGCGATTCAAATCTGTAGCACATGCAAAAAAGTATGCGGTATAGGCTGTGTGTTGGCTCACGATCTATTATTGTGTATCCTTCTGATATTTTCGGGTGGTTTTTAAAGCTTTTTAAGAAGTTAACAATCAGCACTCAAAGTAACGGAATTGTCAGAATTGCCAATACATGCGCCAGACCTAGCAAATCAAATGACATTTTAATTATGTACATTTAATTCAGTTTGCGTTCTCGAGGCGAGTCAGAAACCCATTCAGGGTCACTCAACGCCTCAGCATGGCAACCAGAGACCATAAAAGGCGAACCGTCGCGACGGTTGCTGTTGTTGCCTAAGAGTTTGACGCCAACATGCAGAAAATATACACAAGTAATTGTTGTTTCTAAGTCGGTCGGCAGCGCAGTCAGATCTGAGGTAGATGGCAATAAAAGACCTTATTTAAAGAGCTAAGTTATGACAGTCCGAATGGCGAAAAAGTAATAACAATTACACCAAAGTAATAAAGACCAGTAGATTTAAGACCGTGTTTAATTGATGCAACCAATTGTTGCTTTTAACGTTGACGTTATTCCATATCATTTGAATGTTGTGGCAGCTGAATTATTACTCTTTTCTCGTTTGAACAATTCCTCGAAGACTACATCACTTGGTTAAAACAGGTGTCACTAGTTTTATTTTAGTGCTCTGAAAACGATACTCTCATAGGACACGTATAACCTTTGACTGCAGCTAATTATTAGATCGTTGTTATTCGTTCCAATTATTATAAAAACTGCTTTTAGATCCCACACTAAGTAATTTTTGCAGCTGAGGCTTTTCAGAGTGCTGAGTTTGTTCCCATGCTTAGGTAAGATATGGGAGTGGCCAACAATATCACGGAGCAGCCGTGTTTCTTAAAATATAATATAGAGCAACTGTTGTCAGTTCACACGACTATCGCTGCTTACGTAGTAAATCCTTGAAAATAGTAAATGGAGTTAGAAATGTGCATAGCCCCTCTAATAATAATAGTCGTTATTAAGTTTTTAACTTATCGATGTAATTGCTCGGACACTTTTTTACTTATTCCTAAGTATATACATATGTTTCTTCACACCTACATTTTTTTAAACACATGGAATATATTACTAACATATTTCCTAATTTGGTTATGCTTAAGCTAAGCTTACGGAAAAATTCTGCTTATGATGCTTCACAATCGCAAGATATGCAGAAACTTTGTGTTCATCGTCATTTGTTATTGCTGCCACTATTGTTCTCATTGTGCAAATATTTTATCAAGGCTGAGAACGCGTTGCATGTGTAAATTATGTTAATTTTTGCTTGATATGCAATACATTGACCTATACAAGCCAGCTTTTTATTGTTGCCTTAAAATATTACTAGTGCGGTTTGGATAGCTAAATTCTAGTTCGTGAATATGATGATTTTTGTTTGATATAAACTTTTGTATATGACTATTATGATAATAAAATAAAATCAATTAGAAAAATGAATGACTTAAGCGACAAATTCGAAAATTAGCAACAAAATATCGACATAAATAAAATACCTAGTAAAGCAAGAAACTTTGTCTGAAATGCCTTTAGCTAACATCCGTAAATAACCTTCACCTTTTCATGAGTTAGTCAGACAAGACAGCGAAACGATGAGATACGATAATTTACATGAAATTAAACATGTAATCAATACGATCGGCAACAAACATCATCGGGGTCACAGTAAACAACAAATCGTTAAATTTAACTAAAATCCCAAAGTAGTGATGCGTCTTACATGTGCAATGCTGCAACCAGATTTTCGTCAACAATAAACATAAGTCGAAATGAGGAAAGTGGTTGCTGACGAGTAAAGTTGAAGTGCAAATTTTTTCTGGTCAAAGCACTGCACAAGCATGTAGTTAGACAAGTCGCGCCTGTTTGTGGGTTTACCATTGAACTTGAACACGCATATTTGTTGCACAAACAATATTATTTAATTTACGTAAGATGCTGTCAAATGGGATGATGTATAGACACAAATAGTTAAACAAATTTAAGTTTATTTTTAATACACATTCCGCATAGGTTGTTATTTGCTAAGTTAAACATTTCTATAATCTTGAATGAAACATTTTTAGCTAGCTGCGTTAAGCCCAACACGAGGTTAACGAGAAGTTATTGTTAAGAATTAAGCGTAGTTCAAACCGAAAATGCTCTTAGATGCAGCTATTAAGAGTTCAATTTGCAAATTGAGTTTTCTTGTAAGGCTTAATTAAGGAAGTGGCATGCCAAACAATCCCGGAATAGCGAAATATAAATTTATCTCACCATGTGTACTGACTAAGAAGAAAATGTTATATGCCATCGATTGGGAGTTCAAGTCGATAAGTAAAAGTAAAAATAGATCGAACGTGTTTTTGTGTAAGCTTGAAAGACTGCACATAAAAGTTAAATTTAAATAAAGTGGATTCAAAGTGACTCAATTTTAATGTTGCCAAAATAATTAACAGCTTTAGTCACGAAAATAACTGGATGCTTAAGAAATACTTTTACAAAATAAACATTAACCTAGTAAAAGTTAAGATACCTCATACGTTTGAGCTTAATTAACAGCATTTAATCAAACTGTCTAATTGCCAAGGTAAATATAATAGAGGCCACAACTGTAGACACCTAAAGTAAAAAAAAAATAATTAACGAAAGAAAAATAATCATCGTCGGGCACTATATACAGCAAAACAGTTTTATATTCTGCAAAAAACTTTTAAGCATGAAAATAGATTGATTGAAAAATGTACCAGACTAGCGTGTGAAAAGCCACACACAAGGTTTTAAGTGGTGGAGTTTTGACTGAATTGGGGTTGATTTGAGGTTATGAGCTTCAAGTCGGAAGTTTGTGCGTTTTTTCTCTCTTTGATTTGACGGACATTTGCTGAGTTACTCACATTCATATGTTGATGCTTAAAAGAGTTGAGTGTATGTAAATATACCTTCGATAGCTGGTTATTAAGTTATTTCATCTGTATACCTGATCAAATTTTTGTCTCCCCGAGAACATATTGTATTTGCTTAGCTTTTATTATGTTATTATACCCTGTGGGGGTATATTAAGTTTGTTAAAAATATGTAACGGGCAGAAGGAAGCATGGCCGACCCAATAAAGTATATATATTCTTGATCAGCATCAATAGCCGAGTCGATATAGCCATGTCCGTCTGTCCGTCGGTCTGTCGGTCTGTCGGTCTGTCGGTCCGTCGGTCCGTCGGTCCGTCCGTATGAACGAAAGGATCTCAGAGATGGTAAGAGCTAGAAGCTTGAACTTGGTGTCCCAGCACTGGAAATTTTTGCAGGCAGATCAAGTTTATCTTTTTTTTTGGATGCCACGCCCTCTTTGCCCACAATTTAAGTAAAAGCTTATAAAGCAAGCAGTTTTGTAGATCAAAAACCTCATACCAAGGGCAGTTTTGAAGCTAGAGACTTGAGATTTTGCACATATGATAAATATTTTGTGGTCAATGTGTCCAGAAAATTGTATCACGATGCGACGCCCCCATTGCCTACATAACGGGAAGTCTTATAACAAGAGCAATATTACAGTAAGAGACTTGAGATTTGGCACATATGATAAGAATCTTAGGGTCAATGTGTCCAGAAAATTTAATCGCGATGCCACGCCCCCTTCGCCCTCAAATTAAGTAAAACCTCATAAAGCAAGCAGTTTTCTAGCTCAAAAACCTCATAACAAAAGCAGTTTTGTAGCTAGAGACTTGAGATTTAGCACACATGATGAGTATCTTGAGCTCGATTTGTCCAGAAAATTTTATCACGATGCCACGCCCCCTTCGCTTACAAATTAAAAAATAAAGAATTACTAGAGAATTTCATCTGGAGTGAATTTGAGCGGGTTCCTGTAGACCCACAGGGTATATTACGGTCGGGGTCCCGACTGTTCCGCTTGTTTTTGTTAATAATTCGATGACTAATAACATGTTTCGCAGTTAGATCGCTTAAGCGGATATTATTTGTTCAAAATTTATCCGGTTTGCTTGATTGTGAATGTCAATCTAAAATTTTGAAGACTTTTTGGTTAAATACGTAAGATGAAAAATCCGTTATATTTTGATTTTTAACAATAAAACACAAAAAAACCTGAAGGCCAATGTGTGATCATGGATCAATTAATGCCGGTAACATGAATGTATAATACTTATACTAAGTTAAAACATGGTGGTGCTGACTTAATAACCAACACATAAATAAACATATATAATTTTGACCAAATAAAACAATGCATAAAACATATACCCTTTACAATTCAATGACTGGAGAAACCACGCGACATGCTAAAGCTTTTTATCGGTGTCATATCTACCATTTTGAGCCATGTTCTGCATAGTTTGCGCTTGAATGTCAGGACATAAGAAGCACAACGTAGGTGACAGGGATAGTCAACAATGAACACGTTAAAAATTATTGCTAGCGTGTAATCAGCACAAAGGCATCTCTCAAAGTGCAAGAAGGCGTGATGAAGACAACGACTGCTGGATCTGTAGGGGTATTGAGACTGAGTGGTTTGGTTTGTCTGCGTCTGTCAGTACTGTGGTGATGAAGTACTTACATTACCAGCAAAATCCTACGTAACTATGATGACTCGTCGGATATCTATGGCATATTCAACGCCCTTTGCCAAGATAATACAAATTTATAGTATTTTTATAGCCTGTGCCCATTAAAAATGGGCAAAAAAGGCTATAATGAATTTGTGTGAATGTATGTAACAGGGAGAAGGAAGCATCTCCGACCATATAAAGTATATATATTCTTAATCAGTATCAATAGCCGAGTCGATTGACACCTGTCCGTCTGTCTGTCCGTCCGTCTGTCCGTCTGTCCGTCTGTCCGTCTGTATGAACGCGTGGATCTCAGCAACTATAAGAGCTAGAGACTTCAAATTTGGAAGGTAGGTTCCTGAATACCATACGCAGATCAAGTTTATTTTCAATTTTCGATATCATGTCCCGTTGGTTTTAAAATTAGAAAAATCCCCATAACATAAGCAATGTTAAAGCTGGAGACTTGAGATTTGGCACACATGATAAAAAGCTTGGGCTTAATGTGTCCTGAAAATTTCATCGCGATGCCACGCCCCCTTCGCCCACAACTCGAAACAGCTGATAACACGAGCAGTTTTATAGCTAGAGACTTGAGATTTGGCACACATGGCAAGTATCCTACTCTCAATTTGTGCTACAAATTTCAGTAAGATCGGATATTGAACTCAAAAGTTATTCAAGAATCAAATTTATGCAGATGCGTCGCAGCGCAGTAGCAGCGCAGTCGCTGCGCCGCCCGACGATATAATGAACGAAAAGACGCGTTTGTTCATGTATGTTTGATTTGCCTTTCGTCTGCTGTGGCTCTAAACATAAACAATCAATAGCCGCAATCCAATCTTGCCAGACTATCGCAAGCTACCTACTCTCGATGCAAGCATAATCGACTTCAAGCGATATATTTAAATCCCATTATAATGAAAACACTTTTCTTTGAAGACCTGCACAGGCTATCCTACTGTCGCGCTCGCTCGACTGATCGGCTTGTTAAAGTTGTCAACTACTTGGAATGTCCAGCATGCTTAACATCTTTATGCAGAATTAATTCTTCAGAGATATTGTATATGATTTATTTATAATTATACAAAATGAACAAGGATTTCCCACATTTGTTACATTTTTCACGCCTATGCGCAAATGTGCTTATAAGTTGGACCACCTTGCAAATTACTACTAACCACAACTAAAAGTGCACACAGCTTATACCAAGTTGTATGTTCATGCTGCTGGTAAACATGTTTAGACGCCTACTTGTTATTGTATTCATACAGTTGTCGGCGTAAATGACCTTCAATTGTGCATGTAAATATTTAAGAATAAAAAGCATTCAATTATTTCTTTCCATACGCATCGCAATTTGTTTTATTTATTTGGATAGTAAGCATTTATTTGAGGAAAATATATTATAACTAAAACTACTCGAAGATTTTGCAAGAGTATATAACATTTTAACTCCGAAAAACAAATTCATTATAATTCATTTCATTTATATTATGTGTCACTGATTTAATTGAGACCTTTATATAAAAATGTCATGAAATTTACAACACTTAAGAAACACACAACAGGAGGCGCGAGTTAATACTTAAAACTGAATTAAATATTTGTACAAGTCCAACCAAATCTATATGCAAATGATTAAACAAGACACCACAGAGTTCAATGACTCGAAATACGCTTGATAGCATGTAAGTTGTCTGGTTTGCACAGCAACATTCACCTAAAACTTTTATTACCAAGTAGCATTTGGTTGCTTAGCTAAAGCTTGTCTGGCCAGTGTCTCGAAGCAGTAAAACTGCATCAATAAATTTATTTTATAACAAATAAAGAAGCTCAAGCTACTAAACGTAATGTCATCAAACTGTACGTTGTAATCGCAACCAGTTGCTAAGTGCATTTTGTTGTTGTTCCTCTCCCTCGTCACCTTGGGCGGCATTGAAAGTGAAGCGAGCCCCATCAGGTTCCTGCTGCGATTAACCGAATTGGTTGCGTTGCTGCAACAAAACAAACCACCAACCGAAAACATGAATGGCAGCATCAGGTAATTGGCTTATATGGCAATTACAAGAAAATCACTAACTTTGACCAGCTGTTCACTGATAAAGACCTGGAGTTCAAATATGCAATGTGAATAAACTTAAAATGACCCCGCAATCTGACACAATTTCGATTACTGCATTGCATTTGTATATGCGATTGGTTAACGTGACAGTCCAAGCTCTTCAAATGATTAATCGTTTGCTGAATGTTGAAAGCCTGACGGTATTAACGCGTAATCAGTTCGGTCAGTAACTCATTACATTTGTTCACTTAATAGAGCACCTTACTGACAGATGAAAAACAGTCAGTACCTTATGTAATAGATGCTGGCATAATTTACCGATAAATACATTTTCACTGCATTGTATCTGCTAAATCAGATATGTGAATACATAACTAGTGTGCGTTGCAAGTGAAAGTGAAAGGTTAGCACCATGCACATTAGTGCATTTAAAAATATTTGACAAATTGTGTGCTGTTGGCTGCTAACTGCGTAGCTTACGAAGATGCAATTACGGGTAGAAACTGAAAAAAACTTGCCCTTGGTTGCCTTGAGCGCTGAATCTGACTTCGCATCGCTTAAATGGCAGCAACAACAAAAATAAAAGCACCAAGGTTGTTGAACATCTGCAAAAATCCAGTTTATCAATTGCCAACTCACAGAGGTGACAATGAAATATATGGTAGAGCCTTTAAGGCCAACAAGCCTTACGGTTAAGCAGAAGCATTAAGTTATCAAGTCCAACTTTTAGTCGATGCAATGACTGCAGCTGCCCTCTCTAATGTTTATACTGTATCATAAATAATCAATTTTTTACAGAACATATTGAATGCAAATAATTTAAATAGGGTATGAAATTCTCTATTTGAATTTAAAATTATTTTGAGGTTTTTTATTAGAATTTTTCACTGTTCAAATAATACTCGATAATACAATTTATATTACTTTCAAGAATGTAATATGTAAATTTGGTAAAAATGCATGTATGTCCCTAATTGTGCCGTCCGCACTGCGGCTCTGATCCGGCATTTAAAGTGGACTGTGTCCTTGCCGCATTTGCAAGCCCAAGACCCATGACGCTGTCAAAATCATTTAGCATGACTGCCTTTCTAAATTGCTGAGTAAATATGTATATGCAGCAATAGCCTTGAATGGTTTGTTGTTGACTTTTCTGACAGCAATTCCCACTGCATTCTATACTATACTTAAGCCTGAATATCTAGAGTTTTATTTATAGTTATTGATTGTAAACTTTTCTAAATACATGTCGTTGTTATGTGTCAATCAGAAGACCTAATTGGCCGCCAACAAGAACTTCAAAAACGAAACTTCAAAAACGCAACATCTTTAATATTCTAACACGAGATTGTATGTAAGAAACTCCTTTGTAATATCCCCAAGACCAATTAAATTAATAAAGTAGTCACTTCAAACTTATTATTACAGTATTTTCTATAAAAATTAATTTTAATAAAAAAACATTGTTTAACTGCTAATAAGAAAGTGAATATTATGCCATATAAACGAGTATGAATATATAATTCAGTCGTATATGTATAACACTTTTTAATGACAATGATGTATGGACATACGACTGTCTATAAATTATAATTGCCACACACTCTCGCACATCGGTATACGTAATGGACGGTATCTATCATACAGTGGTATAAAAGTCATTTGTTTCTCGGATTTGATTGTTACGAATAAGCGTAAAGAATGTTGGGTCCACAGCCTATTCAATCAATTACAAAGACGCGGTGTGGAGTCACCTGCTCAAGTGCTAGAGTTACGGTTGCCCGTCGGCGTTAGTGATTGTATGTTCAGAGCAACGAGCCGTAAACGTGAAACGCGCATAAAATAATCATAAAAATTAAAAGTTTTACGCAATCCTCGCTAGGCATTCAACCATTAGCTGCTAGACATGAGTGAAAAAAGAGAGCAATCTGGAGACAGGTGTTAGAGTGTAAAGTGGAGCAGTCGTGCCAGTCAAGGTAACTTTCTGTTACTTCATGATTCAATTTATAGAGACCTCAATAGATTATATATATTGGTAAGGCATGTTGTTAGAGCACTCGTTACGCATTGAAAATAACTTTGTCTGCGTACATGTTAACGCCATGAGGATACAATGAAAAAAAAGAAATGTAATTCAAGGTGAGTTGCGACATTCAAAAATGAAAATGGCGACTGCCTAATTGTAAATAGGATTGGTTTGTTTTGGTACTAAGACGTCACATTATTCCCCTATTGATAAATTTAAAAGTATAATTCCGCTTTCCATCATTGTTGAAAGGTAAAAAGTCAAAGACCCTCCCCCATCATAATAAAAATTTGCACTACATACGTGTATGTAATTGAACGTGTATATTATGTGCATATTTATGAATGTTCATGGAGCGTTTGAATAGTTCGTTGCCTAAGTCTTTTGTTGTGCTCTGCTGTCAGTGGGAAAAAACGAAAGTGTATAGTGTACAGCGACTACTTGCACTGTAAGCGATGTTGCGCCATATGTGTGCATATAAATACATCTCTCAAATTATAATAGTTTAAGCAAAAACAAAAAAGGAAGGCTGGCGCATGCGGGTTGTCAACTAATCTGATTATTTAATGACGCCCTTCCGCGTGGTCCAACCGTTTCACACGGTGTTCATTAACACCATCACCTTAAATATGGAATAGTTGACATTGTGTAGTTTTGTGTATGGTATATATATACATATGTATTGCCGATTTGACATTGACGTTTGTGCAAAAACAAGGTGAATGGACTTCAGATATTTTAAGTTTTTAAGAAAGTTACTTTAAGATGTCAAACGCTTAAATTAAAATAATGTTCCTCAAGTCTAAACACAAAAAGTTAAGAATGATTTCTATAACTTACAACAGTTGTAAACTCATCACTTAATTACTGGCTACACATGTGAAAGCTTTAACTACTTCTAGTATACCTGTTGCTTAAATACCAGTATGACTTGAGTAAAGTCACAACGTTTACTAATTTAATACTTCGCTATACTTTACAGCCAACCGACTTCACTATAATTTGAAGAAACAACATTCAAATGCAAACAAAAAAGCGTAACGAAATGGAAAGCTTGTCACTCTTCTCGAAATATTTTGATGGGATTTCTTTGCCCACTAGATTTCTTATACTTTATGTTATAACACTTTTATTTTACATTTATTTTTGTCGCTTCATTTCATTGTGTCATTAAGGGCAAGAAAGTAATTTTAAGGCAGCCTCATGCATATTTCACTGCATGTTTCCATTAGTAAAGATGGTCCATATTTCATTCACAATATATATTCTACACATTTAATATTTAACATTATTTTATTGTTAATACATGAAATTTTATTCTTACTTTCACGCCGACATTGAATCATATAATATAAGCTTGACAGCTTTAAGCTAATCAAACTTTCATTTCCCTTTTCGAAATGGAAATAGTTGAAAATATCAGTAATAAGAAATTTGATAGCACGTGCTTTGCATAATAATAAGAAATGCAAGTAACTGAATACAGCACAGGCAACCTATGCGACGTGCATTCATGCTTGTGAGAGACCTATGTAATTGCTGTGTTGTAATTATATGCAGTAACGCCTGATTTCATCGATCGTGTGCTAGAGTCTGTCCCTTCCTTTCTATCATTGCCTTTTAAATTAGCCACCAGTAAGCATTTATCTAGTTATATTTAAAGCTACCTTAGTAAATTATTGAAAACAATCCAAAATCTCAAAATACGAATTTGTTTAAACACAAAATACAGTAATATGCCTTTTACACACATATGTTACGAGCACTTGTAAATAGCTATTGGAAAATGAAAGTGAAATATGCAGCGCACCAACGCACTTAGTTAACTAAAGGCACACAAATAGAGAGCAGTAATAAAACATGGTATGCACGTAATTTTAAATTGGGTTTACTCATGACCTTTAATGTTACTAATAATGAAACATAAAGAATAAAAGATTTTGGATAGATTGTTCACATTGTTTTTGGGTCAATAAAATGTAGAAGTTTAATGGTAATTATCTTGGTAAATTTATAAATCCCTTAGGTAGACTATATGAGTTAAAAATTTCAACAGAACAACAACAGTATAAATATTTTAAATATAGCAATGAAAAATAAATTAATTTCATAAAATGTGTACACAAAAATGCTGTGTATAATTGTGTCTATAATGGCTCCAGTTTTCGTTATCTGAACTACAAGTGACAACTCATAAGCTATAAAACTACCATAAAAATTTTGATTACTAAATTATTAATTTTGTGTCGTTTTTGTTTTGGCATATTTGTAAAATAAAAAAAAACAATTAAGTGAGTTGTGTTTGCAAATTTTAACAGTTATTATCACCGCAATTTATTTGGTTACATAGAGACACACTTTCATCAATTCATTCATGCCAGTCAAGTCTCTGCGATGTATGCAATTAATATATGTGCCATAAGCTGGCTAACTGATTGGCATAGCTTACATAAGTCCGATATCGTGCGTTTCGTTGAGTGGACAAAGCGAGCTGACCAATCGCTCCGGTTATTTGTTATGCTTGAAAATGATTATGTTACATATTATGCGTCTTAATGTATGTTGGATAAATAGATCAAGTAAGCAACCACTTTATGGATCGAGCATATTTAAATTTTTACTTTTGTATCAATGGCTATTTGTGACTACTGATTGATCATAAGCTATATTATCAATACGTTGGCAAGTGTTTTTTCCACGCTATTGGGTACTTATAGAACGGTAATAATTTTTTATCACTCCATCTAAACAACAAAATTGACCAAATTTATTACTGTCAGACTAAAGAACTCCCAAAATTCGTTTAATTGAGAGGTTGAATTCAGCCGCTTGCGCAATATATTTGTATTTATATATTGTGAATATCCAAGCAAACAAAACTGGTTATTAAAGGAGACTTTAAAAACACAGCTCTAAGAATACATTTAGACTTATGTTAATTTACATATGAAAGGCAACAATAAATCTAAAAACAATCGCAATTTATCTAATTTAATTTATTTTTAATAAGTACACTCGTATTTTCATTGTAATTAATCAATTTGAGCAGTAGTAAAATTTAATATGTCTAAATAATCACAGCCTTGTGATTTCCAATACATAGTTATTCCCAGTTGTCATATTTTTGTTTACCTTATACATACATATGTATATATTTGCACACCTTAAAACCAACATGTTTTAGTTCTTTGCTGTATGAAAAAGTTTATAAATAACAACAACAAAATTAAGATTATACATGAAAATAAGAAAAAATCAAAAGGAGACAATGATTTGTTTAAATTAATAGCTTGCTTATTGTTAATGTATTTGAAATAGCATCAGACTTTATTCAGATCTTATGTATCGTGAATTTTACTTTAACCAAAACAAGTTTTGGTTCTCCACAATTTCTTCGTCAGACTAAAAAAATTTCCATAATAATAATGTTCAAAGAGTTTGGCATAACCAAATTGCTGTCGAAAATATACATATTATTTACATATATTGGCTAAATAATGAGCAGACTAAGACTATCCATTGCCAGTGTATACCGTTTGACAGTAGGATGAGCTGTTACTTTAATGCAGACTGCGGATCTTTTGAATATTGCCACTTTTAGGTATAACCAGTTTTTTCATTAACAATTTGTAATAAGTCATTCTTTAGTATGTACCAGTCACTACAAATGTTTAGGCATTAACTACGTTAACTCAGAGAAAGAGTTTAACTCTAATTCAAAGCTATCTTACAACATTTCTCAGTACATAGCGAATGTACACAGTACAACATAACAGTCGGTAAGTGTTTAAGTAAGGCTTAAGAAAAACCCTGCTTCATGGTAGTCAGTTTAAGAGCTGTTAGAATGTTTTGTTCGTAATTCCATGAATCATCTCTCTTTTGCTGTCTGCACTTGCCTTGACGTAATGTTAAGACATTACATATTTCAGCTGAGACTTTTCATCGAGTTGACTATGTAAGTACTAAGCAACAAGTTTGTGTCTTAAGTCATTTGATTTACTTTCAATGTAATGTTAAACGCCAACTCACCTGTTTCGAATAACAATAGACATAATCCCAGAAGCCAGTATAAACTTTGCCGATGTGTTGAAAACTCCATGTTGCTGTTGTTATTGCGCATCGCTGTAACTGTAACTGTAAATTTTCTTGTTGTTGCAGCTACGTTTTTCAGGTTAATTCACAGAATTTGAAATACCAAAATGCAAGCCCAGGCTGACAGTCAAACGGCACGGCAACAGCAGCCGAAAAAAAGCCAGTCTATACTTCAAACAAAGGCATACATACATACATACGAACATACAGAAATAAGTACATACATATGCAAGTAAGAAGACAATGTCGCAATTTTTTCAATTTAGATTTTTTCGTATTCAAGCTTTTGTATTACAGTTTGCTGGAATTGTTGGCGTTTTTTCTCGGCTGTTGCTGCACTCCAATTTGGTTTTGTTTTTATTTTCTATAAGGTTTTGCAGTTATTGATGTCGTTGGTACTGGTTGCCACTATCATTCGCACTTTCGTCAAAACTTGAGGGACAAATCTACACAGTTCATTTCACACAAACACACTTAGATTGCAACACTTGTGATTTTTTTTCGTTTAAGCAATCAGTTTGTTCTGATTTTTTCTTTATCATGTTGCAATGATTACCAATTGCGATAAAAATGTTGTTTTGCGAAACACTGCACATAAACAAATCTATTAGCGTTAACGTTGCCAGGTACTAAGATCGGTCGATTAGTGGTCAGATTTAAATTTTCCACGCGCTTTTCGCTGATCAACACATAAACGAAGAAGTATGCACGGGTAAGTCAATGTTTGGAAAAGAAAATGTGAAGCGAAATAAGATAAATAAACAAACAACAAAACTGAGTTTTTGTTTTTGTTGATTTTTTTTAGCAAAACTTTCTTTTCGACGTAAAGCCAGTCTATCTACGTTTACTATTGCTTTTTCGCGCACACACGCGCGTTTCTTGAACTATAAAATGCAGTTGCGCCTGCTTTCTATACGTGAATGCAATATTCACGATTTCGGCAACTCAAAACATGTCAGTTCATAAAGCACTTTTGTTTATAATATAGTTTCATTGGTTGAAACCGATTTTTGGCCATCGCAATGTTCTTATACGCTAGCTAATTGGAGTACTCCAATTCTCAAACACAAAACACTTCTTACCGTGAGCTCAAGCGAACAACACGTCCTAATCGAAACAACTAAGCAACACGACTGCGCGCAGCAAGTGCTCGAAGTCAGTCAGCTGGGCCAGGTTTCAACGCCAAGCTTGGTCTGAGTTGTGGTTGGCTGTTAGCTTACAGTACCACAGTTGCTGTTACTGTTGTTGTGGTTTGTAGTGTTTGAGGCCGATTGCTTCGTCGGTATCTCTTAAGCTTTTGAAAGTAAGAGTAAAACATGTGTCATTCACAAAAGCTTTTCTTGACTTGTTGGTTCTCTTAGCTTGAATTGCGAACACGGAGTCAATATGTTTAGATACGATGAGGAAACTTTCAGAGATTTTCCGTTAAGATAGCTAAAGAAAATTTATACATTCACATCGTTAGTTATTGCCCTTGACGTCTTGAATTAGTTTTACCTCTATCCCCGACAATCCCATAACCACGAAACATTAACATTCTATTTTATATAAATGGCTTTGTCTAACCATTCTGAATGTACAGAATCGAAAGTGAAACCATCGAAAATCAAAGGCTAAGAACTAGGCCGAATCACTCGACCGAACCGAAATTACAAAAAAATTTTATAAAAACCAAGTATAAAATCCAATTATATACAAATAATTGTATACATTAATACCTATAAATTAAAGCAAAGCAAACATCTGAATATGTTTTATAAATGTATTACATGCTTAAATGTTTTTCAGACGTATATTGTTTAGCTATCTTATAAACTTTAGTATAAATTAATTTGATTCTTTTATTAAATTTTATTTATTTTATTTCAAAGAACACTTTATTTATACATTTTTTAATTAGTTCACAAGTATGCGTGAGTTAATATTATGGTATAAGAGTACAGGCCAAATTGACGTTTTCTACTTAAAAATAAATATATAAAAAAACATATTAATATATAAGATTGAGGGGGAAAATATATATTAAAAAATCCCCATAAATTTAGTCTTACAGACTAATACTTAAATACTAACTAATTGCTAAGGTGGGAGTATTAAATATGTTTTAAATGTGTGTAAGTTAAATATTTACATCTATTTATAAAGTTTTATGAAGATTAGCACAGAGGCTAGCTTTACGTTGGCTTTTTATGTAACTCCGTAGTAGAGTAATGCCAGGGTCAGTTGAAAAGCATTTTTAATATTTTGTTTTGAATTACTTGTAATATTAAAATATGTACATTCGCAATATCAGCATACACCGGGAAAGTGAATATGATATTTGCAATATTTTATATTTTAGGGAGTCTTCTTTTTCGATTTGTATATACTAATACATCTTTTAGAGTTCTTCAAGGACTGTTGAAAATGGTTATTGCTATTCTCGCAAGTATATAAATAGTTTAAGAATCTTTCTTTAATTCCATTGTAGCGCGTCAATAGAACCAAAATTAACCAAAATTAAAAATAATTAATAACTTTACAACTCAATTTCATCATGTACATCAAACATCACTTACACAGTCGATTAGTAACAAAGGTGTTGTACAAATATGTCAAATTTTCGCCTGAAACTTATCAAGTTTAATGCACAATTTCATAAACAAATTATTTTAATGTACTTTAATGTCTTAATTGCAAAAGCCAACCAACAGTTGACGCTCCAAATCGTTGTTAATGCTTACAAATGTTTTCGTCATTTTTGGTTCCACATGGCATTGCAAAAAAAGCAGACAGCGCCCCTCAAATGTTGCCATTCACTTCGTAAATAGGCGGTGACAATACTACACAGAGACATAATAATTTCGTTACTATTAACACAAAAAATGTGCATAAATAGTATAAAAAAGGTGCTACAATTTAATATAATGGGTAATTCAGGGACTCTAATATTATTCTTTAGCAATCTGGAAAGGTTTCAATTTATAGAAGTCTTATGGTAAGTATTGAACATGTAACATGTGCTAAGATTACTTGAAAATTACTTAGCATTTGCAATTCCTATGGCAACATTATATAGGAATTTGTTCAGTTTTCTTTCAAGAAAAGTAAGTTCAGATATATTTAACATCAATGCAGGGTATCTTCTAGTCAAGTTTTTGACTTATTGGTATTGTGTTTTGGTAGCTTTTTAATGGTTTCATTAAAATAGAGCGCGCAATAAGGCGATAATTGAATGGCATGAGGTGGTTTAATGCGACATATAGAAACCAGTATAAAGTCCCTGGCAAATCAAAATTACGGTACACAATCAATTTTACTACACTTAAGGCATTGACAAAAGTACCAATAATGTACATGTATACAAAACCGTTAAAAATGCAACCTTGATAACTTCCCTATTAATGATTATACTGAACAGTGTATAGTAAGTCTAAAAACAAACATTTACGGACAAGCACAGGCACAAATCTACATTTGTAACGGCCTTCATAGCAGCTATTCATTGTACTACTTACTACTTACTTACTGTAGTCGAAATACTGATCTATTGTATTCGAACTTAGACCGAAAATGGGAGTGCTGCATTTTAGAAAAGCTTACGAATGACCCTGAATAATTGAAAAAGCTTTTGTGGAATAAGCCTGCAGTAGCCAAACTTCGAACATATTGGTATTATGAACCTCGAGCTCAGATTCAATTATAATATAGTTAGTTACACTTTGCTCAGAATACATGACCGATATATCTACTTATATCCATTTGTAGTAATTTTTAGCTAGGAATTATGAATAAATCTTTATATAGTATTTTTTTACAGTAGGCAATCAAATTTAAGTTCTGTCAAATAAAAGTTATATACAATAAACTACTATTACCCAAACCTATGTTGGGTAAATATGGTTGACTTGGCACTTAACTGCAACATTTAGGCTTACCTACTCTTAAGGAACTTTACTTAGACTTAATAGAGTTAATAACATTAGAAAACGATCAAGTCACTCCTTTAGTATAATTATATACCAAAAACCTGATATGAGTATTTCCTTTTTAAAAAAATAGACGCACCCACTCACCAAGGTAGCAAAACTTTGTAGCCGCAGTTAAACAATTCGAAATCAGAACAGTGACAGAAACTACATCAACAATGTGAATGCAAAGACAACAAAGGTAGCAAGCAACCAACTTGCTGACCTTCTCGACACCGTGGAGTGACGGTTTCGCAATCTCCGACCGACCACTCAGCTTCTGGGCGGCTTCTCAACGCTACAATTGCTGTACTGCCATAGCTTATGCATATGGGAGCAGGCGAACGCGCACGACCGCGCCATTTAAATTGTGGTAACTAGCAACTAGAATTTACGACAACTGGCTAGTAAAAACAGATAGTCAATAACAGAATATGACGGCAGCTGCAATTCACAGCCAGCTGACCAACCACGCCTTACCCTATTGCTTTAACTGAGTACAATTATATTCTTTGTAAGAATTTTAAGTCCAAACTCTTTCCGAAAAGCACTGATTGTTTTGATAGAGTAAAACATGACTTTAATTTATCAGCGAGAGCTTAAGAAAAGTAAATTTATGTTATAGAATCAGAAAATATAAATCAAGAACATATTTTTGAAACTGATGCGAGTATATTGTAAAGCTATTGCTTATTCTTAATACAAGAATTGAAAATATTTTTATTAACATTAGGCACCCTGTACACGTAAACAAGTACACAGCAACATTAATAAAATGGTCACACACTGCAGCTCAATGTACAAATACTTAATACCCAACATTATAGGTTGAATAAACCGGATTAAAAACAAAACTGTAGCAAAAGCTAGCCACAGTGTAAAGCAAAATATACAACTATTTCAATTTCAATATACTTAATGTGTATTACTTCAAGGTCACTGGCAAAGTGCGAAGTCGAAGTCCACCGTCAAGTAACTAAGCCAACCGTTCAGCAAAAAGACTTTGTTATAAACAGTCTTAGATAGCAGAAAATTGATCCTATTTCGCAAAAACAACTTTAAATACGGAAGTATCTGATTTGTTTAAATAAGCATAATACCGATACTTCCTGTACCGGTAAGATACGCAATGTCCGTTATACTTTACATACTAGTACGTAAATTAATAATTTTGCCTATTTTAGCATTTTTATAATATACTATCACGTGTTAGTCATTACAAAAAAAAATATATACTCTTATTGATTTGCAAAATTATAATACATTATAGTCATAATACATTTCTACCCACTTAATTTAGTTTAAACAGAAGTCAAAGGCATTTATATATGAACAAATTCGTCTACTTACCATTGTGTGCCAAATCTTAAGTCTGTAACTATAAAACTGCTGTTGCTATCAGTTTTTTCCAGTTATGGGCGAAGGGGGCGTGGAATCGCAATGAAATTTTCTGGACACGTTAAGACCAAGCTTCTTATCATGTGTGCCAAATCTCAAGTCTCTAGCTTTAAAATTGATTATGTTATGATGATTTTCCTAATTTAAAAAAAAACGGGACTTGATATCGAAAATTGAAAATAAACTTGATCTGCGTATGGTTTTCAGGAACCTACATTCCCAATTTGAAATCTCTAGCTCTTATAGTTGCTGAGATCCACGTGTTCATACAGACGGACGGACAGACGGACAGACAGACGGACGGACAGACAGACGGACGGACGGACAGACAGACGGAAGGACGGACAGACAGACGGACAGGTGTCAATCGACTTGGTTATTGATACTGATCAAAAATATTAACTTTATAGGGTCGGAGATGCCTCCTTCTGTCTGTTACATATATTCACACAAATGCATTATACCCTTTTTTGCCCATTATTAATGGGCACAGGGTACAAAAATGGAAAAAATCTCTTAACCCCCATTTTCCTTCTTTACAAAAAGCACCACATTTCTTAACTTGAAATTTGAGCATTCTATTTATATGGCAACTTGATATGAAACAACTGGTCTCCATATAGCTGCGGGCTTTGGAAACAAATAATTAATCCTTTCCAATATGCTACACAAATTCATTTACATAATACTCATGCAAAGCTGGCCGCGCTATAGCGCTACATTTGGAGCAAATTCGTGAAATTGTGACTGCAGTACAAACCGCGAAAGGTAGACACGATTCGAGTGCTAACGGGAGCAGTAAAAGCACCAGTGCTGGTCGATGAAACGGCTAAATTCACGTCTAACTGGGAGTGCATTTCTTGCAAAGTAAAACAAGTAAAATCTGCTGAGTATGGTTTGGTTACCAACTGGTTGTCGCTACTGTAACTTAGTATTTCATAGAAAAGAATACTAGACTAGCATATCCTAGAGTTACGATAAGCCGATTTAACAATATGATATTTCAAACAAAAGTTGTGATTTGTTTTCTGATAAATACCCTTTGTCAGGACAGTTCCCGGAATTGTTAAATAAAACGCGCGAACATTACTGATATTTCCACTAATGTTTCTTATCTATAGTCTTTTTTTTATATATTGATACCTTACGATTTATGACCAATATAATGGTTCCCTCTACTGATTGTCCACAGGCATAGTTAACAAAATTTGTCACTACACTTAAATGTCAATATACAGTGCAGCTGTGACCTTAATTTTTTGCAATAAATTGACATTTAAAAGTTATGTGGCACACCCAGTGTATATAATAAATGCATGCATTTAAATATACACTCTTTATCTAAAGTACCCTAAATTGTTAAATGAAATGAACAAATTTACGTTTTATGACAAATTTAGTGAGTCTCCTTCAAACTAATCACCATCTGAAGCTTAACCCAATCTTCCAAGCTCTTTTCATAGACTCATTCAGGTTTAGATTTCAGCTCCTTTAGTGAATTTTGTTCGTTCGCTTTAATCAACTCAAAACGCGTTTTATGCAAACCTACAAAACGATAATGTATTATTCCTTACTTACTATTTAACTGGTCGGCAAGAATTCAAAGTGGAAAACACCTCAGTAATCAAAGAAAACATTAAAAAAAAGCTTTGATTTTTGAGCAATTTTTTCTCTGTTTTTTTTCAAGTTTTTCTCTGTTTTTTTCAAGTTTGTGCTCATTTTCAGCGCACCACTCAGCCGATTGTTAACTGTGAACTTTCATGTCGTACTCATAATCGTATATCCCATATCCAGGTAAGATGCGTATCATGTAGGTTGGCCCATTTGCGGAATCAAAAATCATCTCTTTAGCAACGTTCATTCGATACTCTTTTTGAAGAAATTGATTCGGAACCAGTGCTAAACCGAAAATACTAGTTGTACATGAATTGGTTACAAAACGGTTATTTCGGTTTGCGCATAATAAAGGAAAGTTTTTGTTCTCGTTACGTTTTCAGTTAAAACGGTTAATACAGGTTAACGATGCCGTTTGCGGTTACGGTTTGAGGTACATGTACATATGCACTTAGTACCTTTCCCCAGATATTCTGTTTTGTATGTTTTGATTACAGCCCCAAAGTATACTATGCTTCTTTGCTAAATACAAAACAGTTCAAAGGGCGGATCACCTTATGAATGGTAATTTTAGCAAATTTGCGAATTTCTCATCTTCACCAGCCTAATGTTATTCGGTGCTGGATCGAACTATGATTTTTGTATTGCTTTCTAAAGTATATATGCACTTACATATGAACGTAAGTAACTCGTAACGTTTTCAGGATTCCAAAATTATATTTGTTAATGCTTAACCCTTTCAAACTATTTCAAATACATGACCAAATAACCTTCGAAAATTACCTGTAAATTGTATTTTGAAAATAAAATATATTGTAATGGCAATTTTCCAGGAACTGATCAGCTTAGTACAACTATTGCATACTTTCATGCGACAAAATTAAAACACAAACTGAAAGTGGCGTGCAGTGCTTAATTTTTTAAGCTGGTTGGATCTTTAATGTGGACTAGGGGTTGAAGAAACATAAAAGGTTTTGTGTTAATAACAAATCTAAAATACTAAAAAAAAACACCATTTCTGCCATCTCCTGTCAGTAATTCGATTTACATATGTATGTATCAAATATATATTTAGTAGCCTATTTACTTAATAAATTAATAATAAAGAAAAATATAATTTGGCTTATATTTAAAAGGCAAATTAAAAATATTATAAAAAAATTTAAAAAAATCATAAAATTTACACATTTTAAAAAATATTATCATTTTCATCAAAATGATTCAAATTTGAATTTCTAAGGTACTTTGCACTTTATCTCTACGAGATTAGGTCATTATTTGAGTTGGTCCCCGTAGAGCCACAGGGTATATTATGTTCGGGGTTCAGACTGTTCAGCTAGTTAAGAATGTATTTCCAAGCTTTTTGAATACACACGCACAAATAATAGTGTATATTTAATTAAATGCACATACTTATGTACATTCAAATATCACATAGTACACATGCTCGTGTGCAGAAAGTACATTTTATCCCTAAATGTTTCAGTAATCCCTAAAAAGTCACTACACTTTTATTTATATATGTAATAGCAATTATGTATTGAATTGACATACTTACTTACCTACTTATGACAGTGTAAGCATGCACAATTTGTCGTTAATTTTATCATATTTATGTACTTACATGTACTTATCTGTATACATAAATACTCTGCGTCAATAGTTGTTTTAGTTTAAAAAATACCTGATGCCTGATGGATCCCTAAAATATCACTATATAAACTTGGACCTTCAAAAAACTAATCTTTAAAATGGCAGACACATTTTTAGTTAACTTAGATACACGCACACACGTCCAAACGATTTTATTTACATACATATGTATGTATGTAGCCATTTTATTTCTAAATAGTCATGAGATTGTTAGTTGGAAAGTGGTTCTTAAATATGTAAATAAATATATTTACTTGGGTATATGTAAATGTTTATATACAATTATGTATATATACACATAAGTAATGAACATATTCATAAGTATTAGCATTTAATACTTCCAACACACATTTTAGTATATTAAAAACAAGCAGCAACAAAAGGAATGCTATACAAATGATGAATAATTTAGGTGTGTGAGTTTTTACAGCGGTATTGGTGCATGTCGGTGAGACACGAAAAAGCAGAGAGAAAAAATAATGATCACGCACACATACATACACTCAAGTGTATAGACACATAGCTAGTAACGAATGGCGTAGGTAAGAGAATGTAAAACGAAACAAAATACGAGAGAACAACAAGTTTATTATAAAAAGAAAACCCCCACAAAATACAGAAACAGCAGAGAAACAGAAACATATCATGCATACATATACTACACACACAGAGATATTTATGTGTACATACATATATACGTATCTATATGTTTGAAAATATATGCATGCAAACGTATGTATGTTTGGATGTTTGTATGTCAACAGTCTCACCGACACAACGGAAAACTGGCTGTACGCCATCAAAATGTCTGCTCACAGATACTCACGCATACTAGTGTAAGGGCAAAATTTTTATGAATACAACGAACAGCACAAAATAAAATATGTATGTATGTATGCAATAAAAACAACAGTCAGACACGCACTCACACAATCAGCGTCGTAACGCAAAGCGTACACAACAAAAACAACGTGGATTGCAATGCAAGAGTGTATGTGTGGCAAGCCGTCGTAGAGTATATGTATGTGTTTTTTTCAGTTTTCTTTCAGTTTCTTTTCGCTCGTTCGTTGAAACGCAAGTGTTGGTGAGATTTTTGCGCGTTTGTGTACAAAGGACGGAAGGAACAACAAATTGCAATTTTGTTAATTGCTTTTTTGTACAACAATACAATAAATACCTAATAATAAACAAAATTCTTTAGCTGAATGTGTGTTAGCTCTAAAAGAAGAACACAAAACGCTCTCTCTTTCTCTCTTCTTCGATCGTCGGGCTCTTCACATGTTCATTGTATTTGTTGCTATGATTATTGTTATATTTTGCCATTTTGTGCTTGCTCTCTCTCACGCGCTCGCGACTTTCACGAAATTGTAATAGTATAACAAAAATAAAAATAAAAAATATAGTAAACAAGGCAAGCCACATTGCAGCAGGGAACGTGTATGTACATATGCTTATGTGTATGTATATGTGTGTGCAAATTGATGACAACGAAGCGTGTGTGAAGTGAGCAGTGCGTGAATCGGGTGCAATGAAATGAGTTTGGCGGACTGGCAGAGTTTTCTTTAAAGTGCAGTTAAAAATAAACACATACATACATATGCAGAGACACACATACTAAATATGTATTCATATGTTTTCACATAAGACTAGTTTTTAAAACGAATAATATAATAATTATTATTTCAATATGCAGGTAAAATGATTTTTTAAAATCAAATACAATTAAACTAATACTAAGTCTTTCTCTTTCAGTATGTCGGAAATAACGGGTTTTAATTAAAGTTTCTCTACAATATATACATACATATGTACACTTGTTAATATATAATTTGAATACTTATCAAGTTATTACCGCGAAAAATATGGATGCACAATTTGAGCATTTGTGCCGAATTTGTGCAGCTAACACGAAATGCAAAAATAATTCCGTTGTCGAAAGTGTGTTTATTTTCAAAACATTGGGACTAAAGGATAAAATAGCTCGACATCTCTTCCTGAACGTAAGTATGATGAGTATGACATACATACATACATATGCATGTATGCATATGTTTATCTTAAGATTTTAAAAATGTAATATAACTGTAAACTAATCGTAATAATTCAACAGTTAAAGCAACTGCAATGTCTCGACTATGAGAAACTCTATACAAAAGTTTCCCAACACGTATTAGCATTAGCAACATTCATACATGGATGAATGAATATAAATGCATCAAGCAGTGATCAAAATTTTCAAATATCTATACGGATAATATTCAGAGACTATATATTTGGTTTGGTATCAGCCGGTATTATTGTATCTGAGGCTGACAAGCTTATTAAGACGATAGAAATCAACAGTTGCACTACCTTATTATACCCTGCAAACTGTTTCGGTAGACACAGGGTATAACCAGTCGGAAAGGCTACAGTCGAAGTCGACTATGAGAGACCCTTTACTTATTCCTCAAAATGGAAATAAGAGTAACACTAACAATTCCCCATAGCGCGTTGTAACGACAATATGCTCTAATTCTTCATTTTACCCGACACTGAGTAATATTGAGTTTTGAATAACTTCCGAGTTTATTATCCAATCGCGATGAAATTTTCAAGATACATTGTGACCCCGATGCTTGTCCTGTCTGCCAAAATTATCCAGTTTTAAAATTTACCATTATATGGGATATCAAGATTTTTGTTTTATTAACTTCCGAGGTTATTATTCGATCGCGACAAAATTTACATACATACATTGGGATCTGTGTGCCAAAATTCAGGACTCAATCTTTAATATTTTGCGTTTAATGGGATTTCAAAAATTTTGTTTTCGATTTGCGGAGGCGGAAGGGAGCGTGTCAAAATGTTAACATAAACTTGATCTGCTTAGCCCATAGACGAACCACCATACCAAATTTTGTGACTCTAGCTCTTATAGTCTCTGAGATCTAGGCGCTCATACAGACAGACGGACATGGCTATATCGACTCAGCTGTTGATGCCAATCAAGAATATATATTCTTTATGGGGTCTGCCGGACTTCCTTCTACCAGTTAAGCACATTTTTTTTTGACAAACTTAATAGACCCGTTTTACTTTTTAAAGTAAAGGGTCTAAAAAGCACAGCTACAACGGGCATGATATTTTTTTTTTGCATACACGCGTACACAGCAGTATTCTTTTGTATGAATGTATGTTATGAATACATACATAGTTTGCATTTGTGTGGGCGCTAATGACGGTTGGGCAAAGTAGGCAAAGAAAAATTTTCTGGCGAGCAACGAGAAATGGCAAGCAGCGAAAAATCTTGTTTAGTGACATCAATTTGAACGCTTAAAGCTGACTTCACTGTGCGTGCAGGTTTTTGGATAAATGCAATAGCAATGCAAAAGAGAACGCTGACAGATAAAAACAGTAGTCGTGTTGGTTTCACCTCCTGCATTCTCTATTTTATTTTTTCTCTTATTTGTATGTGGTGTGTTGCACATGCACACACCGATACATATGCATATATGTATTTGTAGAAAAAGAACATTCATTAAGAATTTGACGCTTAAGAATAGTATAGAATTTTTCATTATTTGACCTTACTCTGGGAACTTGTAATTTTGCAGATGATATTTAAAGTATGATTTTATCAGGCTATGGTCAAAAACAGTCATATAAAATATGTACATTTATGTTAAATGTAACAATATAATCCTGCTATTATTACTGCATTAAAACACATTTATGAACATATTTTTGATCTGTTCATTGTGGCTGTAGGTTGCAGAAGATGACCCTCTACCCAAAGTACTTTGCAAATCCTGTTATCGACAAGTGGAAGCTACCGCCTCGCTGTCTAATATAGCCAAGCACACTCAACGTGTGTTTCGCGACTTTCTGCTGAGCACAGTGGTAAGAAATGTTTGTTATTTATATGTAAATACTGGTATTTAACTGTATTCTGTTTTCGTTTTTCTCACAGCCCAAACATGTGCGCGAGGCAACAGCAGCAAAGCTCAATGCTCCACCTGTTCCGCCAACACCAGCTCAAGATATTGGAGAATCCAACCACAGCAGTCACAGTGTTAGAAATCAGTGCTCTTCGGACAACAATACATTTCACCCTATATTGCTGACACGTCCGCCGGAGACAACTATTACAATCGCTCCACATCAGCCGGCAGGCAATCAAAAACATAACGAGGTTGTAGTAAGCTTAACTAGCAAAAACAGCGAGATGTGTCAGCAGCAGAAACCACACTGCATGCCAAGTACTGAAGCCACCCAATTTACCAACAATCGGGGCAGTCTAAAAATGAACAACCTTATGCTTCCGACCAGACGCAATAGCGTTTTTGGGGACACTAGGTACAGCTCAGCACCTATGTCTATAGCACAGCGTTCCATGCAACAGCCGCCGTCCTTGACGCCACTACATTCGGAGATGACATATCCCAAGATCCCGAAAAATAACCCAGAAAAGAAAAATTCACCAGCGGGTGTGATAAACTTTATACAGACTCATGGCCGCATTACAGGAACCACTGCTCCATCAATCACCACTAGAATTAATAAGGATCAAAAAGAGGAAGAAACCATCAAATCTGTTAATATCAGAAATCAACTTCCTGCTCCCAGCTCTGCAACTGCACAAGCCGTTAACAGCGTTGGCTTGCCCAATATGCCAACCAGCGTGATTCAACAAAAGCGGCGTAACCTTAAACATACCATCAGTGCCATTCGGGACGGGCAGGTATCTCTTTTAAAGTCGGCTCACCAACGTCAGCCAGTAGATGATATTGATATCCGACCTCTAGTTACTACAACAGTGGTGCCACACTTATCGCTGTATGGAGCAGAGCCATCAGTCGAGGAAGCACTTCCTGAGCATATTATTATAGCTGCTCCCAAGAAGAAAAAAGACGAGTCCCTCACGTCAACCACCAACCACCGCCAAGGTCCTCCCAAATTACAAAAAATTATGATCCCTTCGAAATCTGCGCATTCACCAAGCGATGTAAATTCACAGGCTTCTGTTAAGTCAAAAACGCCACCCAGTATGAGCAGTCTAACTGACGCTATTTCACTGGGAAACGTCATTCGGGATCCAGATCTTCTTATGCTAATACTTAAGGCCCTCAAATGGCCAGTCACACCGGAAAATTGTGAAGAGCAAATGGCCCGATTGAAAAATTCCAAATTTGCTGTAATTATGTCGGACAACAATCTGTTGCAGGATACCGATTTGACACAGCTGCTGGGTCCTTATCTAGGCCCCTTGGTAAATGTTCAGAAGCAGCAAAAGCAATCCAATACAAATATTACAACTCCCCCGCCGTCCGGCAGCCCAACACAAGCCACAGCTGAACTTCAAAAGATAGGAGACTGCAAGATGTATAAATTGCCACCAGAGACATCAGTGCAATTGGTACCCTCCAGTCCAACAGACCAGGAGCCCCCACATTCGTCACGACCGAGTAAACCATTGGGCGCTATCGCAAAGCGTTCTCAGCGAAAGTCGCGTGCTCCTGAATACCTTGTTGATGGGCAAAGCAATGTACCGGCTTCGGAAACAACTTCAAACGCTGCTCTTGTTACCAATGAATTGCTCAACATTAATGCAATGTTGATTTCACAATTTGGCTCAAATCCAGCCGATGCACTTAACGAGGCATTGATTTCAATGCTAAAGCAGCAGCAGGAATCAAAGAGCCAGCGACAAACTCGTCGAAGCCGTAGTGCTTCTACAACAAGTACATCGGTAAACTTGGAAGATATTATTCTAGTGGAGCCTCAGCCATTATCTGCTTCACCGAGTGGTAGCGATGTCAACACTTTTAAGATGCCACCACAGAAGATACCAGAACCTTCTCTTATAACGCGACCCGTAATAAAGCGGCGCAAGACCCCTATGCAAATGTCGGAGCAAATTAGTGCAAACAATACATGCAAAGATCAAATGCCTATAGCCAAAAAGCATGAAGATAATGCAGCTAGGACTGAGCTCGAACAACGCAAGGATGAGGAGACCACGTGCACTCCTGACCCATCTAAAAATGTCGAAACCATCAGTAGCCAGCAGGTTATGGAAGTACCCCAAGCACCTACCAGCACTGTCCCGGAAATTACTCCCAGTGACAGCGTCAACCATCAGGAAATCGAAAGTGCAACTGAGGATGGTGCTGCCACCACCGCCGCCGGTAAAGACATCCCCAATAAATCACCTACAACAAACAATCGTAAAACGGATGTCAAGTCTGCCTTAGGCCAGAAGCTTTTGGAAGCCATAGGCTTACCTCAGCCTGGCAAAAACGTTCCGCCGGAATGTTCACGCGACACATTACGAAGTGCACTGAAGCGATCACTGAAGCAGGCCCAAGAACAGCAGCAACAACTTAAACGCGTTAAACAAGAGGAACCTGTAAAACAGATGGCGGATTCGACTACAAAGCCTGGCGCCGGCGAGTCTTCGGAGGAACACAAGAAGGCCATTGCGGAACGGGAACTAGAACTGCTGAAACGAAAGGCAAAAAGTGCAGAAAAAAACAATTTATCTATCAAGGAGTAAGTATATTACATATTGATCAAATTTTTTGGGTTTCTGGTATTAATAAAATATTCATAATTTCAGTGAGAAATCAGAGCGCATGGACGTAAGCTCTTCGTCATCCCGCAAAAGTCGAAGTCGCAATAAATCAAAAACTGACGCGCTTGAAGAAGACCCTAGTGTTGATGAAAAAAAAATTGAGCGCTGGGATGAAGATGATGATTTGCCATTAAAAACAGAACTAGAAAAGTCCATGGAGCATATTAATCGTCCTACGCGAACCAGCAAGACGATGTCTAAGTATTATAAGAGTCCAGCCAACGATAAAGCTCAGAAGTCACAACATGCCATGGGCACTCGCTCAGCCCGACAACGATAAATTGCTACAACAATCATAGTTTCAACACACAATTCTAACAAATCGCCCTGCATCTGTCATATAAAATATGCGCAGACATTGTTAACACTTCTTATAGTAATGTTTAAGTCGAAGTGTACACAGTATATACTTATTATTTGTAAATAGTTTAACTATTACTCAAAAAGAGTTGAATATATGATTTGTCCTTATCGACAAATATAAAATTAATCAATTGATCATTTTCTTTTAGCCCATTCACTATTATGCAAAAAATAATATAATTAAGTCATTTGACTAAAATATTTTAATTTATTTTTATAAAACACGAATGATTAAAATGATATTGATAGAATCAAAATGCTTAGATATAAACGAATTGTAAATTTTGGAATATACAACTTTTTAAGAGAATATTATTAAAGACAATTATATTATATAATTGAGGCAAAATTGCTTTTAAAATAAGTTGAATATTGCAATCGCTTTGAGTTTTACGGATAAGTATATAAAAATGTAATACCAATAAGAATAATCTTATACCTTTTAGTATGTAAGTCAATAAGGATTGTTTTCATAGATCACAAAAGAATATTAATGAAATTTATAAAGAACATTTATTTATTAAAATGTATAAAAAAAAAATAGTTGTCATCCAAATTTGTTATTTATCTATATTCGTTCATGCACATTTTCGCTTTAATATTTGATTCAACGGCTGTGAGAATGCGAATGGATGACAAGGTTCTCAGTAGCTGAGTAAGATTATAGCAAACGTGTAGAACATATGTATGTATGTGTTTAGAGACGACAACATTAATAGCAAAACATCAGTCGAAAATATTTCGCGAATTGCGACGGTTGCTCAAAGTTGATCGGCAGCAGTGAGAATTTGAATGTCACGTTAGAATACTTGTGCATGTAAGTACAAAACATATGCCCTTCAAACACAATGTAATTACATTCATACATTCAACACATACGTACATACATATATTCTGGCACAAAATAAGCTTTCCGGTACAAATATTTTATCTACAACTTTTTCATATTATCAATTGACGTGTGCCATATCCCAAATATGATAAAGCCTGTAATTTTTTAACTTTATAATTTTTTTATTTTATTTAATTTGAAAGATTTAACAGTTTAGATCAGTAAAATGAGATGCTGCTGTGGGAACCGTAAGCATGCAGATAATTGTTATAGCAGTGGTGATTACGACCGCATTTGTGGTTCCGATGATGACGTGAGTATGTATGTACATATATGTACATAAAAAGACTTTGTATATCAACTTTCTATGTATACATACATTTAGAAGACACTAGTTTACTGAGAAAATATCTAACTTTTTGTTTTGTGGGTATAAATTCATTAATAGGCGTTATCAAAGAAAGCATATACTAAACCAGATACATAAATGTACATGTATTGAACAGTCGATAACTTTAGCACAAAGTGGCAGCACCTGGCGGACGGGCCGCGTTTCAGTAAGAAAAATCAAAATAGTGACTCTCACATCTTGTTTGGCATTCGTCTGTTGAAAACCGACGAGAGCGATGTGTGTATGTTTTAGTGTGTGTGCATTGTACGCGTGAATACAAAGTGAACAGAGAGTCAGAGAGTGAGCACATTGAGCGTAAGCGCAATAGCATCCAAAGCGAGATATTGTGACGTTCTTGCCGTTCAGCCGTTAGTATGACAGCAATAACGTTGCTACTACGTGAGCTATACGATCTGTCGGATGCATTTTGGCACAACCAATTTAATTTAGTCCGAAGTTTACATTACTATCGTACAAAGCAACGGCTACAGTTGTTTCATTTTCACAGTCGAGAGCACTGGTTGCGTCACTATAAAGAAAAAACGCCGGGCTACGACCAAATAGAAAGCATGCAACATGCTGGGGACACCGACATCGATTTTGCAGCCATTGAGGCGAGAGCGTGTTATCAAGGCTTTGAACAAATTGACCGCCAGCAAATAAATTACTTGAATGACATCGAAATAATTGATGGCAAGGAGTTTAAAGTACGTAAAACAAAGTTGTTACATCGTTCCTTTTTTTATATGTGATAAGTGCAACTCTGCATATACGAAGTACGTTTGCAGGGTACCCTTAAATCGGGTAGAAGTATTATCGCTTTCAATTGCATATTTATTTAGTTATTGCGTCTTATTTGACATTTAGCGTACTTTACGCCGATTACTTGTTTTCGTTTTCCCATATTTGTGAAGCTTTAACTTGCGAGCTTTTGCTCAGCTGTTGTGTACAGTGGTGGCATATTAAGTAGGCATACAAACTTTGTTTCGTTGTATGCCCATAAATAAATATATTACTAAAGGTTTGTTATAAACCACAGGCCATTAAAAGTATAATTGGTTGTGTATGTGTACATAAGTTTATATGATATACCTATGTGTAGTTGCAATTAAGCTTTCAACCACTTGCGCTTTTGTTTTGAGTCTCTCTATAACTTTCTGACGTCTGGGGCGAGTCACACCCGAAATGTGAGAAAATCATATTAAGTAGAAACTACGGCAGTAACAGAACCACAGAAAATCGAAGCACAAGTGAATATGTACACATTGTAGTGAAATTTTAATAAAAATAATAAATAAGCCCCAACTGTGATATTTTTTTAAAAAATGAATTTATAGTTTGTGGCAGGTGTTTGTCACATATACAAACTATTGCTCTTCTCTTACACTTTGCAGCTCACTAAAAACGGCAATACTTTTCCAATTAATAGATATACAAAGCTAATTAAATCGTTGTAATTGTGCAGAAATTAGCATAGCCAGACATAGGGCAAAGTATAAAAAATGTGTTTTAAGCTTCTTTGTAGAAAACTCTTCTGTTGTTGTCATCAACATGAAAAGGGTGGCTTAAATGAGGTAAGCAGTTACTTAAGGGTTTGCCGTTAAACAAAATACGTATATACTTTTGAATTGTTATTCATAAGCTTTTGTATTGATTTTTCGGTAATTTAAAATTAAATGTGACTCTATATTCAATTTTTGTTCAGAATAAAATCGTACATATCAAAGAATTGTAAACAGACTCAATTAAAATAAAGTAGTCGCACACCATACGTACAACCTGGGGTCGATTTTGTGTCAGGGTAATTAAATGTAGTAGGCTCCATTTGTTGAAGGTATTCAATATGTCAATGTTATCATTTTTTGCTATAATCCATGAACAAGTTTGGAAAAGGAAAGAGAGGGACAGCATTGTATCATAAATATGTCGCTATTCTGATTACTGACAAAAATTAATAAATTTCACTTCAGGCTTCCTTTTATGAATATTCTGATGCGCTGCCCAAGTACCATACCGATCAAATTGGCAAACTTGGAGAAGGTGTTAGCTTTACATTCAGCGGAAAAATCTCCATTAATTGCGAGAGGTAAGTTAAATAAATACAAATAAAAAATCATTTCACTAAAAAGATATTTTCCCGTAGATTTTCTATTAACTTTGTGTACAACAATGAAAAACGTGATATCGCTCTTCACATCAATCCTCGCCTTCCACAGAACTACATTGTACGCAACACCAAAGTATACGAAGTTTGGGGCCGAGAGGAAGTGTCCTCAGCCCTGCCGTTTTTGCTCCGCCGTGGTGACCAATTCGCAATTCAAGTCCTTATTACGGACACCTGTTATATGATATCGATAAATGGTCAACATTTTGCTGAGTATTCTCACCGTCTACCCTATGACAAGGTTCAAATTCTTGAAGTGAAAGGCGACGTGGAGGAAGTACAGATGGAGCGTACTGTGGTTCAGAGCTACCCGAAACGTTTACCAGAATCGTCAGCACGCATTATTGATGTGCAACTAGATGCAGAAGCAGATGAGGTGGATGGCAATGCTAAGGAGACTGTCAGTATACCACATGAGTGGTGTTTGATCAGCACTCCAGCAAAAATGTCAGACAATTCGCCGAAGAGCAATCCCAGTGCCCTGGATCAGGGACTAACTCTTCCATACTATGGCACTCTGATGCCTAAATCTTTAATGGAAGGCCGATGCTTAAAGATTGAGGGACGTGTACGTCTGCTGCCACACTCGTTTTACATCAATTTGCAACAAGGGCAGAACATTTGGCCACATCCTGTAATAGCATTCCATTTAAATCCACGTTTTTCGCAAACAAGCAGTGGTGCTATAGGTAAAGCAGTGGTGTGCCGCAACGCTTGGTACAATGGTGCTTGGGCCCAAGAGGAAAGGTCTGAGTTGGATACAAATCTTAGACCCGGTCGTACATTTAGTTTGGCAATTGTGTGTTCCAAGGATTCTTTTGAGGTTTATGTCAATCGTCAGTTTATTACCGAGTTTAAGTATCACGTTAAACCAGATATGGTGGATACGGTTTACATACAGGGCGATGTAAAACTTTGGAATGTGACACTAGAACACAATCCAATAATTAGGGGCAAAAATGTACGCATTTATCATAATCCCATGTATATAGAGGAGTTTTAGTTTTTTAAATCTACTTTAAGTCGAACAAAACTTGGAACTAATTAATATTGTGTTTACCAATTGCCTTTAGTGACAATAACATAGAATTACATATTTTCTTATAAAGAACGTATCCAACTGTTTAATGAATGTAACTTTTTTCAGTGTCATAAATATTAATTACATATTTGTCATCATCTTATAAGCAGATAACTTGTAGGCTTACTATAAGCTGTAAACAATAAAATGTAATCAATTAAGCTTTAATTTTTTCAAGTGCGCCAAATCTAGTTTTAATTAACAAAACTAGAAATTTGTATTAACTTAAGCAGTTACGAATTGTTCAAGCATTGTATTCGATGAAAAGTATTTTTCTTACGTTACATTTCCTTATGGTTATGAATACATAATTAAAATGGCGTACTAAATCGTACTGTTATTTTATACTATATATACTTATCAGTAGGTTAAATTACGTATTTATATATGTTGAAAATTTGAGGGTGAACCGAAGCGTGCCTATATATAATTCAATCTGTTATTCATTTGACATTTCGTTAAAATTATTTCAGTAAAGCACTTAAAACCTACCACAACCGCATATATAGTATATTTTAAAGGCCGTTGCTTGAGCATGCATAAAAGTAGCAGACGGCTTCAAGGCCATGAATATCTACAAGGGCACTCGAACCATTGCCTTGCGTCGCGATCTGGATGCCATGTCCATGTTCTATAAAGAAAGAAGCGCTGCTGGACGGCACACACGCTTTAAACTGATTGAACCGCCAAGGCCCGGACTAAGCTTTATATTCCATGGACTAATTCTAAGTGACTGTGAACACTTTGCTATAGATTTTCTGACTAGACCGAAAGGCCAACACAACGATAGCTGTGATATTATTTTACAGATTGCACCCCGTCTTCCGCAAAAGTACATAGTGCGCAACTCTCGTCTAATGGGAATGTGGGGTCCCGAAGAAAATTCATCTAACTTACCTTTTCAATTAAAGCGTGGAAAAACCTTCTGGATGCAAGTATTGCTTACAGGGGATTCATTTTATATTTCGGTAAATAGCTATCACTTCGCTAAGTATGATTATCGTATGCCATATAGATGGTTGGATGCTGTCGATGTATGTGGTGATGTCTCCGATATAGTTATAGATAGCTTTCACGTGACAGAGTATCCAATTCGTTTGATCCGTTCTATAGCCGATTGCCTGTCTTATAATAAACTGGATTATCAGGATGCTCATAATATGCCCATGGATTGGCTACGTATTGATGCTCCATCAAAATTTCTAAAACATATTAATCGACCACAAGCCCAGTTGACTTTACCATTCTATGGCCGTATCCCTGAAGATGAAAAACTGACTGATGGTCACGCTTTGCGAATTGAAGGTCGCATACGTCTTATGCCACAAAGTTTCAGCGTGGCTCTACAGCGTGGTTTTAACATATGGCCACAGCCTACGGTATCGTTAATGTTTAGACCTAGTTTTGTACGGAACAGTCGGGTCAAGGTGGGAAAAGCCATTATAACTAGGAGCGCTTTTATAAATGGGGCATGGGTGAATCGTGAAGTGTCACGGACCCATACTTATTTGAGACCAGGCAAAGCATTTGTAATAATAATTGCCTGTAGAAAGAATTGCTACGAGTTATTTGTAAATAGCAAATTGTTGCTGGCTTTCAAGCATCAGATGAATCCCGCTGACGTTGATATAGTGAACATACGAGGAGACGTTAAGCTCTGGACTGTTGCCGTTGAGAGCGCAGTTATTGCTAGGGGTAAATCTGGTAAGTTTAATGAGAAACTCTGGCAAATTTTACAAATATCTAACCTGAATTTTTTTTCAGGCATATTATCCATAATTGGCCTCAGTAGAAGCATGACTAAATTGAAACATTAATATTAAATATTAATATTAATTATTATAAGATAATGTATTTAAGTAGTAAGGACTTTCGAGTTTATTAATCAATTTCAGTCTTCACCAACTAACGATATTGATCAAAAAATATACTACATACTTCTCTGCAATTAAAATAGCAAATAGTTCAAACAGGTCTTCAACTCATAAATGTCAACGCGCTGTCAAGTCGAGCGCAGCCCATAATAAGACCGCAGGTGGACTGAAAGGGTCCTATACAATTGATTATTAAAAATGATAATCGATTAAAGTCGCCTCCTGCCAGTTTGCGATGCTGTCTGCAGCATGCTGCGCTTAACTGACGTTTATGTCTGCATGTGTTGAGCAAGACAGTTGACATTGTTTTGGCATGTGCAACAAAAAGCAGGATCAAAATGGGCATAGCCGAAAACGTCGAGTAGACGTAAAATATTTCCCAAGGTTGCCTAAGGGAGCCTCTTCTTCCACAGCAAAAGCAAAAATTTATATTATTTATGGTTCAAGTTCGGACGTGATACGCATGCATTGTCTCTTTTATTAATGAAGTGGATCATTGGCGTGCCCCGACATCTTGCGACAGTGATTTTGCCTTTCTGTGCTTCAGTATTTGCTAAAGTACCAAGTAAGGTGTTCTGTGTGCCCTTCTTTATCTGCTAACTACATCTAATACATATTGCCGACAAGTAATGCTATCGAATCAGAAAGTTAAGTGAAAGGACTTTAAATAAGCGGTGATAATTTGCTTATGATGCGATACAGCTGCATAATTATCATATACCTACATAAACTTTTAAATAAATTAAGTCTTTACTTGGAACTTACGCGCGATGAACTGGCCGTCCATTGGCCGGTTCGAAGTGAATTAACCGTATGGTGACATATTTCAATCTGTTGAGGTCCCTAATTAATTCGGCATTCGTGCGCAACGTTTGCTTGCATACTGACAAAATAAGGGACCCCAAGAGAGGACAACCTTGGTAAGTACGTCACCTTATAGAAAATTCATCTCGGACTGGTTTGCTGATTGAAAGCATTTTGTGTAATTAATCAAACTCTGATATAATTATAAGCTCACGGTAAGGCTTCGTGTTTGTTTTTTACATCTTGTACGGCTCACCACCACTATGGCACTTTAAACGTTGTCATACAAACGAAAAATAAAAAACAAAGGCGCGTTTTGTCCAATTCGGAGCTACCGCTGTATAAAATCTCGGTGCAACTGTCATTTTGATTTTCGCTCCATGCGTGTGGTAATTAATACCAGGTATCGTTTCTGATGCGTTTATTAATTTCATATTTTTTATAAAGTTTACTCCTGCTGCTGCTGCTGGACAGAGCCAATGAAGTCCTCGCCTCTTTTGATGATCCATTTACGCATTTTATACATTTCTCGATCATCTCTGCAATTTGTCGCCATTGATGATGTCATTAGTTGTATCAGTTGATGGTTGTTTTTGTCTTGTTTTGATGTCTTCGTGATGTAAATTAACATCGAAATATCGATGAGACACGCGTTGAATACCAATCGATGTTCATGAAAAATCGACCAAATTATCCGATTAATCGATGATCTGTTTGCATTTGTATCACTATCGTTACTTTAAGGAGCAGATTACACACCGAGTAAGAATAAAGCGGATTTTGAAAGAAAACAAATGCAACTTGGATACACAACATACAATTCCATGTGCCCACTCGAAATATGAAAAAGGGACGAGAAAGGTGGTGTAGTCTAAGGAAGTCTATGAAAATTTAAGAAAAAGGTATCGTTTTATCCAAATGTATAAGTATAACATTTGATGACTTTGAGCATAAGAGTAAGTATCTGATCGCTATAATTACATGTAAACAAGTAAATTAATATACGTTATGTTTTTACATGTGCACCAGGAATCTAAAACAAGCAATCTAAGATTTGAAGAACTGACCAAATTTTGCAATCAGCAATATAGTGACAAAACATTCGTTGACAACATGTTTTACTCGTCAGTATGGTCAGTGGCCTCCGATTAGCCAGCCAGTTGGAAAAGTAAGCCGTTGATGTTACCATTATTGCGGCGTCAAGTAGCTTATCAATATTCCATCTGTGTAGTGCAGTCTCACAGTACACGGCCCAATCAATATCTCTGCAGTGCGGCAGAAACAGCAACATTCTAAATTAAACCTCAATTGAGGTTTTGCTCTCTGTCATTGCTACAGCAACTGCTTCTGTCAACTGTTTGAAATGGTCAACGGAATGCAACTTGTTTCTCATACAGCACACCACTCGCAATATCCCAGTCCTAAATAATAGCTGCCTGCCGACCGAATTACACGCTGTCAAAAAAAAGTCAACGAAAATGTATCCAGCATAGGAGCGCAGATATTTGAGAAGAGCAGTAACAGTTGCCTTACCTGGTACGTACAGAAAATGCATCATGAAATCAATCACTTTTTGTGATATGTGTCTCGCAGTCCTTTGCTAATCCCATGGAGTCAACTCTGAATGTTTGTTTCAGTTAAAGTTCTGTCAGAATCAATTACGCACTTTGCGAATTCGCTGACAGCGTTGACCATACGTTTAGGTACCAAGGACACGTTAAATAGGACTTCAGTGGCTATATTTGCAGTCGAATTCAGTATTATTCTTATACAATACCTAACATTTAACAACCCGATCAGTCGAGCGGGTGCGACAGTAGGATACCCTGTGCACGTCTTTAAAGAAATGTATTTTCATTATAATGGGATTTAAATATATCGCTTGAAGTCGATTTTGCTAGCATTGATAGTCGATAGCTTGCGATAGTCTGACAACACTAGACTGCAGCTGTTGATTGTTTATTTTTAGCGCCACAGCGGCCGAAAGGCAAATTAAACATATATATTAACAAACGCGTCTTTACGTTCGTTATATCGTCGCCGAGGCGCTGCGACTGCGCTGCTACTGCGCTGCGACGCATCTGTTGCGCTGCATAAATTAGTTTCCTGAATAACTTCTGAGTTCAATATCCGATCGTACTGAAATTTGTAGCACACATTAAGAGTAGGATACTTACCATGTGTGCCAAATCTCAAGTCTCTAGCTATAAAACTGCTTTTGTTATCAGCTTTTCCGAGTTATGGGCGAAGGGGGCGGGGAATCGCGATGAAATTTTCAGGACACATTAAGCCCAAGCTTTTTATCATGTGTGCCAAATCTCAAGTCTCTAGCTTTAACATTGTTTATGTTATGGTTATTTTTCTAATTTTAAAACCAACGGGACTTGATATCGAAAATTGAAAATAAACTTGATCTGCGTATGGTATTCAGAAACCTACATTCCAAATTTGCAGTCTCTAGCTCTTATAGTTGCGTCCACTCGTTCATACAGATGGACGGACTGACTGACAGACGGACGGACAGACAGAGGGGCAGGTGTCAATCGAATCGGCTATTGATACTGATTAAGAATATATATACTTTATATGGTCGGAGATGCTTTCTTCTGCCTGTTACATACTTTCACACAAATTCATTATATCCTTTCTTGGCCATTTTTAATGGGCACAGGCTATAAAAATATAGACTTTTTGTAGACTTTTCAGTGTAATTCATTTTATTCACTAACGATTTCTGGACACTTGCATGTATCTTTATTTTTATTATTCCTTGGTACTTATACTTCTTTTTATAAAACTAAGTTTTTATAAAAATCGTATATTATGTTATATTTACCTAAATTGAGCAATATACTTTTTATATAGAACTTACTATGTACGTGTGTCGTGTAACAGTCCAAGTCGGAATAATTTAAAGTGCGAAAGGGTATTCGATCTTCACCACTTCAGACCAAGGTAGCTGCTATTTCTTGTTTTAGCTTTAAACGTTAAATTTTGTTGATTCTGTTGCCTATCGTATGTAGTGATTCTACCACCGAAGTTGCCTTTTCGTGTAAGCGATAAATTCACAATACAGACTGAAACTCGTTCCTTAACTGTTGAAGTTCTGATCCTGCAACGTTTCAAAGTACATTGCGTCAGTGCATGGGACCAGAAACTTCTGTTCGGGCTCCCAGTTTCTTGGAATATCGCTCGAGATCAATCTTTCACCAGTCTGATTGCATATTTTTATATGGTAGTTGGTCAGATCGTTCACATCCTTTTTCGGCGTTTCGGTCGGCCAGTTACTAGTTGGTGTTTATTTCTTTGCTTTGTTTTACCACGTGCTCCTTTATGTTCATACCTTTAAATTTCGGTTCACGATGCAACAAAAATTCCAAAAATTTCAATGCGACAACATTGTTTCATTTATTTTGTTTGGTTTAATTTTGTCTGCTACGTTTTGCACAGTTAATGGGAGTTTTTAACACTTGTATAGCTCGCACCGCGCTTATTGTAGTTACATATGCGTTACACATCCTGCGAATATCACTGTGATGTTAAATTTGTATGTGCATAAGATTCTTCTCTTGCCCTTACTCACATGCCATACCCAAATTAGTATTTAGCAGAAGAACTCTTGTGGAGAGTGCTTCAGTAGTAGGATCATTAAACCAACTATTGTAAATTACAAAATGTTAATTTCTCAACTTCATTTATATCTGTTTAGATATCAACAAATGTGAATCTCAAAATTGCAATCAAATCAATTTATAGCAGATAGAAACTAACCTAGCAAGAGCTGTCACGACTTGCAAACGCTGAACTTCAAACGATAACAAATAGAAAAGGATAAGTAGAACCTCAGTTCTACAAAGCCGCATATATTTCATTTGAAAAGTGCTACTTTTAGGTGAAAAAACGCAGACATGGGTCAGAGCTGGGACACGTTGCTTGAATACTCTGACGCCTGGCGCCAATTCACGGTGCATGTCTTACTTTCCTACGACTAGGATTATGTCTGGGCCGACTGGACAGCACTGGTACTAGCAGGAGTAACTGGCCACAGCTGGCATCTGCACAAACGTGTAAATTATGGTGTGCTGATAAGCATCTCGTGGCTCGCCTCGGCAATGGGCGTTGGATGTAAGGGCAAAAGTTTGCACTGTGTGGGTGGACTCTTAATCTACGCTGCGACTGACTGCTCTGGTACCTGTATGCTAGCTGACGGGTGACCAGGTGTTGCTCTTGCACAATTAGCAGTCCCGGCATCGCACTGGCCAGTCGTTGGCAGTTAAGCAAAATTGATGGGCCGCCAACTTGACGTTGTTGCTATGAAGTTGCCAAGAGTTGCTTGAGTGGCGCCAATGCCTAGGCTTCACCATCATTTTGACTTATGGCTATAACTTGTTTATATGCTTGTGGCGACCAACGCGCGTACTTAAAAAGTGAGAAGGTTGTCGTGGATAGTGTTCGACTACGAGATACCATGTTCTATTCATGTAATTCTCGATAGAAAGAGAAAATATGCTCCAAATTAAGAGCAGAGGCAAAATTTGAGAAGTCAGTCGGGCGTTGAAATATATCAGTTTAAAAGTCAAATTATCTTCAATTTTTGTAAATCGTTTCAATATGTACATTTTGCTATTCAAAAGCGAGATTGCAAACTTTATTTTATATTAAATTGATTACATTGTTAACAAATCTGCCGATTCGCCTGCATCATCTTCAAGCCCTCCTCTCTCTGTCACCAAAGTTACATACTCAAAATTCGTTGCAACCATTTGATAATATTAATTCAAAGACGTTAGATGACTCCATAGCAATACACTTTTATTTCGCATTCGACAAACAGCCTTCTTTAATACTGTGAAATCCTAAAATCCTAAAATCTGTTTCCTGTTTTACTTAACCATTGATTAATGTAGCACCAATCACTGAATGCACCTGAATAACCATTTTCTGTAGTTATGTATACGTAGGAAAATCGGTCTAAAGTATATTTTCGAGTTATGCAGATTGTATATACGGAGTTTTGTTTATTTATACATGCATAGATGTGCATACCATACACATAAATAGAATAGTTTATATTTGTAATTGTTTGTAGAGTTATTGTATTCAAAAGATATTCTAACAAATATATGGATTATTTAGATCAGCCTTCAGGGTATCCCTTAGTCTTTACTGAACATTTCCTCTTGGTTTTATTTTAGGAATGTCAATTGTGTACTGCTAGCTGGTCGCCAGTGTTTCGTGCGTTCCGATGCACACAGACATGTCTTTCCCCACCACTGTCTAGCCCCTACCTAGGCTACTTTGACTTGGCGTGCAATTTAGGCGTCAGTATGCAAATAATTTGCATTTGCGATGTTCTTAACTAAACGATGCCAGCTGTTGATCTTCCCATTTTTGTATATATATATATATATATATATATATATATATATATATATATATATATATATATATATATATATATATAAGTGTGTTTTTATAACCTGTGGGGGTATATTAAGTTTGTTAAAAGTATGTAACGGGCAGAAGGAAGCATGGCCGACCCCATAAAGTTAGGTGGTTAGGTTTTAAAAAAACGAATTACAAGAGAATTTCATCTGGAGTGAATTTGAGTGGGTTCCTCTAGACCCACAGGGATATTAAGGTCGGGGTCCCGACTGTTCCGCTTGTTTTGTATACAGTCCTTACGGATACAGGGACATAATATAAATAAATTCATATGTGTTATTGTAATATATATATTGTATCTATGAAAAATTTTATGAATATAAGATTTTTTCAATAATTGCAAAAAATACATTTATAGACCAAAGAAGTTTATATTCATATTGCTTGGAGAATAAATGAAAGGCTGTCACTGTCCAGTTACATTTTCATTGAAATATTTTTAAAATTACCTTAATTTTCCTACTTCTAACATACAAATATCTTTTGGTTTGTGATCAAGGATCTTAACTAGACATTGAATAAATGTGCCTGAATAAATTAATACAAAATGGGCTAGTACTATTTTTAGTCTTATTGTATTAATACAAAATTCATTTTTGATTAATTAACAAATCGTCTATAGCTGCTGATACACCAAAAGTATTATTAATTTTATATTTAATACGTAAATCACGCTCGTCGTCCGTTAACTTGGAGTATAATGAATCTATCGCCCCCGCTTTTGATATGAAGATAGAATACACACGCCTAGAAATGAATGCCGACACCTGTCACAAGGTCCATACATTTAGTTGTCTTCAGTAGCTTCAAAAAGTTTATAAGTTGCTGAGTCTATTTATAGTACTATGCCTAATATTTGTGTGAAAATCAACATTTCATCGCTATCGTCGCATGTGATCCAGCAACTTGAAGCCGTTTTTAAAAATTGTTTACACAAATGCTAATTTTTTGCGTTGACAGTAGAAGCCCCGTAAACATTTTTCTGGGTAGTGTACTGGCACTGCAACCGTCGTGTCTTACGACTATGTATGGACCTCTTTGACTGACAGAGAGGGGTTGTGTTTCTTTTGCACCACGGATCTTTCATTGTGAAAATAAATCTTATTAATATCAGTAAGCAACGGCATTCGGCGGCATTCATCGGTTCGATGCTTTTCATACTCTTGCAGAAAGTAATATAATTTTATCGCGAAGTGTGTAACGCATAGAAACTGTCGTTTAAGGCACCATGAAGTCTATATATATGAAAAGGGTGAAAAGCTAAGTAAAGATACCCTTGCTCGCCTTTCTGTCTCATTTTTATGCTTTGTTTTGAAAAAATATAATTAAAATCGGCGCGTAATTGAAATGTTTCCCAAAGTACACTCTTCAAGGGTACTGAATCTTCGGCGCGACAATAGCTTTCTCGCTTGTTAGTTATTTTATTTTGTGCGTTCTCTGACCATGCGTTCCTGCCATTTGTTGCGTTGACGGAATATAAATTAGTTTTGAAGCATTTTTAATGCGTTCTCAAGATTTATTTCATTAATTTTTGAGGTTTTTTAATGATTGCATCAATTATTTTGCTTTTAAAATCAGTTTTATGCATGCTCTCAGAGCACAGTCCAGGCAGATATTTAAAAAGTTGATGGAAGTTTGATAATAACATAGTATAATTAATAAAATAGTTATGTATATTGATAACAATAAGAAGATTAAGTATTGTTTCTCATGTAATTATAAAAATAAGTTTAAAATCCAATTTATCAAATGTCAACTAATTAGCCTAAGTTCAACGAACTTTTATTTTCTTGCTTACACCGCAAAAGTAGTTTGTTCTAAAATTAAATTGTTTATATTTATGTTTGAATATATATAATTTATATTATATAGACCTCACGAATCTAGTTGTACAACAACCTAAATTTGTAATAAATTATAATTCAGTTTTTGATACTTCTGTTTAAATTAATATAGACTAGTTCACCTGGTTCAACCTTCGCGTTCACTAAGGAAACTGTAAATAATTAACAGAGAATTATTCAATTCGCAATCGAGTGTGCAGTTGCATCAGCTTATGTTGATGTAAATTCCGTAACGTACAACAACTCAAATTAAATAAAAGTGAGAAAATACCCTAGTTAAAAACACCAAGTCTAATTACGTAATCGAATGAACATATACTGCGAATTTGACTATATTTTTTGTAGAGGTCTTTCGACTTAGGTATTCTTCTGACTATATTCATACATATTGAGCTGTGTGTCAGGCTATAGATCTAAATAGCGAGTTTGCTGAATCATTCAAGCCATGATTTGCAACTTAATATTTATGTGCGTCAATGTGTGCTTGAAGTCAAATTCAATCCTCCTTAATCATAAGACAGATAACAGTACTGGGTTGGCGTATGTACATATATAAATATATATACAGAGTTCTTATGTTTGCAATACAAACTTCGTATTTCATAGGTTTAAGTTTAAGTGTTTAAGTTTTAATAGAATTAAATGAGTTGGTATATATTTGAATCTCACGATTCAATTTTTATTGGATAAACTTCCCATAATTACAATAAAAGTATGCAATTATAAGAGATTACACATTATATAAATATTACTTCAAACACCTGCTTTATAAAATCACTACAGCCAACAGCTTGTTCTAATTAACCAGTTTTCTATGGACTAAAAGCTGATGTAATTTAAACCGACTATTGCACACTGGGTCAAGTAGATGCATAGTAAAGAAAGTCAATCTGCATATCTTTAACATGCGTCATGAGTACGCATGCACCAACTACGCGAATTCAATATTTGTAACTCCTTGTGCTCGCTGCTTAGATTAGCTGGCAATATATGTGTGTATATAATTTTGTGTCTGATAAGTGGTTAGCTTTGGTGTTCCAAAAGAGCTCGTTAGAGCTTGGTGCACTTGAACCGGCCTACTGTCGTTCTGTGCGCACCTGTTGTGCTTCAAATCTCACTCTTCGTTCAATATTCCATCAAATGGCTTGTTGTGGACTGATAAGATTATTTAACATATAAAAATATATAACCCCAACACGTCTACCTATACGCTTGGGCTTTACCGCTTGAGTCCAATGCTCTGGGTACGCTCGCACCAAAGAGAGTACTGGGTCACCCCAGCTATATGCAAACACATACATATTTCATATGATAGTCAATTTTGTATTTAAGCCTTCTGCTTTTATGGCACTTATTTCATACATATACATTTATAAAATGAGATTATTGGTTATGCATTGAGTTATTTACATATCAGTAAATTACCCAAAATATCTTTTTATATTTCTTTACATAACATTAATGTTTTTACAATACTTAGAAAAATTAAAATTTCTTAGATGCTGGTCAATCAAATACACAAACTAAAACAATTTAATGTAATTTGTGTATGTAGCATACAACGCACATAATTTAATTATAGTGACTTTTGATTATTTGTTGAATTGTCTTTAAACAATTATTATGGACAAAGTATAATCTACTTATCTAATTATTTAGCTGTCAAAATGTTAGATTTTATGTATTGGCCATTATTGTCATACGTTTTATTGATTTCTCATAGTTATAATTATTGTCTTTCAAAAATGTTAAAATTTTATTTTCATTTCATTGTTTGTACTATAGAACAAATTTTCGACTATAACTTAATTATATACATTTCTTACATTAAAATCGAATTTAAAATAAGATCACAATGCATGTATTGCATCCTAAAAATATTATATTACGAAAATATTACATTATATACATACATACACAGGTATATGTAAGTTACTCCCGGTAAGCAGTGTTATATTACCCACTTAATGAATCATGAATAGAAAATTAGAATCTACCAAAGAAGCTTTGAAAACGTATAAAGCTTCTTGGCCAAAGGACTCCAAGTTTACTTAAAAGTTACATAACGGCATGTCTCATGTACACTATGGCCTGCACAGGAACTATTAGGGCGACACTTAAGGACACTAGTATATAAACAGTTACAAGTAGTAAGTCAGTCACATCAAGTCTTTCAAAATTAAGAAATAAAAATTAATTATTAGTGTCTTTTACTCTTCTTTTTTGCGCTTAATCTTCCCTTCGGTTTGAATAGTTGAAGTAATAGCCTCGATGCAATCAGCAATTGACGGTTCTGATTGGTCCGAGCTGTAGTCCTGGCCAGTCATGCGACTCAAAGTTAGTATGTACGAACAGGCCACCCGCAACACTGAGAGCTTTGATAACTTCTGGGAGCTGGCATAGGCTGGAACAGCACGACGTAGGGTCTCATAAGCTGCTGAAATAGTATGTACGCGAGTGCGTTCTCGTGCGTTGGCCTCAATCCTGCGCTCACGAGTCATATTTTTATAGTTACGTTGCTGTGGTCTGGATTGGGAGCCACTATGGGTATCTTTTTCTGTGTCCCCTTCATTTTCTTCCACAGAAACTTCATTTGGTGGTGTAGGTAATTTTGTAGACTTATCACTCTGAAGATTAGAATCCAACTGTCCTGCATTAGATTCAGCTTCCCTTGAGTGCGACAACCTTGCAACCAATGCCAGCGGTTCTTGCTGCTCTGGTTGTGTTGTGAAATCGAAAGTACGATGTAACGTAGTGACACCTGGATGACGTACAAAAATGTGCGCCGGATTTGGTATTATTTCACGCGATGACGCTTGACTAGGATCCCACGCGTGCTCCGATGCAAACGGTAAATGGCTGTTACTAATATGTGGCGGGGACGGGAAAGTCGGTGGTGTCAACATCACAGCCGAGTCCGCTGACGAAGTATAACGAATTCGTTTTTTAAGGGGACCTGAAGCAGCCATACACGTAACCGTTGAGGTTGTAGAATAATTTGTTGACAGCGATGTCGACTCCACGACTTTTGATGGCTCCATGCTTTTACGTTTATTGCGGACCAACACAATAGACTTTTCCTCAATTGCGCCATAGTCTTTGATCGGTCCGATACCGGGACAACTGGTGCGTACATTTTCCAACACCAAATCGTCACCGCCTTCGCTTTCCGAACTTGCGGAACAAAAGCCAGCGTCGCGGTCGTTTGAGCTTGGAGAATCTGTTGAAAAACAAGAATAGAATGTGATAGTTAAAAATCTAGATATTATATATTTATAATAGTTTTTACAAACGCAGAATGTAAATATACATACATTCTTAATTATTATCAATTGGATCGCTTGACTACATGAGCAACTATTTTCAATTACTATAAACACTAAAGATGTAGATTATTTTATGCGATTCAGTTAAGTTCATTATAGTGAAATAAGTTTGAGAACATCACAAACATATGTATATCCAATAAAATTTCACATGTTCATATATTGTATATAATATATACATATACATGAATCCTTGCCCGACAACAGTCCCGTCTACTGCTTATTTCCGAAAACGCAAGCAACTGTGTCACAATTCGGTTGGTCGGGCAGCCATGTAAATATAAATAAAGCCCAAAATATGCAAATACAAGTTATTTATCGCATACGAAAATGAAACCAGTTTCCAGACGTTCGTTCTGTCTACCATTGACCTCCACTTACTTATTAAAAACGTATCACTTGATGCATTTCTTGTTAGTCTCTCGAATATAGACAGTGCAAAGGAATTTAAATGAATCCCAAAGTAATTTTCGCATATACAGGATGATCTGAGCGAGAAATCCTTTCTTTTAGAGTTATCTAATTTCCCGAATACTAAGACGATACGTTATAAATATCTTTAAGCAAACGGGCGGAAATGTCCAAAATAACCTCGACTATAAATTATGATAAATAACATGTCTTACTAAACAGTGACTTTATAATCAAATTTGCCCACATTGATCACTGTATTTGTTATAGACATTATGATTGGAATGCTTTAAATATAGTTCATTAATATTAATAAGAATCAGCAATATCATCACTTGCACATTCGAAAATTCTCCTTTTTTACACTTGAACAATGTTTATCTTAACAAAAACAGACACACGCATAGACACATGTGACTTGATGTGTTTTGCATGTTGACACAACTATTTATAACCACATTATTTTGCTATCTTTGCTAATTTTAGACCAGCAAACAGCAAAGCGAAATTCAAGCTACTGATAGACGTTGCAAAAACATGCTGTACAAATAATGGTAGCTAGCTAAGTATGTACTGTATTCATGTACCGCCCGTTGTATAGTTCAGCAACACAAGTACTAGTTGATATATGTACGTACGATGGTACTAATGTAAAGAAATGTGAGCTTAACGTAAATGTCTGAGCCACACATCCTGTATACCCGTCCTTTTTTAAGTAACTCGAAATTAACAAACATGGCAACAATAAGATTTGCTTAAATAATCATTTTTGGCTTTGTTTGACTGTAGTTATCCGTGGTGCATCAGGTGCATCCTCAGTGTAAAGCTAAGAAAATTCCTAAGCCTAATATGGATTTGTTGCAATTTCAAAACACAAATATCGTCTCGTAAATATACAGGACAAAATTTCAGTAATTCAGATATAATTAGCCTTTTTCTCCAAAATTGAATTACATCAAGTGCAAACCAGCCGCAACTTATTTAAAAGAGGCACACTTAAAATGTGCGAGACAGCTAAAAACCTAGTATTCACACTGAATGTCAGGAAAAGGTTATCACACAGAGTCTGCTTGTTGAAAAGCTGTCAGGGTTCTGTGTGTGGGAAGCCTGTGCTTATCATTTTCTGTCTACGCGAAAAGTGTAAGGGCATTAGACAATGATCTTGTATTAGTTATAGTATTATGACGCTACGTTTTTATGAATGAAACAAAATAATATTCACGGAAAACTGATGTTCGTAGATTAACACACCAAGCAAAAATCTAAAATATCTCGACTCAATTCCGTTGCTACAGTTCGTTACATACATTTATATAAAGTTATACTGCCCTTTTTTCATTTTCTGATGAGAATATCCGTATTAAAACCAACAAAACAGATGGCGCCAATACTACATTTCGGAGTCTAGTTGGTAGGGGTCGGCTCTTTTTGTGTAATTGCCGGAAAAAGCTTATAACGTTACTCAAAGATTCAAAAACTGCATGGGAGATCGATTAGAACCAGAGTGTCAATAACTTCCCGCAATTTAAAATAAATATTATAGCAAAAGCTTTGCAGCCGTGTCAGATTAATTTCGCAAATTTTCCAAATGTATTTTTAAAGCAGCCGGGGTTGCACCAGCCAAGACGTTTACAGCTGACAGTCTACCCCCTTGGGTTGAACTAAGAGAGCTAAGTGGAGTGACAGGCAACTGAATCCCAAAAACTAAATGTGATTGCCGAACGGCGCCCTCTTGGGTTGGCGCCGTCGCTGACGGTGACGTGTGTCGGACTGATACTGGTAAACAATGGAAGCAAAAATATGAAAAATATGAAAATAGCAACGAAAAAAAAATAAATCTATGAGAAATTGTTCAAAAAAGAATGACTTCAAGATTTAATTAATATAAAAGTGCAATGATAGAAAGTGTGATGTTATTTGTCTGCTTACTAAACAGCTGTATTTGATAATATAATTCAATTTCATTTATTAACTGTCTCCAGTTCTACACTTCTCACTTGTTAAACTTTATTTTATTCAGTTGAACTAAAATGTAAAGTCGAAGTAATGAATATTGACAATTTTGCAAGATAACTAACATATTTCTCTATCGTATTGAAAAATTTTTAATTTATTACTTGAATAACTTCTGTATTTCGTATCCAATAGCTATATATAAATGATAAAATAAACTGTATTTCGAATATGAACTTAAACAAATCTGATATCCTGTTAACTTCTCACATGGAATTGCTTGGTTGACTTATGTTAGATATCTATTAAATAGACCAGATGGGTTTTAATACATACATACGTTCGTTACGAACGCCAGTAGAGGCGCCAATTATTTGGTGTTTCTGCAAATTACTTTGCGACTTTTTATTAGTGATGAAATTTTCCGGAGCAAAATGGGTGACAGTGAACAGTGTAGTAGTGGCGCGTGCGTCCATAAAAACCTTTTGTTATTAGTAAATCATGATTTATACTTTATTATTTAGAGTTTGTACACAGCTGGATATTGCCTAACACATTGCCAGACGTTCTTTTCCTATGTAAAAAGTTTATATGCCAGAGATTTATTACTAGTTGGCCATAAGTAGAAACATGGCAAATTTTGATGGGTAATTGGTTGCCACTGTTTCAGATCCCTTGAAAACAATATGTAAACAGCTGTTTTTGAATTTATTTACTTAGTTCTGTCATTAACCTTGCTCGCGAACCACCCAGCAATTTCCTCCGAGTTACTTTTATAAAAATTGTTTATAACTTATTGTCTGGCTTTCTGCTTAGCATAGCAAATATAATACAACGGAAAAAATAAACGAAGGCCGGTGGGCGAAGTAATAAGAATTTTATATTGAATACCATTGCATTTAACAAGCAAGAGATTCAAAACATTGCAAATTATAAATCGCAAACAATGACCTGTTGTTTCGATGTAGTAGCTGAAAAGTAAACAAGTCGGAGACGCCTAGTCGGGAGCTGTCGACTGGTAGACTAAAGTACGTATATGCACATTATACGCCCTTCATGCTATGGAAACGGTACTACTTCTATTCATCTACTTCAATTTGGAATACCATATAAAAGTTAAATTATAAATTATAATTTATAAATTATATTTGAAATATTATTGGTACCTAGATATTGATTTTATGTTTAACATTGCTAACAGGTGGTTAACGCTCATTATGCAATTCTCTAAAAATGCATAACAGATTTCAAAATCACATCTTGATATATGTTCATTAACTGTCTTTTAATAGGTTACCTTTTTTGATAATGGCTTCAAGTTCCGCTGCATTTAATTGCATGTAGAGTTGATCTTTTTTGACGACTGCCATAATTAAAGCGAATTTATTCTGAGAGCGCGTAATCCACAGAACGGTTCAGATCGATTCCTTTTTTTTATGAATAATTTATTTTTACAGTAACTTCACTTGCAAAACTGATAAGGTATAAATACCACCTTATAGATATCAAATATTTATGGATGTAGGTGGCGAATCACTCAAAAATATAGCTCAATCGTATTAACCAATTTTGGCAATTCTTTAAATTTGTACAATATTATCACAAGTTAAACAGATCTTTCACTTATTTTTTAATTGTTCACACTTTATAACGCATATTTTCAGCATACGTCCGACAGCTAGCGACACCGCACGTCTGTTCACAACGAGAGTATCTTGCGTTTTGAGAGGACCAAACACGCTCGCTTTCATGCTAAAAACAACACGCGGTCAAACTGGTTGTGTTGCAATTAGAGATGTGCGTTTTTAAGAATGTGTTTTACTTATAAGTTAGGTGAGTGTATTTTACTAAAGAGAGCATACAAATCTGTTTCTAAAGTTCTGTTCATAACTTTGTTTTGAAATGTACAAATTCTAATTAAAATTAATAATTTAATTTAATTGTTAATTTAATGTAATTGATAATGTTTACGGTCTTCACGATACTGATTTTCTCTATTTTATATTATTAAAAAAATTATTAAAAGCTTATTAGTGGCAAAAGTGGCTTTCAAATTTTTTGTAATATCAATTATATTAAATATTAAAGTTTTTAGTAGATCTACAAACGTTTTTTTAATAACAGTGTCAGTATGAGCGAACAATCTCGGTAAATTTTAAAAAGCTCCGATGTAAAACCAATTTAGTCACAACACGCGATATTCTCTAACTTGCGAACATGTATTCTCAAAATAATTTTTCATATACACTTCGAGCCATCCAACATGCTCGATGCAACATCTTTTGTTGATTTTATGAATGAAATTAAAGCGAACAAATGTGTACTCTAATACTGTGTTGTATGACGCGGTTCGCTGTGCATCGAAAATAATCATACAAAAATTTAAAAAAAATTAGAGAATATCTTCAGAAGTACGTCTGCCTAATGTTAATTCATATAAACTGTATAACTGTATAAGTTTTATTTTTTTATTATTCAGTTATCTGTTCTAAACTACTTACATATCCTCAAACTATGAGGTACCTTTAATTTCATTTTTAAACCATGCTAAAGAACAAAATGATACTTTACTATTGTACGAGTAGTACTCACACTTAAATCTCCTCCTAGGGCAACTATTTCAACAGGATCACATGCATTCTCTGATTATTTACTGCTACGGTGGCGTCAATGTGTCACACTTATAACTGAATAAGTTTTTTGCAGTTTCAGAATCAGCAGATTTATATGAAGGGACACCACGACTAAGACTGGTAGATTGTTGGGATCGCTCTGGTCTTTCGCTAATGATGTTGATGCCACATGCAAACGAGTTGTTGCGGCAGCGGCTTTTGTGTCAGTTGTCGGGTGTCAGCGTGGATGGCGTTGTTTCGCGTTTTTGTTTCTGGTGGTTCAACACAAGTGAAATGAATTCCGCATGCAATAGTCGGTATTCTTAAAAAAGATTGAACTGTGCGGATTTCTGCGGCCTTAGTTCCTTCGCCCATATCCGACCCCAAAAACAACTTGATCGACCAGCCGACCGTTGCAATAATGCGAGCACATTGTGTGCTTAGCGTGAAGTGAATTATAATGAGTCAGTGGTGCAGATGCTGCGGCATTGGATGCTGCCCCTCGAATAGTCAGTTTTAACGCTGCCATGTGGAATTCCACACAATTGGTCATTTCTTCACAGCCGTATTGTAGTTTTGCAACGCTTGCAACATAGCTTACGTCCGCAGCAACTGCCGCTTGGACAACCGCGTGCTGTTTACATAAATCTCAGGCGCTGGCAATGGCGGCTCGACTCTTAATTTTTATCAAGATGCATGTAGAAGAGTTTGCAATACGAAGTGAAGTGTAGTCACATAGCTGAGGATGCTTCACACAATCTGCTCGCCCAAGTCTGCGATTCCCATAACGTTGGTGGTGGGGAACCAACCCTGATACATACAGCTTTGCCACATGGACTGCCCACGCGGCAGCTATTCGACTTAGAGGAGATGGGTGTGAGTTTCGTGCTGTCACAGCCAGCGAGTCCGGAAAACTGTTTCATTTTTCCTTTTATTCTCGCAGTTGGTGGCAAATGCGTCATGTGTTATGCTGCTGTGATGATGGTACGGTGCTGGTGCTGAAAACTACGTGGTTGGCATTGGCGTCATCAACCTCGACCAATAGTGTGAGTACCACGCGTTCAGTTTTAAATAAGTTACATAGCTCTAGTAGAAAGTGTATACATAAGTATATGCAAATATTCATTTTTTTGATACCCTATTTATCCTTTTAGTTTTCAATTGTATATTTTGATAAAGACTATTTAAACTGTTAATTTAATTTTTCATTTCATTAATTTTAAACAATGTTTAGCCAATTGCTTTTAGTCGATGTCAAATAAAATAAAAAAATAATCATGTGAAATAAGTTGTTGACTTAAGCTATTGATTAATTTTATTAGGTAATTTTACTATCACCGTCAGATTAAAAATGCAATGCTGTAATTTCTAAGGTAATTGCAACGGTTACCAGTGGATAACCAAAATAAATACGTATGTCTTATGTTACCAAAAGCAGATTGATTGTATGCCTGCAGATAGCAGGCGTCACATTTGTATTCACATACAAACATATGTGCATATATATGAACTTATACAAATATGAGTACACTTAAAGAAGCGATGTATAAAAAGGGACAACTTAGGCGGCAAAGAATCCAAGAAAAGGCTCGAAGAGCAGAAGACCAAAAAAGAATTTCTAGGAAAATGTTTAAATTTCGCATGATCATGCCTTCTTAAGGAGCCCAAACCAAACCTGCTATCGTGAAACAGAACTACAGAAACGAGCCACTAATATCGTTAGGGGTCTCTCTGGTTGCTAGGCCCATCAGCCAACATCTGAGCACCGCCGCAAAACCATTTTTACCAATCAGTTCTCAGCAGATGTACGCTGTGCACGAGTTTCTTGTTGTCGCACTGAAGACCTTTAAAATGATGACTTTCGTGTTTATACCCTATACCCAATGTGACTACAAATTGCATATAGAGTTGTGCAAATTCAACACATACCTTTTTTGATCTTAAAATCATTTTTAATTATTATAAGCTGCCCAATTATTATATTGTTGGAGTACATTTATGTAAAATTTACGTAACATACTACATGTGGGTTTCTCAAAGCCAAGCACTGTCACGAATGTGTTTAATATTCTTAATTGAATGCAAACGCTAATAAACTTTTATCCGTGACTTCAAAAAAAAAAAAAAAAAAAAAACTACATGTGGGTTTATATAGTTAATATTGTTCAACAACATTTTTTCTTGGTAGCCTTTGTTTATATATGAATTTTTGTGAAAAACCTTTACTTATCTGGCTGCTATATTAATTGCATATCGTAACGAATAGTAAGCAGAAGAGCGCTATGTAAATGGCGAGAAGGTTAAATTTGTAATCAGAAAATACGTGTGCTACTTTAATAATATGTGCTTCTATATAACGTATCTCGTAGTCGAGCACACCGGTATTGCATTCTTAATTTTTTTTCTTCAAGTCCTTCGCTGCTGCGTACAAGTATGCAAGATTCGACCGCCGGCTAACCTGTTTACCTGTTGCTTTGACCAGACGCCACAGCACACAACCCGCATAGCCGTCGAAATTGTGGGCGCGGCAAAACTTTTCAACTCATTTCTTTTGTCAAGCTGCAAGTTCAAGGATATAGTATGTATGTCTTTCAAAAGTTGTTGGTGTACGTGTCGGAGTAATTTGATCGGCCCTTCTAAAAAGACATCAGTTTTTCAGAACCCCAGCTTGAATTACCAAAGTATTATTTCAGTATATCTCGCCTGGAATTAGCTAAAGTTGCAGTTATTGATTTGGCTTCTGTAAAGTGCATGGTCGTATTGATATTTTTATACACAATAACAAAAAAAGGATTTAATATAGTTATTATCATGTATGTAACAGGCAGAAAAATGTGACACCGACTATAGACTAATTTTTTTCTCTTTGTTTTGAGCAATTGAGATAATGTCCATGCATTTAAAAGTGAAATATAATTCCCGGTTCTGATGTGATACTTGTCGCAAATTATATCTATAATGATCGCTTAATATTCTTTAATCTATGTGGCTTCAATAATGTCTATTTCAAAACTCGTCCTCGGACATTGAAGCTTCTATGCAAAGCAATAAAATATCGCTCTACATGTCCTGTGGATTAGCAGGCCATGAAAAGTCAACATAAACTTCCTTCAATGTTTGACTCAAACTACGAGTGCGAATCTGGATTTGTAATTATAAAAAAATTAATATAAGCAAGCATTGTAATCGTCTATCAGAAACTGATGCCAATAAAATGCTGGTAACACAATTCACATGTCTGTATTTAATTTAAAATCCTGTTAACCCAATCAATTTAATTTTCTTAACTTTTTCTAAGAAGTATAAATTATAATAATAAAAAAGAAAACAATTTTACAAAAAAAGCCGAATGGTTTTTAACAGCATCTACTTGACATATTGTATATTTATAATATATAAAGAGGTGAATAATTTGTTCAGATTATTCAACTTCGAATTATTGTTATTTGACCTACAAATGTATAAGTACGAGTATAAACGGTCATTGCTTTTTTGGTCAAGTCTCAAATGCTAATTGTTTTCAGTCTGCTCAATATAATTACCGGCGACTTCCAGACTGGTCAAGCAGTTGCACAGATTGGTATTTTCCGGGTTTTACCCGCCCATGCAACTTGAAAACCAGGTAGCAGTACGTTCTAAGAATTTGCATACTATTTTTGCACTTGTTTTACGTTTTTCTTTTCTTTGTTGTTCACTCTAATGACTTTTGCGCGAATTATCGCGAAATGTTTATAGTTTTCGGCTCAAGCCCTGGTGCATGTTAATGATGCAGCTCTTCGTAATGAGTTATTAGATCGAACTAACTCTCGCTTAGGTTATACAATGTTTATCCTATCAGTATTATATTTAATTAAATATCAGTTTATTCGTTATAGTGAATATTATGACAAGCCAACAGAAGAAACAGTTCAAGAACCAGTCCCTGATATCACTGTGGAAGGCAGTCCACGCTATTGGCGAAAGCAGACTCCAAAAACTCACATAAAGACAGACTGATAAATAATAAATACTAGAACACAACCATAAAACCCAGGTGTGTACTTAAGCGCCAAGCACACACATAACATGCACTCACATATTTTTCATAAATACATACTCACATTCGTTGTCGTAATGTTCACATGTTCATGCATGTGACGTCACAAGAGGGATTGCAACCTGCCTGACAACCGTATATCGGCTCACGTGTCAGTTGAGCGTTCTACACCATCCCAAATTTTACACAAGGACCTTTTGCAATTACATTACCCTGTCACGTGTATACTGGATCAATTTATTATTGCTAACAGTTGTGTGCCTTTGACTTGTTCTGTTATCGTTTTTTTCGTATTGTTCTTATTAGCTCACATCTGCGCAACTGTTTCCTTCATGGACACTGATGCTTAAGCTTTGTCATGATATCTTTTGCAGTGGCTTAGCAAAACACGGAATATAACTTTAAAATTTACTAGAATTAATATTCTCTTATGCTTGTCTGTTGCGAGACACTTGCGATTTAATAAAGATATCAAGTATATGTTTGTAGTTACATAGATTCATATATTGCGGGGACGTAGTCTCATTAATTATTGAATGTATCCCTTTTTTAGTTGAAGTTAGTTACAATTTTATTTTAATTAATTTTAGTTTTAATGTTACTATCAATATACATATGTATGTCTTAACACGCGTATAAATATCATTTTCAATTTGTTCCACATTTCATGCAAAACAGGGTATACAAATAATAAAAGGGTATCAAAATGTCATTGAATGGGAAGCAGTTAGTTGATGTATAGACAGGATGGCGACAAAGTATAAGTAGTGACTACATACATTCAAATATGTATATGTATTTCCTGGCACACATGTGCGCAGAGTGCGGGGATGCCAAACAACACATATGTGTCCGCCTCACGACCTTCGGCCGGCGTCAGCTTGACTCTTGCGATTTTTCATGGAAATTGCACAGTCGGCGACTGATTGCACATATGGTGCCCAGAACTCGGAGAGAAAGTACACATTTGCCTACGTTCTTTCAGAGTACATTCAAAATGTGTGAATTGTGCGCCAGACATGCTCAAGTAAGCGGCACCGCGTTTCACAAGATTTTCCTTGAGTATAGCGTGCTTGCGTGAGAATATTTTTGGGAAATTTCAGTTTCATTTTATTCCATGCTCAAGAAAATGGTTCGACCACATGAGATACGTTTTAAACTTGGCCTTGCACTAAGTTAGAGTAAAGTTTGTAACGGTATACAGATATTTGATAACCAGAACATTTATATTAATGTTACGCATATGCCAAAATCCGTAGCAACACGAGGCCAACCAACCACTAACAGAAAACCAAAATAAAGCATGCCTCAATTAAATAATTAAATATATCAGACGTTCATTTGAAACTTAAGTGCGTATACACAAATTAGGGATAAGCAGAAGCTTCCACGTACAACGTGACAGCCGCAAGCGAAAATCAAGAACGACGGTGGCAATCAAATGCATGCAAACGACTCCATAATACAATTAGATTCCAAAATGTACGCTATTAGTGCCGAAATATTACCAACCAAACTTAATGTCGAGACAGTAGATAGGTAACGCACAACTTAAATTCGTACAAATTTATCACGCAATGTGGTAAACGAGAAATTATTTTTCATAAGTTCAAAACTCACAGTTATTTCCCACGCTTCATAGTACGTAAAACACCCTCAAGCTTATTAGCAAAAAGAAGAAAACAAAACTAAAGGTATGTACTTTTCATGAACGATCTGCCGACAAACCTTCTTCCTTCGATGGCTACTGTGCGCCTTCAAGTCACTATTAATTTGCACAGAAGCAAATTGTTAATACGAAAAACGAGATCGCTTTGGGCTAAAGTTGCCACTAATCAAATTCAGATTCCAGATTGCGGCATTTAAAGGGTTCTGTGGTAGCCTATCATGTTTTGACATGTTTTCTGGTGGTGGTGCTTATGTACTTTATATTCTATTTTAGTTTACGTGTTTTGGTTCCTTTGGACGACTAGGTCACACTTGCAGTCAATCTGTTAATATTTTCGAATGTCTATACTCATATACAAATATGATTAAGGATCATTTGGTTAATGTCTACTAGTTAAGAACTCAGTTAAATTATTATACAGTTACAGTCGTGTGCCCTAAGGATCTCAACATCAGTATTGTTTGTGACATGTATTGAAAAATACCTGCTTTCAAGATATTTGTGGTACCTGTTACGGAGTTGCCTGCTGTTTCACTTCCTTATTTTTGACCATTGTCTGTTGTCCTTGCATTAAATGAGCGTTTGTACATTTGCCTTTTGTTATATAGTTCTCGAAATATTTCGCAAAGGTATTCACAAAAGGCTAGACATGGTACTTTTTCTTTAATTTAGCTGGCGCCAGACGCACAGCAGGTTACGAGTACCTCAGTAACTGACAGAAAATTATTATTAAGTGGCTGTGTCAAAAGTGTAATGAAAACAATTGTAGATATTACTATTACAACGCTTATACAGTAAAAGGATGTATGGAAATATTTTGACACCCCATTTTGGCGCCAAATGAGAATGTGTTATGTGAAACAGACGGCTGACTATTAAGTTGGGTAACCATCAAAAACTTTAGCAGCCTGTGCCAGATGCCTTGCGGTAGCCGCGCGTTGACATTGACACATGCCACAGAACATGTATGACAGCCCATTGGCCACTATAAAGCCACTTGTTGCCGTTGCTACAACTGGTTTGAATTCTTCATTTGCGTGCCGGTCGATCTGATATCCAAACATCTGTACTTAAGCGTTCTTCCTTGCTTCGAATGCTTTTAACTGCCTTAAAAGTATAAGATGTGCCCAGCTGTCCCATGTCCCCTATAGATCGTGTCAATCGAAAGGTGGCCAACAACTGCCACTGTTGATCTGCCGACGAGCATTCAACTAATAATTGCCGCATGCGGTTGGGCTTGTCAGGTGCTTTTCACAGGTCGTCCAATGAAGCGTTTTACCAGCGTCGGGTTAAGCGGCCTTGTCGACGCATCACAGGTGTACTAAAAGGCAGTACGCTACGAAGCAATTTCAATTTTCTTCGAAAACGAAGTTCATATTTCATCAATAGTTCGAGATAATGCAGTTTGACATATTTTAACATAATTATTTTTTCGAATGGAATGGTTTTCAATTTTTTAACCTAATTTGTTATGTGTACTTATAACTGTCGTCAGTCCCTTGCATCTTACATGGTTCTTTATTCCGGGCTTCATATTTGCTATAGAGCATGTATCAGCACAGCTGTTAATAATTACCAACTAAATTATATTGACTTAGAACCCATTGTAGTTGCTCACCTAAAAAAAAAACGAAAAACACATATATGTTTGTTATTACGAGACTTTGAAACTTACAATTATATGAATGTGCAATGACCTGTTTTCTGCAGCATACAAGTAGAGGAAGAGGGAGAATATGTGCTGGCAGAAAATTGTCGAATTTGTCACGAAGGAAGAAACAAAAAGGTTTACTTGTAAAAGTTTTAATTTGACACACCTCTGAGAGATATGAACGTATTTTAATGCTTCAATGACTATAGAACAAAGTAGAGGATATAAGTATTATATTCAAGTAATTGACGAAAATAGCGTTATTTCCCAGCGCTGCTTTGTTAAAAAAAATTGGCGCCAGACGTCCGAAAATATGCAGGCAATTAGAAAAGTTTTTCACTTTGTTTTCATTATATAGTACATTCATTATGTCTATATGTACATAAACCTGCACACATATGTGAGTTTGTATAATAAGAACGTGAAAGCAGCGATACACGAGGATCCGAGCAACAGATTGTCAGAATGTCACTAAATGGACTTTGTACGCAGACAATATACTTGGCAATGTGCTTCTGGCGACTAGCTGGGCGGCTTAGTTGTCGCTGAGTGCATTTGCATCTGTCGTTCAACTTTTGGCGTCAGATGAAAATGAAACCAATGACCAACAGCTTCTATTGTATCTGGCACAAAAGTTCAAACGCATAACATAGTGAGGGATTACTGGCAGAGGCTACCGAGTAGCCATGGCGCCTGTAAGAGATCTGCAATGTATTGCAATTACTAGTATATTATATATATGTACATGACATACAGTACAACACGTCAATCTGGTACCATAATCTGGTACTAAAACTAAATAAATTAATGCAACAAAGTTGTATAGGTATGTAAGTTAGATCTATTTCAACCAACTAGTAATAATGACTGTCCATTCTGCAATGAAACGAAACAAAATCATAACACTATCCTTTCTAGAAACAACTAAAATTCTTTGAATTTCTCAGAGCAAGAAATAATTTTAATTGTTTGTCGGCCATCTTTTTATTTATTTTATCGCTATTAATTTTAATTATTCAATTAGGTATTGCTCTAACTTATACATTAATTGAGTTAATTATGCAAAAATCTAAAGAACCATTATGTCAAACATTTGATAGCAGATGGTCAAACTTGTATGTATTAAATTTATATTAAGCTTATGTTGTTCAAAACATCCGGCCTGCGTCTAAAAAATCTTTTCCGTGCTAGCTCATTAATCTAATAAGTCTGCAACAACTTCAGATCTTAATACCCTTCTAAATATATTATATTGTAAAATTTTAAATAATAATGCGACATTTTTAACACGACTAAAGTAATCACAATAATAATTTTTTTGTAAAAACCAAGCGATTATCAAACATTGAATGCGCTCTACGAAAATAAAATGGAGCTAATTTTACAATGTAACCGACAAGTGACTAAGAGTATGAAAACTTCGGCATGTTAAAAATACTTTTTTTAAATTAAGATTTGCTTTAGGCAGCTATAGGATCATTTGGTCATGGAGTGGTCCAAGTGATTTTGAGCTCATCAAAAAGTGAACCACATGGCAGTTTATTTCAATTTGCATGCGTTTCCGGCAAAACGACTGTGCGTAGGCCATACGTTTTCACTTTCAGCCACAGTTAGCAGCTGTTGCAGAGATTTTTTTAGATTTGGAATGCACTGCACACACACATTCTTATTTCCCAAGAGCTCCAACATGCTGTGAACATTACATTAGGAACTTGACTGCCGGGGACAGTTCTGTTTTATGTGGGCGTTGAAAATATAATGGATTGGGTTAGATGCCAGTCTGCGGATATAGAATATAACATAAACATATTCTCACTTGGAAATGTTGTACCGACCAAGAAACGACTATATTATTTTATTGTATCCTTAGATGTATATGAGTAGTTAGACCTACTATGATAATCCAATAAAATCTATACATTATACAAATAACAATTTACACTGTAACCAATCAATTAAGCAAGACACCTCAAGATATTGTAATGGTTGCACTCACATATCGCTAGCTCTCTATTTGTCCGATTTTCGACAATATGAGTTTTAAATTGGTGGTTGGCTTTTATTTAATTTTCCCATAATTTTTTAGTAAAGCCCATATTTAAAAGTAAAACAAAAAGTGAATACTTAAATGCCTTCGTAAACAAATAAATTCATATCGAAATTGTGTTTTTATCTTTTATATGTGTTGTTAAAATGTATGGGCAATCGTCGCGCCTTGGGCGCGACCGGATTACGGCACAATAATTTGCTGCATCCCGTACCCGTTGAGTTTTTCCGCGACAAATTATGACAGAATGTGAGCAATAATTCGAATGAGATATTCATGCGCACATGCATATGTAGACGTACAACTCAGGCGGGCAGTTGTCTCACCCCCACATTTGTTTATGTGCCTTTTAACCCAGGGTTGCGCCTTATTGGCCGTTAACGTAGTGGGGCCTTTGGAGAATATAAATTTTAAAATGTATACGCAATTTAATATGGGACTACCCCCCTTTTTCTTCTCGTTTGTAATATATTATCTGATTTTTGTGAATAGTAATAATGTAATATACACATAATACTAGATCGTATAACCCCCCGAGAAAATAATCAAGAGGCCTTAGGTCGCACTACCTCGGTGGGAATTGACTGGTTTATTTTGAAAATAATACGCTTGGCAAATGTTTCCTTCAATAAGTGGGACCTTATTTGGGTTATCCTCAATACAGCACCAATAGTTTCTTCCGTGAGCACTCTACGGCTTTACGGATGAGAACTTTATTCATAGTCAATAAGTAGCTGGGTTGGACGATTATGCCGTCTGGAAAAACGGATGCAGCGCCCAATAACTGTTCGCATTGAATCAATATTTTAGAAACAAAATTTAATGAAATCGTAAGCTGATTAGATGGATTTTGTTTTACGTGCATGTGTGACCATTCTCGTTTGTGAACATTCTGTTTTGATTTGAATATATACTCTGTTTATACGGAGCCTATTTCGCGAAATCAATTTTTGAAATGGGGCCAAAAGTGTTCGTATAAACATCATTTCATGTATTTGACTTACACACGACTGTGAATTCTGCCTCATTTCATGGAATTTCATAAAGCTGAATCTAGACGGCAGGGCTAAAATTATTATTCGTTGCTGATTCCATTACGTTTGTTGTAAACAGCTTTTTTACTTTGACAAACTTTGTCAATCACCAAAAATCTTAAGCAAATCAGTGCCCAGAAAAAGCGAACGAACTGATTTAGATTTGTTTTCACGAAATCTAAATCAGTTTCAGGAATCTCACTTACGATTTTCAAGCCCTCCTTTTGACTGAAGCAAATAAAAAATTAAAGTAAATGGTATAGCTGCTCAAGATAAAGGCTGACGTCCGCATAAATTTATCCTATATTTTTTATCATATGTGTTTGTTGACAACAATTTTAAACTACACAATCTTGCAAATTATTGTTGTCGACCAACCACCACAATTTATCGGTCATCATTCGGGCTTCCCATAATGTAATATTAATCGGGTGGTTTACTCTCAGTTCGATAGTTTTTCTTGGTTTTCTGACCATTGTATGCTTTTAAATTATTAAAAAGATATATGTAATTCACATATTTGTACAAGATGTCTAACGCACAAAGATCATTTGTGCAAAAAGTTTCAAAGTATGTAAATAGTAGCAATGCAAATCCGAACTAATCGCAACCGCGCCCTTTTAATAGTCGCCAAGAGTTCGGAATGTTCCGAATGATGTTAATTTCATAATATCCTCGCTTCAATAATGTTGCTCCCATCTAATTTAAATTAACCAAAATACACTTTTTGTACAGGCAACCGGCGGCAGATGTACGCAAAAACATGGCTGTCCATATGCAGACGAAGTCCCTGAACACTGGTTCATTATTGTCTTCAACGGTATGTCTGTGTGTCTTACTAAATATTTCTACTCAGTTTATACATAATATATTTTCATGAAGCTTTCTCTCACTGATCCACTCGACTATGAAGAATTTCTGAACCAACATGTTAACATTATAAACCGAGATCCCTTAAAGCACATATTGGATTTTCCCCAAGGAGATATTGCATTAAAAATAATACCTCGCAAAATTCGTACCATCGATCATATTTTACCCAAGGAAAATATGTAAGCAATTATTATTTTAATTATAGCATTTTATTTACTTAACATCTTGCAGCTATGATTTGCCAAAGCATGTACAGGAGTGCATCTGTTGTTATACGCGCCCTTGGAAAGTTGTGGAATATGCACACCGCCATTATTCAAGCTCGTGTTGTGCACGCGAGCGAATTGATCGGGGAACCATCAGTCCTTCGGCCTACCAACAAGAGTTCGAGATTGATAAAGACTTCTCCTCATTTGACGAAACATTCACAGATAAGAGCGAAAGTTGTACACCAAGCTCTAGACAGTCCATTGCTAGCCTAGCTTCAGTTAGCTCTTGCACAGATACGCTAACTCCCCGTGGTTCTTGGGCTAGTTTCGATTTACGGCGTTCTGTAAATGATCCGCTTATTCCAAATTTGTTGGACAATGTTATGCCCGAACAAATTGATCAATTAAATGAGACACGAAGGCAGGAGAATCGACAAGAAGCCTTCTTCTCACTGTATCCAGAAACTGAAACTGATGAAATCATTGAGCGAAGGCTACCCGCTGAGCTGCCTGTAGAACATATGGGCCATCGTATACACGTTAAATGTATGCAGTTGAAGTTAGAACTCGAAGTAGAACCAATATTTGCATCAATGGCTATATACGACGCAAAAGAGCGTCAAAAGATATCAGAGAATTTTTATTTTGATATGAATTCTGACAGTCTGAAGCAAATGTTATCAAACCATGTCCGCTGTGCTGATACTAGCACTCAAAGTCGTTCCGCCATATTTGAAATTTCCTATCCAAGTAATGATTTGTTTCTCGTTATACGCCTTGAAAAAGTTCTTCAAGGTGATATAAATAACTCAGTTGAGCCATATCTTAAAGAAGACAAAGATAAATATAGGGAGAAAGTAAAGTCAAATGCAATGGATTATTGTGAACGTTTAGGTAAATATCGCATGCCTTTCGCATGGACGGCCATATATTTAACAAATGTATTTAATGGAGACAACTTTGAAAACAAGGACTCCTGCACTGGAGAAAGAGATTCGTCTGGGAGCAGCGGTAGTGCTACTTTGGCGTCTGCTGCAAGCTCAAACAGCTTAGATCGAAAGTCTTCGACTAGCAGCTTCGATCAGCTGCGGCGGAAAGCGAATGATATGAGCGGGACCCTAACACGACGTGGTTCTCTAGAACGAAAGGAGAAACGTCGCTCTTGGTCACCGGATGATTTCGCCAACGTTATCGAAAGTTTTCGTCCCATTACTATAACAGTCCCAAGTTTTTTTAAGCAAGAAGCAGATAAAATGAAAGATGAGGACTTATACAAAATTTTGCCCGAGCTTAAAAGGCCGAATACAGTTATTAAAAAATATAAATGTATTCCGGGGTCCATTAAATTGGAAATAGCTCCATGTGTTGACGATATTATGAACGCGTTAACACCAGAGTTGGCCAAGGTCGAACCGCAGAGTGGCGACAAAACGCGTCCTGTGAAGGAAGTTTTGGAATTTTCACCAGTATCGATTTATAATCCCCACTACAGTTATCGTAATTTACTTTTTGTATCTCCCAAAGAATTAAATTTTTCGTCACGCGCTGGTTCTGCGCGTAACATTGCCATTCGTGTTCAGCTAATGTCAGGTAAGACATTAAACATTTTAATAGAATTTTGAATAAAAAATTTATTTTTGGCAGGTGAGACTCCGGACGACGCCGTCAATGCAATATTCGGGAAGTCATCCTGTCCGGAATATGCAACGGAGGCATACACATCCGTCAATTACCATAACAAGTGTCCAACCTTCTATGACGAGATAAAAATTGCGTTGCCCGCTTCCATCAAGCAGCACCATCACTTATTATTTACGATCTATCACGTGTCATGCCAAAAAAAACCCCATGAACTGCAACTTCCAGTTGAGACTCCAATCGGTTACACTTGGCTGCCACTTCTCGAGGATGGGAAGTTAAAAGTTGGTGATTTTAATTTACCTGTTATGGTGGAAATGCCACCGGAGAACTACTCCTTTATACCACCAAACGTACATCTTCCTGGGATTAAGTGGCTGGACAACCATCGCGCTGTTTTTTCCATTAGTCTGGGAGCAGTGACTTCAATTCACACATTGGATGCACACCTTGACCGTTTTTTTTTGAACTGTGAATATCTGGACACCCGCAATATACCCTCTCATATTGGCGAGGGTAATATGGAAGCCGAGTTAAAAAAATGCCTACTGGACATAAATCAATCAAATCGTGAATCATTGGTTAAACATTTACCTCTTGTTTTAGACAAACTCATTGAGTTGTTGGTAACTAGCCATAAAGTAGGAGTTCAGACCATGTCTTTGGGTTCCACAGTGTTTGAAGTTCTTTGCTTAGTTTCGGCACATTTGTCGTTACTAACAGATTTTGATCAATATGGACGCCAAAGTTTGTTTTCCACTTATGTGCAGTTTCAGTGCAAAATACCCCACCCATTGGCTGCAAAACGTGGTATAAATATGGAATTTCAAACATCTGAAACTGGCTCTATATATGATAATATTTCGAGCAGTGGCCGGACTGGTAAGTTGTTAGAAAGATAATCATAATAAGATCATCCCTGTAATTCCCTTACTTTCAGATATTGATAGTAACCCATCATTGAGTGCGATACTTGAAGCTCAAGCTTCTCATGTATGTTTGCTTCATGAAGAGCTTGCATTGCAATTTACACTGTCCAGTGGAAAAGTGGCTGATCTTGCCATGAGTAATTCATGGTTTCTATTCGAGCTTATTATAAAATCTATGACAGAACATCTAGAATACTCGGCCACACTATATGGGCCACGGAAGCATCGATTTTCCCACCAATTTGTCGATGATATATCTACACTTGTCACAGGAGTCACCAATAAAGTTGTTGAATACCATAGCACAGACCAAAGATTAGCTCAGTCACTGAACGCTAGCTTGAGCTTTTTCATATTTGACCTCCTCAGTGTTATGGATCGAGGATTTGTCTTTGGATTAATTAAAGTATACTCCAAGCTAATAATGTCGAGGAACGCAACTGCACCTGATCTGATGAACTACAAAATAGATTTCCTTCGTATTGTTTGCAGTCACGAACACTTCGTAGCTTTAAATTTACCCTTTGCTACTCCATATACAACTATTTCCGCGCCTTGCAGTCCCACTCCCAGCACTACATCAAATAATAGTCAGACTTCATATGTAAGTATCAAATCATTTGATATTTAATTTATAATAATTCTAATTTAACATTTACAGGGATCTGTTGAGCGCGCTTTGCACGCAGACTTAAGTACAGAATTTCGTCAACAGCACTTCCTAGTCGGCCTTGTTTTAGGTGATTTGGCCACTGTAATGGAAGTACCTAACCCTCAATTGCATGGAAAAGCAATTAGCTGCGTGCGCAACCTTTTGACTTCCCATGACTCACGATACGATACGGAAGCACGCTCGAGAGTAGCTTCACTGTACATACCACTGCTATCGATAGTTATGGATACTTTCTCACAATTTCATCAATATATATCAGAAGCTCAAGATCATGATCGCTTGCATCAAATGGGTCAGCTTGAAGATTACCAAGGACCTCATCAGACCATAGCCACGTCAACTATTAGTCCGGAAGTAGCATATGCCATATCTGGCAGTCGCGTATACTCTTATATGACGGAGCAGTCAAAAAACAAGATACCATTAAACGCAGAAAACACGCGTCATTTGCTGGCTTGTTTTCTCTGGGTGCTGAAAAATTTGGAGCGCACGATCCTTTATCGTTGGCTGCTCGGCTTAACTCCACATCGTGTACACCAAATGTTACAAGTGCTTAATACATGTTTAAAGGCCTTTGAATATTCCGGTCAAAAGCGATTGCCCACTCTAAAGCGGACTAACACTCACAGTTTTCGAAAAACGGCATCTACTGATGTTAAGGAAAAATTAGAAGAATGTATTAGGGGAACAAATTCAGCACGGTATGATCTGATTAACCGTCGCAAGGATCGTAATTCGACGGAGAAACTTCGATGGCGCAAGGATCAAATGCCATACCGCTCACAGTATAGTGAATCATTTAACAGAAGTGAACCGGAGCTCGAGCTAAGTCATTTTATCGAGGGCTCACTAGCTACAGAAAGTGGACTGATTATACTTGATTCCTTGGAAATAATTGTGCATGTGGCCACCAATCTACATCATAATCTTCTAGGAACAGTTTTAAAAGTATTGCTACATAGTTTATCACGAAATCAGTCAACACTCGCTCTACAAAATTTGTTCGCCTCTCAGCGTGCGTTAATTTTTAAATTTCCAAATCTTTTGTTTGATGAAGAAACTGACATATGCGCAGACTTGTGTCTGTTGCTATTAAAACATTGCGCGTCACAATTACCAGGCATCCGCTCACAAGCTGCTGCATCATTGTACTTATTAATGAGACAAAACTTTGAAATTGGAAACGTATGTATATATGACTCATTGATGCAGACATGTGCTTCCATTTATTATCTTATCATATTTTTCAGAATTTCGCAAGGGTTAAAATGCAAGTTACTATGTCCCTTAGCTCTCTAGTAGGCACTAGCGCGTCATTCAGTGAACAATCTCTTCGACGTGCATTAAAGACAATTTTAGTTTATGCCGAGTCTGACATGGACTTACAGGGAACTTCTTTTCCAGAGCAAGTGCAAGATTTACTGTTTAATTTGCACATGATACTGTCAGATACAGTTAAAATGAAAGAATACCAAGAAGACCCAGAAATGTTGCTTGACTTGATGAATCGGATAGCAAAAGGATACCAAAATAATCCAGACTTGCGTTTAACATGGCTTGAAAATATGGCTAAAAAGCATCGTGAGCGTGCTAACCACACTGAGGCAGCCATGTGTTACGTTCATGCTGCAGCTTTGGTGTCCGAATACCTAAGCATGCTCGAATCCCAAACACATTTGCCTGTTGGTGCGGTGAGCTTTCAGCGTATTTCACCGAATACTTTTATGGAGTCTGCGGTGTCGGATGATGTTCTGAGTCCCGGCGAAGATGGCATTTGCCTGGGTAATCACTTTACTGAGACGGGATTAAAAGCGTTACTTGAAGAGGCATCAAATTCGTTCCAAGTTGCTGGCATGTATGAAGCTATGAACGAAGTATATAAAATTTTAGTCCCTATCTGTGAAGCGAACCGCGAATTTCTCAAGCTCGGCAAAGTTCACGGCAAGCTACAAGAAGCATTCAATCGAATTGCTCAACTCCAGGTAACAATTTCGTTTTTTTTTTAATTTTTACCTCAGAATTAATATACATTTTTTATGTGTTCTCGTCCACTGTCTTATAAATTTTGTAACATAAAAATATATTGTTCTACTATAATATAAAACGTTAATATAATAACATTAGCTGATAAATGGTTTCGTATCGTACTTCTAGAAGCTCACTAAATAATTCGAATTTCATTGTTTATTATTATATAGGGTAAACGAGTATTTGGAACTTACTTTCGGGTTGGTTTTTATGGAGCTAAATTCGGAGACCTGGATCAACAAGAATTCATTTACAAAGAGCCCACATTAACGAAATTGCCTGAAATATTTAGTCGACTTCAGGTACTATATTCTTTGAAAATTAATATATAATCATGTATTAATCAGTATTCCATAGAACTTTTATGCGGATAGGTTCGGTCCTGATTCTGTGCACATAATTAAGGATTCCAATAATTTTGACACAAATACATTAGACCCGGAAAAAGCTTATATACAAATCACTTATGTCGAGCCCTTTTTCGAAACATATGAAATGCGTCATCGTGAAACTTATTTCGAAAGAAACTTTAACATCAGTGAGTATCCCATAACTATATATAATCGTCCCATCTCAATATTTAAATATTTTAACACACTATTATCTATACTATTTGAACAAAACATAGATGCATGTATTTATATAAAATATTTTAATGTTTTTATCAAAATTTTTCTTAGAACGGTTTATATTTTCAACGCCATTCACCAAAAACGGGAAAGCTCATGGGGAATTACATGAGCAATGTAAACGAAAAACGATTCTAACGACAGCAAATCATTTCCCATACGTAAAAACTCGTATCCAAGTTATCAGCAGAACACAATTTCAGTTGGAGCCGATTGAAGTGGCCATTGGTTGGTAATTTTTATATCTGTATTTAAGTGATCAAGCAAAAGCCAACATATACGTTCGTATAATACTATGTATGCCATGCGTTTTCACTTATAAGTAATTATCACTTAAATTCACTGTATAACTGTGTGAAAAGTGAAACATTACATTACAATCAATCGAATAAACCCACATTTTTTCGACAAATAGAGGACATCCAAAAAAAGACGGTGGAATTAGCTGCGGCTACAAATCAGGAACCAGCCGACCCAAAAATTCTGCAAATGGTTTTGCAGGGATGCATCGGTACTACTGTCAATCAGGGTCCTATGGAAATGGCTAGTGTATTTCTTTCAAACTTATCGGATGGCACTACTGTACCTACTAAGCATCAAAATAAATTACGTTTATGCTTCCGCGAGTTCTCAAAGCGATGTGCGGATGCTTTAAAAAAGAACCGAAATCTAATATTATCAGACCAAAAAGATTATCAGCGCGAGCTTGAACGTAATTATGAACGCTTCGTGGAAAGACTGTCACCGCTTATCACCCTTACACCAGCACAAACACAAGGTGTTGTAAAGTAAGTCTTACCTAAAATTACCGAAGACGATAAAAATTTGAAGTATTTTTTTATTTGCAGGGCCAACGCTTATCAAAATAAAAGCACACCGTTAAAATGGTAATTAATACAATCAATCTAAAGTATTCATATGACCATGGAGACTTTTCCTTGTCTAATCAAAGTTTTTCCTTTACCCACTAACATGCCTAGCGTGTCGGATTATTTTAAGTAAGTTTTTTATATTAATTACAAATTCAAAATTAAAATTTCTATATAAACACAAAATGATATATATAATTTATATAATTACTTAATACTTTTGAAGCACAACATAATATTCAGTTATTGGACTAAAGAATATAATACTTGAAAATTTAGTGGATGATACAGAACATTGTATTTTAACTTGCTCTTTTGTAATTGAAAATACTAATTTACCAAATTATTTAATATTTAAATTTATCTCAGTGGCAGTGGGGATATACCTTTAAGAAATATTAATGTAATTCTATCACATTAACATTTTGATATGGGTTAAGTATTAATTAATATTATTATTTATTAATTGTATGATCTTCTCATATATAAAATCCTTCGTATGCATAAGAAAACACTTTGATAAAAATAAATAATTTGTATACATTTTATATTCAACCAATTTTTATAAATAAAAACATTTCTTAAGTAAATACAATACATATTTAAAACTTTATTCAAAATTATAAGAAGTAGTTTTCAAGCTATTAAAAAAGTCACTAGTCTTATGCGTGAATAGTGATTTAGAATTAAAATTGACTTCTGGTGAGTTATACAACTGAATACCTGCACCAGCATTATTGACAATATGAGTCCATTCGGCCAAGTCAGTACTGGGGTTACTAATGTTTGCTTCTTGATACAATGGCTTTAACATAAACTGCAACTCCTGCAGTTGTTTTAAAAAACCCACTAAAATATATAAGCATTAAAATTTATTAATCCAACAAAACAAGTAAAAAATTCTCCGGCATTCTATTACTTGCAAGAGACAAACATTTTTGTGAAGTTATTTTCCACTTATTTATAGAATCGTCAACTATACTCATAATTACAATAATATTAAATACAGAATAATACTGAAATGATATAAATGTTCTGAATTTGTCAAGCAAAAGTTAAACACAACTATTTAAACGGTAAGCCTAACTAGAAATTCTATAGAAAGCTCTTAGCAGTAAGAATGCCGGATATAAGATGCTATCATAAAAAATATATTTACCGTGTGAAGCCTCAAAATTTAAAACCCGCTTATGGCCCGTCCACCAATTGCATAGTAGAGATAGATTATGTTTTGTAGTTTCTTCAGAATCGCGCCAAAGGCTTGGAAGATAATACTCTCTAAAAATAAGTATAAGCAAATGTACGGCAATCTGTGAGATTTCTCCAACTTGTAAAGCATCTGAAAAACTTTAAATATTAATGACTTAGTTTTAATATTAAGTCTATTCACCTACGTGTTTTTCTTTCTTGTAGCGTCCACTGATACATCATTTGGTAAACAAGCGTAACCACGCTTAGGCAAAGTTTTACATAGCATTCACAGGCATGTTCTTGAGGCGTTTGGTCCTGCGCGTGCATTGAAGTACATTCTGACATATTTGTTGTGGTGAGCTTAGCGCTAGTATTGTGGCTATTTATTATATCAGATTGTAAAACGACAACTTTTGAATTGATGCGCTCCGAATCGCTGTTTTCGTCATCAACAATGGAAGGACGTGGAAGCATTTTCAGTATAAATTCAGGCATAGATGTAAAGCATTGGTAAACAAAGCGCACGTGATTACCACAGATCGAAAGTAACAGCTTAAAGTGGCTCGGTTGGAGGGGCATATCACTACAAAAACATAGCTCGAGTAAACCTGCGTACACCTGTAAAAGGCAAGACTCAGGCCCGAATCGGTAGAGAGATCGCACGCGATCTGACACGAAACAATTGCTTTTACTACTAATGCACATTCTCGCCATCAGCTGATCCTGACGACCGCATAATAACATGCAAGAACTAAGCTCTCGGAAAACCCATGGGCTTGGACGAGTAAAAACCAGCTGCTTCAATAAATTAAAGAGTAAATCCTGTTGTGATTCGCAAATAGAGACCTTTGCTGCAATAACATGGTAAAGTAAACTATGCAAAAACGCCCCAGTCGCTTCAATGACCCCAAAGTGTTCATATATCTCAAATGAGTAACTTAATTTTGTTATCGCCTCGATGGCTATTTGCAGAATAGAGTAAGTACCATGCTTTTTTTCAAGTAATGCTTGCGATAGGTTGCATTGTCTTTTGGAAATCAGCGCCAAAGTTGCAATGTAGCGACGCAACAGAACGGCTCTTTCGAGTTTATACAAAGTGTCGGGTTGAATTAAAGAGTGTCGCATAGAGGTACTGTGATCTAACTGCAGATCGAAGTGATGATAGGGGTACATAATGCAGTGCTGTGGCATCTCCAAACTTTGGGCATAAGACCAAAACTCTGTAAATACTCCGCATACAGACATAATAAGGCGGTCCATGATCGCTTTATCTGTGCTGGGCTGAGACTGTAATTGTGCGTAATGGAAAAGCAAATGCTCCAGCTCCACTTCAAAGAAACTTCGTTGTTTCTTTTGCGCGCGTGAATCTTTGGAGTACACGTAGAAATGCCTATCAGTTGTACCAGAATAATCTTTTGCGTAAGAGCCAGTTATAAATAAATTTTCCATCCGGAGTATATTACGGCTTACGTCACCATCAGTGTCTATCGATTCGGGATTTTCTTTTAATGTGTTGTTGGCGCTTCGGATTTTATGCTCGGAAAACTCAACATTTGTAAAATTCAATTCCACGTTTTTAGCTATCACTTGTTTAAATACTTCGGCGACTTTCATGTTGCAATCTTTTTCTGCTTCTTCTGTCATAACAATTTTATCCATCTTGCTCGCTTGAAGCAATTTTCGTGCTTGCCGCAACTCATTTCGAAGCAAGTTGACCTATGAAATAATGCGTTAGTGAAACGTTTAATTTATATTGTACACACTCACCTCACCATCTTTGGTCATGGTTTGGTTGTTGCAATCAATGATATCTTTCTGCAATTTGTTATTCTCCTTCTTGAGAACATCGACGCGTTCCATTAAAAATTTGAGTTGGCGTTCCTGTGCCAGTTGACGCCTGTTTGCCGTAGCTTCACCATTAGAGTAGTCTGTCCATTGGCCTATTTCGAGCTCTTTTTGAGCTTCTTCAAACGCAGGTAAAATAGGTAATTTTTTGTGTGCTCCACATATTTCTTCCTTACACAACTTTGATGAAGTCGTAGGCCTTGGCATTTCATCTGGAATTATATTTGGCGGTTGATGTGAAGTCAGCGTGGGACCCTGACGTGCTCTCATTTGCTCTCCAAATTGTTGTTGTGTGCTCGTATTGTCAATGTCTTGAGGTAGAAATTGACTAAAGCTCAGTTCTTCATCCTTATGTCGATTACCATCAGGATGGTGCTGTTTTTTCTCTTCTAGTTGCGTAGCCAGCAATATAAAATCATCGTCGTCACTCCCCCAGAAGTCCGCAATATTTGACGAGTTTCTGTTGAATTGATTGGAGTTAACACTAACGTCTAATTTTATTTTTTTAGTTGGCTTATTAAAAAACTCTATTCGCTTAGCCATTTTTGCACTGCTTAAACATATATAAGCTACTAAATTTCGATTTCGATATTTTTACAAAGAATAGTGTGCGATAAGATATCGCCATTTACTTGTTAACGCATCTATCGATTGCACTTATTATTCTCCATCCCTGAAAACACTGATACATCGGGATTCTTTTGCGATACCGATACAGTTGAACAGACAATTCGGCATGAACGCGTCGCGTAATTTTCCAAGCGCCGGAATTAAAGCCTTTCCCCAACGCGAAAAATAAGTACAGAGCATAACGCTGTATACATAATTGACTGTATTTTATTTTATAAAGGGTAACAGTGATTTTGAGTTTTATATAAATTTTTGTTTGGTAGTTTGCAAGAGAATAGACTTCAACAAGTGTGAAAATATACAAGAGAACAACAGCGCTTTGGTCCTCACCGCGCAACTGCAAATGTATTAGTGTTGGTAGCCGTAAGAAGTGATCCACATAATTTTAAAATATAAAATTATATTCACAAGAAAATGTATACAAACAACTGATGTTATTGAAGTATTTTGGCATATGTCTTTGCATACGTATGACTCAGCCAGGGCAGCGAACCAACTAAGCACCACTTACATACATACATACAAATGTGTGTATGAGTTCTCTTACGCACATTCAACCAATTTTTTTTAATATTGAGTGGCTTTGTATTCTATTAACAAGAGTTTTTTGTTGGATCATTTATTACAGCTCTGATCACATTTTACAAAGTTGTGTAAGTATGTGTATTAAAAATGTTGAGTTAATATATTTACAATCAGCTGTATAGGGAAACCATAAATGTGTTTATGATTACGCGGCGAACAAATATTCGGGCGTAGGCTATCAAATAGCAACAAAAACATCAGTGTTTATGTGTATGTTTGAATGCATGATGGCTCCCTGTCACGCATACTATACAGACTAGTCAGTATACTGACTATAGTAAACTAACCCACACTTATGTACATATACATACGATGTAATATGTATAAACACAGTTGTGCTCTATGACGAATTCATTAACATTTTTTTTATCAAAGCATGTATAAATCATTCACAGTATTGCCTTTTTGTTGTATTATAACCTGTTCAGGAAGATACGCGTATATGCAAACATGCATACAATTTATTTATGTTAATCGGTGAACGATAGTTGTAGAAAAATATAAATATATTTAAATTTTTGTCTTCGTCTTTTGCAAGCATAACTTTTTTTTTTAATATTTTTGCAAACGATTTATGTATGCACAAAAATAGATACGAGTAGTTCTTCTTACGCCTACAAACAAATGGCCGGCTTGAGTTTTAAATCTGATCACAACTTGTCTAACAAGTTTGGTAAGTTTAGGTCATGTTGCGATGTCTAGTGCCATTTCCTTTTTCTATATTCACTCTGCCTATGTACATTGTTTTGTATTGATATATGTCTATTTATGCATGTGTGTATGTAAATTAAAGTGCAAAAAGCAAATAGTGGTTGGTAACGTTGCCAGTCGACTTGCTTTTAATGTTTTTAAATTTTGTACCCACTGAAAATTACTAGAAAAAGGTATTTCTGAAAATCTATGTAATAGGAAAAAGGAGGAATTTTAGCCCTATACTTTATATGTATATAAAGATATTGGTAAGCAGAATTGGCGCCACCTAGATCTCGATACATGCAAAATGTCCGATTGTGTGGGTGTACTTGTTTTAATGTAAAAGATATGCAGTTAGTCAAGCAATTTTTTTGACAAGAAAATAATCACAATGGCTTTCTAAAAAAAATTGTGCTCAGTGGATCTTACTAATCCGTTTTGTTTAATTTTCTCTTAGAACCGTAAGCAACCATAATAAAAAAGTAAGAAACATAAAAAACCAAGGAAAGGGTTTCTTGCAGAATAAAATGTGTGAATATTTTTTTGTCTAAGCAATTACTTAACTTAATTTATATATATGTAACTAACTAATATTTTTTTAATTTTTCAGATTCGTAAATAAAGAATTAAATTACAAATAAAATCATGTTGAAATTTATACGCGGAAAAGGTCAACAACCATCAGCTGAACGGCAACGACTACAGAAGGAGCTATTCGCTTATCGAAAGGTTCGTACTTATTTGAATATATATATATGTAGGTCACCAACTGTAAATGAAAATACTGTCACCCAGTACTTGCCACAATTATTATTGGCCATTTAAGTGATTTCGCATAATAATATTTAACACATTTTCATGTTCAGTCTCCATGTTTAATTCTAACATCACATGCATGTATGCATATATGTAGATAGAAACATAAATAGTATGTATTTTTTGTGAAATTATTTCACGTGAATTTAACCACAAGAAATGCTGAGGAATGCACGTGCTGTTCAATGCCGCCGCCATTACCCACTTGTAGTTAGCGACGTCGTTTAATTCAATGACATCACCCACAGTGCGTCACCTTCAGACATTAATGTTTTGTAACTGTATTTAGGCGGCAGAAAGCTATACATATGTATGTAGTACCAAAGACATTTGTGGAATGCATTTTACACTAATTACTATAAGATAGATTTTATTTTTAGTTATTTTATAGGAATTTATGGCAGAATATTTCTACTATTTCGACTTTTGTCTTCAACCAAGCACACATCAGGATCATAATGAATCATATAGTTGAATAATTCCATTACTCTATTTTTTAATATATTTTGAATTAATTTTGTCAATATAAAACTTTGTCCTGTATGTAAATAAATCAAAAACAAACTATCGTTTTTATAAATACATTGTGAAAACGAAAATGTTGCTATCAGCCTATTAAATACCTTTGTAATAACTTATAATATTAAAATATCTCTGTAATGGTATACAAATTTTAATAGGTGTAGGGGTAATAACGTTGCATTTCTTTGGTAAATTATAAAATGGTTATCGTACTGCGCTAAGAGGTTTTTTTATTACGTACACACTACTTTCAGCTGTATAAGCATATTGAAATATGCAAATACAGCTTCGTCAGAACCCAGAGAGTCAATCGAATCATCCAGCCTTGACCACACGCACGTCCATACTTGTATTCTTATATATAGTTTTATTTACCTATACTCATACATAGTATATAACAAAATAAAAACTATCATATCTTACTTTAACACCGGAACGAATACAAAGCATTTATTTTCATCAACCTAAAATAATATTATGTACATTGCGTAGTCTGGCGAAAGATAAACGCAAGTGACAGTACAAGTACAAAACGGAATAGTAGATAAGATTAACCAAGTTTGTTTTATGTACAACCTCAGCAAATGGGTTGGTCGAGGTCTATATAGGCGGGTATGAATGTATCGAGAATAGTTCGTTGTTACTGATAAGAGTAGAATTTCCAACTGATAAGATTTCATAAAAGAGTCACCGAGACTGTGTAAACTGCTGCACCTGTAATATCATGTTGACTGTTTTTTTTTTGTTATTTTGCACCCTATAATCATTGAAATGAGTAATATACGGTATTAATAAATATATTCTTATATAGTGTATGTAACATATATTTTACAGGCTGGTGAAAGCATCTCGGCCTGTCACCAATTAAATATTTTCTGTTATAACGAAGAATTAATACCTACAAAATTTCTTACTCTAAATTGATTTGATACATTTGAAGTTAATGTCATGAGAGAGTAAAATTTAAATCATACTCATATTTTCTAGGATAACTAAAGTAATTTTAAGTTGTTGATATAGTATATAAAGTAATACACTTTTCCATCTTTGCAGACCGCTCAACATGGTTTTCCTCACAAGCCCTCAGCCCTGGCGTATGATCCAGTCTCTAAGCTCATGGCTATTGGAACACAAACTGGAGCCATAAAAGTTTTCGGACAACCAGGTGTAGAACTTTATGCCCAACACACCTTAGTCAATAACTTGGCATCTGAACTAAATGTGCAACTACTTGAATGGGTTTATGGCACTGGTCGTATTCTTTCACTGACCGCTGCCAATCAACTAATATTATGGGAGCCTGTGGGTACAACGCTTGTGCCCATTAAAACACTTCCTTTTGATGGAAAATTAAAAAAAGTATCTTCATTATGCTGTTCGCTGAATAAAGATCTTGTATGGATTGGGACCGAGGGAGGCAATATATATCAATTCGATTTGAAGTCATTCTCTATACGTGAACCTGTCATTTATCATGATGTGGTATTGGAACAAGTCCCACCGACCTACAAGCTTAATCCAGGCGCTATTGAGTCTATACGCCAGCTGCCAAATGCTTTAAATAAGCTGCTTATCGCCTACAATCGTGGTCTCTGCGTATTATGGGATTTGGACATGTCGGCTGTTGAACGTGCCTACATCGCACCCGGACATGGTCAAAGTGTGGGATTGTATGTAAATTCTAGTGGCTCGGAATTCAATTGGTACCACGCTGACGGTTCTTATGCCACCTGGAGTATAGCGAGCGGAGATCCACCTCAAAATGTTAACTATGTTCCCTATGGTCCGGATCCGTGCAAAAGTATAAATCGTCTCTTTAAAGGAAAGCGGGGGTAATTTTTAGTTTATTTTAATGCCCTCGATTTCTACAATATTTTATATTTACAGATCAAGTGATATAATCATTTTTTCTGGCGGAATGCCTCGCTCGGCCTACGGAGATCACAACTGCGTTTCTGTTCATGCGAGTGACGGACAAAAGATCTGTCTTGATTTTACATCGAAAGTGATTGATTTTTTTGTTACATACAAGGAAGATAGCGAAGCTGTTCAGGTCCTTATTGTTTTGCTTGAGGAGGAGCTTTGTGCTTACGATATCACAGATGCTAAAGTTTCGGCCGTGAAAGCGCCCTATCTTCATTCGGTGCATGCCTCGGCAGTGACATGTAATTACCTGGCTTCACAGGTCACTCCAGAGGTATATGAGCGAATTTTGCGTGCTGGTGATGAACAGGATTTAGACTACAGCAGTATCGACTGGCCCATCACCGGTGGTATGCTTCCAGAAGAAGTTATACAAACCGATGAAAATCAAATTGAAATATTATTAACTGGTCATGAAGACGGATCCGTTAAGTTTTGGGATTGTTCTGGCGTGCTCCTAAAACCCATTTTTAACTTTAGGACTGCAATTATATTTGGACATGAAAATCAGGATGATGGTGCAACTGATGCCAGCGTTGAACAACTTGATGAAGGGGAGCCACCTTTCCGTAAAGCTGGTTTATTTGATCCTTATTCCGACGACCCTCGTTTAGCAGTTAAAAAAATTGCATTGTGCCCAAAAACAGGACAGCTTATTGTAGGTGGCACCGCTGGTCAGATTGTCATAGCAGATTTTCAAGACGACACTAAAGAACATGGTATGCTAAAGGTTAGTTCAATGAACTTAGTCAGCGATCGAGATGGTTTTGTATGGAAAGGCCATGATCAATTGAATGTGCGTGCCAATTTATTAGAAGAACAAGCAGCACCAATTAGTGTGAATGGTGTGAATATAAGTGGCGTACTGCAAGTGCTTCCCCCCGCAAGCATTACGTGTTTGGCACTAGAAGCTAATTGGGGTCTTGTCTCTGGTGGTACTGCACACGGACTAGTATTGTTTGATTTTAAGAATTTTGTTCCGGTATTTCACCGATGCACTCTTAATCCAAACGATATGACTGGTGCGGGTGAGCAGCTTTCACGGCGCAAATCTTTTAAGAAATCACTTCGGGAATCTTTCCGTAAGCTGCGCAAAGGAAGATCGACACGAAACAATCCAAGCAATGTTGTGCCAACTACGGTATGTTCCAAATACATAATGCTATTTTCACCACCCATCAAATAAACATATTATTTTCAGTTGGAAGCACGACCTGTTGAGAGGCAAATTGAAGCGCGCTGCACTGACGATGGCATGGGGTCTATGGTGCGTTGTTTGCTCTTTGCTAAAACTTACATAACCAATGGTGCGTATAGATACATCCGCTCTCTTTATTAGGTATTGTTCAAGATTTAAATTATCCATTTTAGTAAACATTACTTCACCCACTTTGTGGTCGGCCACAAATTCCAGCACTGTGTCAGTATTTCTTTTACATTTACCACCGGCGCAGACAGCAGCCACTACTCTACCACCAGCAAGCGGCAATGCTACACCGCAGTCGCCACGTCGTATCTCTGCGCAATTAGCTAAAGAAATTCAGCTAAAGCATCGCGCTCCTGTCGTTGGAATTTCTATATTTGACCAAACTGGCTGTCCTGTTGATCAGTTAAACTACGGAGAAAATGGCACACCGCCCCATCGTGTTCTTATTGCCTCTGAAGAGCAGTTCAAGGTTTTCTCTCTTCCACAATTGAAACCTATCAACAAGTACAAACTAACCGCTAATGAAGGTGCCCGTATACGTCGTGTGCACTTTGGCTCGTTTAGTTGTCGCGTTTCGCCCGAGCTTTTGCAAAGTCTTACTGGCAGCAGTCCCACAAAATCTACGCGTTCAAATGAAGGTGGCGAAGGAGGGGCCCATTCAAATACTTCAGCAGCATTAGGTGGCGGTGAACTGTACCATGAAATGGCACTTATTTGTTTGACTAACATGGGCGACATTATGGTATTATCAGTACCAGAGTTAAAGCGTCAATTGAATGCAGCTGCAGTTAGGCGTGAAGATATCAAGTTTGTATTTGAATTATGTGAATAACTACTTTAACCATGTATTATATTATATATCTCTTTTCTATCATTATTTCACACAGCGGCATTTCATCATTATGTTTTACCAATAGCGGCGAGGCCCTGTACATGATGTCGTCATCCGAATTACAACGTATAGCTTTAGCAACCTCCAAAGTAGTTCAACCAACCGGTGTCGTTGAAATCGAACCACTCGAAAACGAGGACGTCGAATCTACATCGCCAAGTAATGAAGAGGATGACAGCGATAAGGAGGTCGATACAAATGATAATGGTGTCGAGAACAGTGCTGGTGCCTCCATGCTAGAACCACCAGTTGCCAAGCAGCGCGGCAAGCCGCTAGAGCTAAACATTGAAAACAATAGCGTTTTACTATCAAATGGCCTTAGTAGCGGCAGCTCACCCAATCGTGCCAATGAAACTATTACCAGCTCTATAGGTGACATCACTGTCGACTCTGTGCGCGATCACTTAAATACTACAACAACAACTCTATGTTCCACAACAACAGAGGAAACTGTCGGTAAGTAAACAGTTTCAATATGTATATCTGTGGAAAGCTGATTTTCTTATGCACATTGGAGAACAAATCTGCATAGATTTTCTCATTTTTATATAACTCATATTCTGTGTTTGTCAAACACTGTGTTCGTGACTATTCATGTTATATCGTTTCCAATTCTTCTATACTTATTCTTGGCCCAAGTTTTACTTTCTCTTTTACCTCTTGTTTTTAGGATTACGGCAATAAAAATCACAACAATAGTAGCAATCCATTATTTAAATTAATTACTTTTAAGGCTGCCTCACAATTGATCTGATTTTGCATGCCTCTAATGTAATATGATTGAAAATATACCTTAAAGAGTCACAATTTGAACATTTTTATAATATTGTGTTAATATACCTTGGCAGGTCGTCTGTCAGTGCTCAGCACGCAAACAAATCAAAGCACTACCAGCGTGAATATGAAGGACATACCTAACATTAATATACCCAATCTACTTGACTTGGCTGCAAAAAAGTATGTATTACGCTTTGCATAATTGTTAAGTAATTATTCAAGTTATAAATTCTTATTTTTTTTAGTAATACCACAGAAACAAGCACCAGTTCTGTCGTCATTAAATCGGTTATAACGAGCATATCACACGAAAAGACCAACGGCGAAAGCGAAACCTTAAAGACTAACATTACAACGCATGAGGAAAGTCAATTTTAGACAGAAAAATATTTTCGCAAAAACACATTTATTACAATAAGTTAATATATTATTTCTCTTTTGCACATTTACATTAAATATGTCCACGAACGTTACAATGCATATGTACACACAATTTTGATCATATAATATAAGACACAGAGGCCAATATTAATATTGGCACTCAAAGGTTTTTCGTATTTTAAGAAAGTTCCATTTCATTTTTCTACCAAACTTTGTAAAAAAAAAATTTAGATTTTTATGTCATAAGCTAGTATGCAGATAAACATAATTCTGTATTTCCATGTACTTTGACAATATTTACAAAAGCTGCAGCGCTGTAGTACGTAAGATGATCACATTTCCATATACATACAGAAAGTACAACATAAATCTTTGCCTTTTACAGGGTAACGTTTTGTTACTGATTTTTATACAAGTATTAAAACAATCAAATGTATAATTACAATATATATATATATATTTATTTATACTCTATGACCAATTAACCCATTTTACAACACAAATTTTATATGTTTCGCTGTAGAGTATTTTTAAATTGTTAAAGCAATAATTGTTAAATATTTAAGTGACTATAAAAAATCAACTAATTCAAGCGTTATATATTTAAAATTTTTGACGAATTTTTTCTCTGGCAGCTATATTATACAATATAGGTTTTGTCCTATGCGAATTTCAAAAAATTAAATTCCTTTTGAACATATCAATCGATCAAAAATTTGTTTCTATTTAGCTGATGATGAACTGTATTTTTTTTTATCAACAACACTGGCTCTTCCTTAACATTGACGATTAAAATGGAGAACAGGTTAACTAATAAGCAGTTAGGAATGTTGTCGTCCAAAGAATAATATTCACCGAAATTGAAAGAGATAACCAAAAAAAATTGAAATTACAGCAATACAATATTTAAATTAGCGGATTATGCAATAGGCAGAAGGAAGCGTGACAGAGACCATAAAATGTGTATATCAACTTTACTTTAATAGGCTACGACGCAAATAAACATATACATAGTGTTTGCCGAAACCCAATGCTGCAGATTGCGTGAGCGTCTGAGATGAACATAAGTGTTCATTCCGACAGACGGACACGACTATATCGTCTCGGTTCTTGAACCCAATCAAGAAAACTTTACTACATGAGGTTTGTCATGTCTCCTTTGGCCTGTAACGCACATTTGTTATTGACAATGTTAATGGTCATTTTATACACAATTGAATTGTTCCATTGTCACCTCGCAAGTCGAATTATAATCTGCAACAACGCGGGCACTAGCAAGTGAAACCACTATTCCCCAACTTTAGTAGCAAATTTCGGGTTTTTCACATTACTCAACTTGCGAATATACTTTCATTTTCTTTTAATTAAAATTAAATAAACATAGGTTTGTACAAATATTTAGAGCTATTAAAATAGTATATAATCAATATTTTACACAGCTCTGCTCATTGTAGTAGCATTTGTCTCTAGGAAACAGAATTTTTTTTTTTTCAAATAAAGTTATACATGTACGAGGGCTGAAAAAATATCGTTGTCGAAAAATAAGAAAATTTGTATATCGATATTTTCCCAACTCCACCCATCTATATCAGAAATGTAATACCTTGAAGTGTGGACGGCACGCATGTTATCTTTGTAAAATAAATATTCATTACATAAGGCAATTTTGCAAAAATATGTATTTGATAAAATAAGAATATATTTGTATCGATATTTTCCCAACTCGACCCATCTATAATTCAAATGCATACAAAAAATGGTGCATACTTTTAAAAAATGTCCACTTTCCTTGCTTAGAATTTCAAAATGGAGTCTGCTGAAATGCATCGTATGTAAATTTGTAACCGACTTTTTTTTAGTCGGCAAAATTCATTTCGGAGCAAACATATCTTATGATACGAGTTGTATATTACATTTGTTTGAACGACGCATATGCCTTTTGACCTTTGCATACTTTTAAAAAAGTGCACATTCCTTGCTTAGATTTTCAAAATGGAGCCTGTTGAAATACATGGTATGTAAATTTGTAGCCGAATTAATTTTAATCAGCAAAATTCATTTTGGAGCAGCCATACCTTGCGATACGAGTTGCATATTACATTTGTTTGAACAACGCATATACTTTTTGACCATTTTACAAACAATTTAAATTTCTTTTTAGTGAAAGCAGCTGTTTTCTTCTGGCGGTAATTATGCCCAGATAGACAACAAGTAAATTATATATTTTATTCCTTCGCGTAACCATCGAGGGCGGTAATTATGCCCAAAATATAAGCAACAAGGAATTTATATATTTTATTTCTTCTCTCAACCATGGAGGGCGGTAATTATACCTAGACGGTAAACAACGAAAAACTTATATACTTTAGTTCTTTTCTTAACCACAGAGGGCGGTAGTAATGCCCAGATGATAATAAATTATATATTTTAGAGTTCTATACTTCTAAGTTCGTCATTGTTTCTGACTAGCCCACGTGCATTCCATAATCCGATTTTTAATTGTAGATTCATAATTTTGAAATAAGCTTCTGAACCAGTTCCCGAAAGGCTTTGTTTCCCTCCATCGTATCCTGTATGAGTTTGAACATTTGGTCCATTCTGGAATTTAAGTCGTTAATAGCTTTTTCCAACATCTTAAATTTGCTATTGAATTGTTGATCTTCAATACCCTCAAACAACCGGGAGCTAGCCTGCTTTATGTTCACGCTATTATGCTTTTCCTCACGTGATCTTATCATGTCTGCATAGGAGAAGCCATTCCTGACGGCAGCATTGGAAATTGCTTGTGTTTTAACTGGCTGATTTGTACCATTTCTGCTGATTGGCAGTCCATCTTCCGGTAGTCTTGCCGCTGGCTTGAGCTTCTTGCTCAGTTCAATTCTGACTGAACAACCTTTGAAGCTAGATAAATGGTCATCTCCACAGTTGGCACATATGGACTTTTTATTAAGACCTAGTTCACACAATGTTGATCCAGTAGAATGATCGCCCGAGCATTTACCACAGACTGGCTTTTTAAGGCAATAGTTTCGAGTATGACCGAAATCCTGACACCGGAAACACTGCACCAGCTCCTTGCTTCGCTTGGCCTTTTGGACAGTAACCCTGTGCTTACCAATTTGGGTTATTTTAAGGGCATCCGCCACATTAGGAACCTGCTTTAGATTAACGAAGAACAAGTGCTGCCTCGTTTTCGCATCAACTACTTGCTGATCGTCGTCCTCGTTAATGTCAATGTTACGCCATTCAGGCTTCCTGGGACAATATATGTTTAGCACTTCGAACCCCTTATCTGCGAATGCCTTTGTGATATTCTCCTTGGGAACATTGGGATGAATATCCTTAAGCACCAATCTATATGCCTTATTTTCTCTCAGTTGGTGATGCCAGTATTCGCAGTTGTGTTGTGTTAGCACCTGGACAATGGACCTAAACATATTTGCGTTACTAGCATATATACGAGACACGCCGAATTTTGATGTTCTAATATAATAATCAAGTGGAGGATCCACGGCATCAAGCACTTGTTCCAACTTGTCCAATCTGTTCACATGCGGTACGCAAATGGCAATTGACGTAATGCTGGTGACTGAGACACATATGCGTCCTGGCCTGAAGCCATACCTACCTGGATACGACCAATATTACGCTAATCACCCCAGTGGAACATCGAAAAGTGGTTCTGCTGTTCTTATAAGATCGTCAATTGCTCACGTTCAGAATGAACCTATATCAAGCCTGAATATACAAGCTGCCAGCGTGAGTGTGCCGACTAGTGGTGGACGCATTAAGATCTCTTCCATATATTTACCTCCCAACCAACCTTGGTCTAAAACCGACTTTGAAGAGCTACTTCTAAACTTGGGTTGCAGATTCATCGCAGGCGGTGATTTTAACGCAAAGCACCAATGGTGGGGTAATAATAGATCATGCACTCGGGGGAAGCGCTTGCAAGAGGCCATCACAAGTAATACATGCCAAATTCTTGCCACAGGTGAGCCGACGTTTTACTCATACAACACTCGGCTTACTCCCTCTGCTTTGGACTTTTTTATTGTAAATGGGGTTGATTTAAACAGGCTTTCAATCCAAATTAAGTATGAGCTCTCCTCGGATCACTTGCCAGTTGTAGCAACACTGCATCATGAAGCACAATTTAAAGCTAAAAAGCAATGCATTCTCCCGCGTGGCTCTTGTGTTGAAATGTTTAAAGCCGAACTGGATAGAAGCATTAATCTCAATATAGAAATTAACAGCGCAGAAGATATAGAAGATGCAATATTAATCTTTATGAGAAAAATACAGCAAGCTGCATCGAACGCTTCCCCAGAAATTCATCGCTCAACAAGTCAACAACGACGAACAGTTCTGCCTCCAAACGCCGATGCACTCCTACGCCTGAAAAGAAGAGTCAGAAAAGAGTACGCAAGAACGGGTGATATTCGTATACACCAAATCTACGTAAGATTATCAAATCGTTTGCGTAAGGTTCTTGGAAAAATCAAGCAAAGGAAAATTGAAGACATATTGGAGAACGCTGGTCCGGATGCATCCTTCAATTACAGTCTATGGAAGCTTACAAGCCGCTTTAAGAGAATTGTCGTCCCGAAGACTCCAATTAAAAATCCAGCAGGTGGATGGTGTTACTCTAACCAACAGAAGGCTGAAATCTTTGCAGACAGCTTAGAGGATAGATTTAAGCCTTTTAATTATACATCTGCGGTTATGCGAAGGGCTGTCGAGCTACGATTGGAGATGCCATTTCAAATGTCCTTGCCAGCAAACCCAGTCACACTGCAAGAGGTGATGCAGCAAATCAAAGCTCTAAAGGCCAAAAAATCTCCTGGCGAGGACCTTCTGGACAACAGGACGCTAAAAATTCTGCCCAAGAGAGCCCTGCTGTTTATAGTTCTGCTCCTCAACAGCATTCTAAGGATAGGTCACTTCCCAAACAGCTGGAAGATAGCGCTAATTACCATGGTACCAAAGCCTGAAAAACAGCACACAGAAGTCGATGGGTACAGACCAATTAGTCTGCTCTCAGCGCTGGGGAAGATGACTGAGAGAGTGATCCTTAACAGGATCCTGAAGCTTGAGCCTGTAATTCAAAGAATTCCAAAGTGGCAGTTTGGATTTAGACAAGGTCACGGCACGCCGGAGCAACTCCATCGTGTGGTAAACTTCGCCTTAAATGCAATGGAGCAAAAAATGTATTCAGTTGCTGTGTTCATGGATATTCAGCAAGCTTTTGACAGGGTGTGGCACGACGGTCTCCTCTTTAAACTTAAGAACATTCTTACGCCGCAGCTATTCCAGCTTGTAAGTAGCTTTCTTAAGGATAGAAGTTTTAGTGTTGTCGTCGATGGAGCAAAATCTTCGAAACGACCAATCTGCGCAGGCGTTCCACAAGGCAGCGTTCTTGGTCCGACGCTATACTCTCTGTATACAGCTGACATGCCTACCTCAAGGACAATAACTGGGCTGAACGAGGACGATGTGCTGATAGCAACCTACGCGGATGACACTGCAGTGCTGACGAGAAGTCCAAGCATTAACGTAGCCACTGAAGCACTGCAGCAATACGTACGAAGTTTTGAAAACTGGGCTGCAAAATGGAACATAGGCATCAATGGCAGCAAATGTGCAAATGTAACATTTACCACAAGGACATTGTCCTGCAGGGGCATAACTATGCTGGGCTCCACGCTGACGCACAAGAGCTCACATAAATATTTAGGTGTCGTTCTAGACAGGGAGCTAAGGTTTAAAATTCATACAACGATGGTCCAGAAGTCAGTGATGGCAAAAGCAGGAAAGATGGCGTGGCTTCTTTCACCTAGGAACAAGCTGTCACTGTTCAGCAAAGTCGCGATTTACAAATCTATTTTAAGTCCGATTTGGAAGTACGCACTGCAAATTTATGGCATTGCGGCAAAATCAAACTTAAGTAAAATTAGAGTTGCGCAGTCAAAAATTTTAAGGCGAATGTCCAACGCTCCATGGTACGTTCGAAACAGGGACATCGAACGGGATCTAAGAATTCCTAAGGTGGGCGATGTTATGCAACGTCACTCATCAAATTATATTCATCGCCTTGGTGGTCACCCTAACGCACTGGCCAGAAGATTAACTAGATCACCTAAGAAGAGAAGGCTCAAAAGGTGCCATCCATTGGATCTCCCTACAAGATTCCTTCATTGATCATTTTCTATAAATTTGTAAATTTTTGTAAATAGTACTTCCATGTAACAAGAGTATTTAAGCATCACCTGTGATCAATTTTGTCCTATTCGCTAAATGTAAAACTAGATTAAGTTGCCATTAATGGTAACAAAAAACTTGTTTAAATAAATATACAAATTTTTTAACAAAAAAAAAAAAAAAAAAAAAAAAAATAAGAGGTTTTTTTAAGATGGTAGGCAACAAAAAAATTATTTTGTAGTGTTGCATACTTTCAAGAGGATTTTTAAATGATGGTAGGCAACAAAAAATTATATACTTAGCGTTGCATACTTCTAAGAGGATATTTAAATGATGGTAGGCAACAAAAAATAATATTTTAGTGTTGCATACTTTCTAGAGGTTTTTTAATGATGGTAGGCAACAAAAAATTAAATACTTAGCGTTGCATACTTCTAAGAGGTTTTTTAAATGAGGGTAGGCAACAAAAAAATTATATTTTAGTGTTGCATACTTTCAAGAGGTTTTTTTTAATGATGGTAGGCAACAAAAAATTATTTACTTAGCGTTGCATACTTTTAAGAAGTTTTTGAATGATGGTAGGCAATAAAAAAAAATTTATTTCAGAGTTGCATACTTTTATGTGTTATTTGAAATATGAAAGGCAACACATATTTTAAAGTTGCATGCTTTTAAGGGGTCGTTGAAAAAAATGGCCTTATAGTTGCCAAACGGCTGTTTTGCGCAAGATGGCGGCGTTGCGTTGCCTGATTGGTTGCTTTTTTGCGCAATATGGCTGCTGTGCGGTGCGTTGCGTATCGGATCGCAGCCATTGGTTGTCAGTCGATGTTGCTGTTGTGCGCGTGCGGTGGCTGATGGCAAGATGGCGGCAACGACTACAGAAGGAGCTATTCTCCTATCGAAAGGTTCGTACTTATTTGAATAAATATATGTAGTTCAACAATTGTAAATGAAAATACTGTCACCCAATACTTGACACAATTATCAATGTCTATTTAAATGATTTCGCATAATAATATTTAACACATTTTCATGTTCAGTCTCCATGTTTAATTCTAACATCACATCAGTTCGATTCTAGCTCTCGCACAGGTCGGACCTGTTTTTTTCTCTTAATAATTTTCCAAATTTTTCAGGAAAACAAAAAAGTGAAAAATTTCTGCGTTGAAATTCGGCTCTAAAATTTTTTTTCAAAATCAAAATATTCAAACATTTTTCTGTGTTGAATTTCATTACAAAATAATAATTTCTGTTTTTTTTCGGCTCGTAAGTTATTTTAAACTCATAGCCTACTTGATCGAACTTATCCTCTAATATTCCTAGCTGTCATAACTGGCAGGTATCTCTTCGCCTAGTTGGTTTCGGTGTGCCCCTCCTGGGGGCTTTCCTCTGGATCAGTGAATGTTGGCACACAGCGATGATTCTCAAGCTTCTCATGGAACCAATGCGCTAAGGCAGTCTTTCCTAATGGATTCTAAACTAATCAAGGTCTCATGCTTCATGTTCAGTCTCCATGTTTAATTCTAACATCACACCAGTTCAATTCTAGCTCTCGCACAGGTCGGACCTGTTTTTTTCTCTTAATAATTTTCCAAATTTTTCAGGAAAACAAAAAGTGAAAAATTTCTGCGTTGAAATTCGGCTCTAAAAATTTTTTTCAAAATCAAAATATTCAAACATTTTTCTGTGTTGAATTTCATTACAAAATAATAATTTCTGTTTTTTTTCGGCTCGTAAGTTATTTTAAACTCATAGCCTACTTGATCGAACTTATCCTCTAATATTCCTAGCTCTCATAACTGGCAGGTATCACTTCGCCTAGTTGGTTTCGATGTGCCCCTCCTGGGGGCTTTCCTCTGGATCAGTGAATGTTGGCACACAGCGATAATTCTCAAGCTTCTCATGGAACTTATGCGCTAAGGCAGTCTTTCCTAATGGATTCTAAACTAATCAAGGTCTCATGCTTCATGTTCAGTCTCCATGTTTAATTCTAACATCACACCAGTTCAATTCTAGCTCTCGCACAGGTCGGACCTGTTTTTTTCTCTTAATAATTTTCCAAATTTTTCAGGAAAACAAAAAGTGAAAAATTTCTGCGTTGAAATTCGGCTCTACAAATTTTTTTCAAAATCAAAATATTCAAACATTTTTCTGTGTTGAATTTCATTACAAAATAATAATTTCTGTTAATTTTCGGCTCGTGTGTTATTTTAATATAATATTCCTACTATTCCTAGCTCTCATAACTGACAGGTATCTCTTGGCCTAGTTGGTTTCGGTGTGCCCCTCCTGGGGGCTTGCCACCTGCCCCCGCCCCCCTGGGATGTTGATATGTCATCAGTGGATCAAGTCCCAGCAACTCCTTGGCAAAAGGTTTAAGCAAGGAAGCGTAGTGGTGCTCCGCTACCCGTAGTGGCTCCTAAGAAGGATATGTTGCTATCTCTGAAGTTCGCTACATCTCCCAGGGTGCCTGTTAGTCCCGATCGCGCTTATGCCACACCTATGGGAAATAAATTTGCTTCCCTGGCCGGTGAGGTCAATGAATTACTGGATAATCCTACTAATAATGCAGCTCCTATTCCAGAATCATCGCAGGCAAAACAGCCTCCCAAGCCTCGACCCATTACTGCTCCTGGGCTCACTGATGTCACAGCTATAGAGAATTCCCTAAACGCAGCTTTGACCCCTTATTCGTACGAATTCAAGATGGCTGCTTCTGGAGTCTTGCGCATATACGCTATGGTTGCTGATACCCACAGGAAGATTACTAAGAAGATAATAGATCTCAAAGTTTAGTTTACCCATTATTGACTTACTGAGGACAGTACTTTCCAACTGGCGGTCAAGAACCTGGCTTCCTCCACCACAGCGAATGTGATCAAAGAAACATTCCGCGTGCCTGGACATGTAAACTTTTACAGCCCCAGAGGCAAGAAACCTGCAGAATCTGCTGCCTAAGGTACTACCACTGCCCCTCCGCGACTAAATATGTGGATTGTGGACCTTAAGAAGGCTCCTAACAATAAGAACGCAACCAAAATTGTCAAGATTGGGCGCCAATGGGTCATTGTTGAGCTTGCTCATAAAAATGGAAGCGTCAGACAATGCTACCGCTGCCTGGAGTTTGACCACACATGTAACTATTGTCTGAAGGTGCCCAAATGCGGAATGTGCGGTCAGGACCATTGGACATATTCCGAACACTGCCAGGTAAAAACCGATGCTGCCTTGTGCTGCTTCAACTGTGGTGGCAATCGCCTGTCCGCCCGTATGAACGAAAGGTTTTCAGAGATGGTAAGAGCTAGAAGCTTGAACTTGGTGTCCCAGTACTTGTAATTTTTTGCAGGCAGACCAAGTTAAATTTTTGTGTATTGGATGTCACACACTCTTTTCCCACAAATTAAGTACAAGTAAAAGTGTAAAGCAAGCAGTTGTGTAGCTACAAAAACTCTTGCAAAAAGTAATATAATTTTATCGCGAAGTGTGTAACGCATAGAAACTGTCATTTAGGGCACCATGAAGTCTATATATATGAAAATTATGAAATGGTAAGTAGAGATACCCTTTCTCGCCTTTTTTGCTTAATTTTTATGCTTTGTTTTGAAAAAATATAATTAAAATCGGCGCATAATTGAAATTTTTCCCAAAGTACACTCTTCAAGGGTACTGAATCTTCGGCGCGACAATAGCTTTCTCGCTTGTTAGTTATTTTATTTTGTGCGTTCTCTGACCATGCGTTCCTGCCATTTGTTGCGTTGACGGAATATAAATTAGTTTTGAAGCATTTTTAATGCGTTCTCAAGATTTATTTCATTAATTTTTGAGGTTTTTTAATGATTGCATCAATTATTTTGCTTTTAAAATCAGTTTTATGCATGCTCTCAGAGCACAGTCCAGGCAGATATTTAAAAAGTTGATGGAAGTTTGATAATAACATAGTATAATTAATAAAATAGTTATGTATATTGATAACAATAAGAAGATTAAGTATTGTTTCTCATGTAATTATAAAAATAAGTTTAAAATCCAATTTATCAAATGTCAACTAATTAGCCTAAGTTCAACGAACTTTTATTTTCTTGCTTACACCGCAAAAGTAGTTTGTTCTAAAATTAAGTTGTTTATATTTATGTTTGAATATATATAATTTATATTATATAGACCTCACGAATCTAGTTGTACAACAACTTAAATTTGTAATAAATTATAATTCAGTTTTTGATACTTCTGTTTAAATTAATATAGACTAGTTCACCTGGTTCAACCTTCGCGTTCACTAAGGAAACTGTAAATAATTAACAGAGAATTATTCAATTCGCAATCGAGTGTGCAGTTGCATCAGCTTATGTTGATGTAAATTCCGTAACGTACAACAACTCAAATTAAATAAAAGTGAGAAAATACCCTAGTTAAAAACACCAAGTCTAATTACGTAATCGAATGAACATATACATACTGCGAATTTGACTATATTTTTTGTAGAGGTCTTTCGACTTAGGTATTCTTCTGACTATATTCATACATATTGAGCTGTGTGTCAGGCTATAGATCTAAATAGCGAGTTTGCAGAATCATTCAAGCCATGATTTGCAACTTAATATTTATGTGCGTCAATGTGTGCTTGAAGTCAAATTCAATCCTCCTTAATCATAAGACAGATAACAGTACTGGGTTGGCGTATGTACATATATAAATATATATACAGAGTTCTTATGTTTGCAATACAAACTTCGTATTTCATAGGTTTAAGTTTAAGTGTTTAAGTTTTAATAGAATTAAATGAGTTGGTATATATTTGAATCTCACGATTCAATTTTTATTGGATAAACTTCCCATAATTACAATAAAAGTATGCAATTATAAGAGATTACACATTATATAAATATTACTTCAAACACCTGCTTTATAAAATCACTACAGCCAACAGCTTGTTCTAATTAACCAGTTTTCTATGGACTAAAAGCTGATGTAATTTAAACCGACTATTGCACACTGGGTCAAGTAGATGCATAGTAAAGAAAGTCAATCTGCATATCTTTAACATGCGTCATGAGTACGCATGCACCAACTACGCGAATTCAATATTTGTAACTCCTTGTGCTCGCTGCTTAGATTAGCTGGCAATATATGTGTGTATATAATTTTGTGTCTGATAAGTGGTTAGCTTTGGTGTTCCAAAAGAGCTCGTTAGAGCTTGGTGCACTTGAACCGGCCTACTGTCGTTCTGTGCGCACCTGTTGTGCTTCAAATCTCACTCTTCGTTCAATATTCCATCAAATGGCTTGTTGTGGACTGATAAGATTATTTAACATATAAAAATATATAACCCCAACACGTCTACCTATACGCTTGGGCTTTACCGCTTGAGTCCAATGCTCTGGGTACGCTCGCACCAAAGAGAGTACTGGGTCACCCCAGCTATATGCAAACACATACATATTTCATATGATAGTCAATTTTGTATTTAAGCCTTCTGCTTTTATGGCACTTATTTCATACATATACATTTATAAAATGAGATTATTGGTTATGCATTGAGTTATTTACATATCAGTAAATTACCCAAAATATCTTTTTATATTTCTTTACATAACATTAATGTTTTTACAATACTTAGAAAAATTAAAATTTCTTAGATGCTGGTCAATCAAATACACAAACTAAAACAATTTAATGTAATTTGTGTATGTAGCATACAACGCACATAATTTAATTATAGTGACTTTTGATTATTTGTTGAATTGTCTTTAAACAATTATTATGGACAAAGTATAATCTACTTATCTAATTATTTAGCTGTCAAAATGTTAGATTTTATGTATTGGCCATTATTGTCATACGTTTTATTGATTTCTCATAGTTATAATTATTGTCTTTCAAAAATGTTAAAATTTTATTTTCATTTCATTGTTTGTACTATAGAACAAATTTTCGACTATAACTTAATTATATACATTTCTTACATTAAAATCGAATTTAAAATAAGATCACAATGCATGTATTGCATCCTAAAAATATTATATTACGAAAATATTACATTATATACATACATACACAGGTATATGTAAGTTACTCCCGGTAAGCAGTGTTATATTACCCACTTAATGAATCATGAATAGAAAATTAGAATCTACCAAAGAAGCTTTGAAAACGTATAAAGCTTCTTGGCCAAAGGACTCCAAGTTTACTTAAAAGTTACATAACGGCATGTCTCATGTACACTATGGCCTGCACAGGAACTATTAGGGCGACACTTAAGGACACTAGTATATAAACAGTTACAAGTAGTAAGTCAGTCACATCAAGTCTTTCAAAATTAAGAAATAAAAATTAATTATTAGTGTCTTTTACTCTTCTTTTTTGCGCTTAATCTTCCCTTCGGTTTGAATAGTTGAAGTAATAGCCTCGATGCAATCAGCAATTGACGGTTCTGATTGGTCCGAGCTGTAGTCCTGGCCAGTCATGCGACTCAAAGTTAGTATGTACGAACAGGCCACCCGCAACACTGAGAGCTTTGATAACTTCTGGGAGCTGGCATAGGCTGGAACAGCACGACGTAGGGTCTCATAAGCTGCTGAAATAGTATGTACGCGAGTGCGTTCTCGTGCGTTGGCCTCAATCCTGCGCTCACGAGTCATATTTTTATAGTTACGTTGCTGTGGTCTGGATTGGGAGCCACTATGGGTATCTTTTTCTGTGTCCCCTTCATTTTCTTCCACAGAAACTTCATTTGGTGGTGTAGGTAATTTTGTAGACTTATCACTCTGAAGATTAGAATCCAACTGTCCTGCATTAGATTCAGCTTCCCTTGAGTGCGACAACCTTGCAACCAATGCCAGCGGTTCTTGCTGCTCTGGTTGTGTTGTGAAATCGAAAGTACGATGTAACGTAGTGACACCTGGATGACGTACAAAAATGTGCGCCGGATTTGGTATTATTTCACGCGATGACGCTTGACTAGGATCCCACGCGTGCTCCGATGCAAACGGTAAATGGCTGTTACTAATATGTGGCGGGGACGGGAAAGTCGGTGGTGTCAACATCACAGCCGAGTCCGCTGACGAAGTATAACGAATTCGTTTTTTAAGGGGACCTGAAGCAGCCATACACGTAACCGTTGAGGTTGTAGAATAATTTGTTGACAGCGATGTCGACTCCACGACTTTTGATGGCTCCATGCTTTTACGTTTATTGCGGACCAACACAATAGACTTTTCCTCAATTGCGCCATAGTCTTTGATCGGTCCGATACCGGGACAACTGGTGCGTACATTTTCCAACACCAAATCGTCACCGCCTTCGCTTTCCGAACTTGCGGAACAAAAGCCAGCGTCGCGGTCGTTTGAGCTTGGAGAATCTGTTGAAAAACAAGAAT